>CM044899.1:82595283-82635536 GCA_024500145.1 Gentiana dahurica var. dahurica | reverse complement strand
AATTATGGGAGGTTCTACTATGGAGACTCCAACATAGGGAGTGATTCGTGTGGCATAATCTGGACTACACAGTTTCATTCTGTAATAAAACTATGTGGTGCAGATTGTGCCACACGGGTCACTCCCTATGTTAAAGTCCTTAGGTTAGAATTTCCCCTTTTTTTTTTTTTTGGTTTCTTTCTTAGTTAAGAGTCTAAAATCTATCTTTTAATTCAAAATATAAATAATAGTTAAGGAGGAAAAGTTCAAATTACGACTCAAAATAAATAAATAGGACGCACCATTTTTTTAGTTTGCGAAAAATAAATAGGACGCATCTGGTTGCGAAAAGGAACGCTGCTTATTTGGCTAGTTTTAGCTTTCTTTTTCCTTTTTTTCCTTGCTGTTTTTTTCAAACAACCGTAACTTTTGATTTAATACTCCGATCATCAAAATTTTTTCACTAAAATTAATATTTGTTTTTCCTCTTCACTTTGAGATCTCATACGATACCCTTCCGACATAAATTTTAAAAGTCGAAAAAATATTTGCATTAATCGGAGCGTTTTTCTTATAAACGACCATAAAATTCTTTCACCAAAGTTCATAATTTCTTTTTTCTCTTCATTTTGAGATTTCATATGATACCCTTTCGACGTAGTTTTGAAATCCGAATAATCGCAACGTTTACACTAACACAATAACAATATCGATATCACAGTATCACATTAAGAGTATCACATTAACAATATCACATTAACAGTATTCAATGCCATTTCTCTTCTACAAGCAGAAGCTAATTATAACCAATTAGCCCCTACCCTTCTCCTCAAATTCAAAGAGACAGAAGGCATCAAGAAAATGCGCCATGTTCAAGCCCATCTGGATCGCCTCCTTCTTTATTAGAAAAAGAAAGCATGATTAATACTAAAGGAGAAAGCGGCATAGCAGCAAGCCAATATGAATGGACGAATGCGACATCATCATCATCATCATTCATTAGACAAATAAGTAGGCATACGGTTTGCACCTCTATCTCACACTTTTCATCCTTACTGTTGGTCCCTTGGAAAGGCTAACACATGTTTAGAGGGGGGGTGAATAAACTTGTCACCAAAAACTTTCCCAAAACCGATAGTACACCAGGAACTGAGTTTTTACCAAACTCAAACTGATGCTCAACTCAGTTTTATTCCTGTCCTTTAACTTGTGCGGAGTTCAACTAACTCGACTGAGAATAAGTCAATACTGACTTAAATTTAGTCTTGTTAACTGGCAGCGGATATAACTAGCCTTTGTGCAATAGATGTGTTAATAAAAATCTAGACCATCTATGTATCAGTTCTGTGCTGACTCAGTGTCTGGTGTTTGCTGAGTGATAATGCAACAAATAAAACAAACACAGGTGCATAAAGTAAATTTTCTTCAAGATTTGTTTATGGAAGTTCCGGGTGGTGTAATCCCGTACGTCTCCCCTCCTCCTGTGGTGTAAGAGGTATCACTAGAATCTTGAGATAACCGTTACAAAATCCTAGCACAATGACAGTCCTTCACGACACCCTAGTTTCACTGTCTAAACAAAATGAAGAAAGGTGAGATTGCTCCCTTCACTCTGCACACTGATCTTTCGGAGGTGGAATTGCTCCTTCGCCAGCTCACCACTAACACAAACACAGTCCGCAGACTGCACCAACAGCTGTGGCAACCAAGTTGCAACCGTATGAAGAAAGGTGGAATTGCTTTCCTCAAACTATGCATATCCAACCATTTTTGACAAAGGTTAGGTTTAGAATTAATCAAGAGATTAATTAAGTGAGCTGTCTGATTCTTCCGGATCCGGCTTTGTAGCTCCAAGATGCCTTCTTTCCCTCTTAATAGGTTACTGGATCTTTCTTTGAAATCTTCAAGGCAATTTCGTTGGCTTCCCCTTTTCTAGATATATATTATCTGATTTTCTGGATCTGGATCTTTGGATATGTGCTTGTAAAGCTCTTTTTCTGATCCTTCTCTCTCTCTCCTTCAAGTGATTCTCTTGTGTATTTATAGGGGCGATGTAACGGTCACTAGCTCTTGTAGCCGTTACACTTGTCGTTTAGCCAACGTTCATATGTATGACCTTTGTCATATTGTTAATTCAAATTGAACAAGGCCTTAACTCAGTTTTCTACTCTACTTCAAAACCGAGTACCTTGTATACTCAACATCGGACTTTAATTGACTAAGTCGAGTACACCATTTAGTTTCTTCTTTTCCTGGTAACTGATAATCTTTGTCCTTAAGATTATTCAGTTTTACATGATCTATAGTTCAGTTTCAGGTCACCACAGACTTGCCTGAATCCTGACTTATAGTCACGACTTAATCAGCTTCTAACTGAGTTTGCCACCTCAGTTCTTCAGTCTTCTAGATAAGCCAACTGAGTTTGTGACCCTCAGCGAACTTATCTTCTTCAGTTTTTTGCATAACTGAGTTTGAACCCTCAGTTCTTCATGTGCATACTCAGTTTTCTTGTTGTGACTCAGCTGTTCGCCTAGTTCCTATTCTATTACAATGCTTGTCTGAAACAATCTATACAAGGTTCAGACTCTAGATAGAACTTATACATTTTCTCTAGACCATTTCTTGCTTCTTCTTCCATTATGCACTATAACAGTTAGTTATGACTTCATCATCTTGGGTTGTAAGTAATTTGTCTAATTACGTGACGAATCATCATCAAAACATGAATAATATTTCCAACAATTTCCCCCTTTTTGATGATGTATCATAACTCTCCCTAAAAGCAATAATAAAAGAATAATGCAAGAAATCATAACAAATCAAATTAAGATAACAAACTAGAACATCTGAATTTATTACAAGAATAAAGTTTAAAACAAACTGAGTTAAAACTGAATAGAATTACAACTTTTATTTTTCAAGTACCAACATCTTTTCTCCAAGGAAAATTCTTCTTTTGGTTTCTAGGAGTCTTCTTTCTTTTCCTTCTTCAACTGATTCGCTATCTCTAGGCTTGATTTCTAGATATTCACCGATCAACTGATTAGCCTCTTCATTATCTTGATTTTTGAGCTTTATCAAGATTTCTTTGATCTCCTCATTCATCATCATTTCTTCTTCTTCTGAAACAAGACTATGTTTGATGAGCTAAAATCCACCCAAAAAAATCAATTTATAATGACTCGAAACTGTGGGTAAACTAACTCTCTAACCGGCAGTGTACCGGGTCGATTGCTAGAATAGCTACCGGAGTACGAGGTCGAACCCCAAGGAATCGTGCTTGCAAGTACCAAAGTGAACGTAATGCTTAGTCTAGGTGATCAATGTTCTTAAAGTTTTGTTTACTACAACGACACTAAGTGATTCTAACTAACGAGTCTAAAGATAAATAGAACGAAAGAAGATTAAACTACTAGGTTTTAAAGATAGTTAAAGAGACATAGCCGAACCATGATCAACATAGCTAGTTTCACCCCAAGGAAAGACAAAACCGGGAGTGAGCAACAACGAACGAACTCTTACATTCAATTTCACGGGTACGTACTCCTAATCCCGGTGCCAAGGTCTGAACAACTCTTCCCCAACTCCTTATGCTAAGTCAACTAACCTTTCCTAAGAGAGATTCATCAACAAGACAAGATATGCACGAGAGCCGTTTAAACGTTAAAACGAGTAACCTCGCACTACAATGCGATCTTAGAACCCTTTTCCCACACCCCTCTGTCTGAACAACTCTCAAGATTGATGTGTGTGATTTTTGACCTAGGTGATCAATCTAGCCCAAATCCGTTATACGAGTTCTAGGACATGAAACATGCAAAATACAACAATAAAAAGCACTACCCACTCCCAATTTCATCACCCAAAGGGTGATTTCACCAAATTTCACATGATTCGACTATGTAGGTGTTTAGCTACTCATTATACTAATCAAGACATACACAAAACAGCAAATAAGAGCCATAATAAGTAAAAGAAATGAGGAATTTACCATTAAATTGCAGAAATTCGAGTTGAGATCCAAAAAGTACAAAATAAAGAAGTAATTAAAAGGTGGTCTCTTAGTGTTTGGAATGAAAATCTAAGCTAAGAAATGGAAAGATTAAGCTAAGATGTTGTTGATTTACACTAAGAGAGAGTATTCTAAGCTATTACAAAATCCGAGCAAGAAAGTGGGTAGAGTTTTGCTAAGAAAAGCTAGATATCCAAGAAATAGTCTATGGGGGGTATTTATAGGTGGGAGAAAAATCTGCAGAAAAATCGGTCCGAACGCGCGTTTGGGGAGCAGGAACGGGCGTTTGAAATCTTCAATCGCGCGTTTCGCATAGTTGAAACGCGCGTTACTCATCATTTCTGGGCAGGGACTTGACTGTTCTTCATCTGGAACGCGCGTTTGGGAAGTTCAAACGCGCGTTTGAGAGACTGGAACGCGCGTTTAAGGTGGTTTCAACCGCGCGTTTGGAGGGCTTCAACTCTGTATCAGTTCTGGACTTCTGAAACGCGCGTTTGGGGGGTTCAAACGCGCGTTTGAACCCCTGTTTCCCCAAATCTTCACTTTTCTTCCATTTTGGTCACTCTTCTTGCCTCGATCATGCTTTTTCACCACAAATCGTCACCTTCCAGGTCCTCGAGACACCAATACCCTTCAATATCATAAACAACCACAAACATCCAAACAATTCCAGAGGGTAAAAGTGCTCGGGAATGGGGTTAATATCATCAAAAAGGGTAATAATCCATCAAAGCAACGGATTCACTATCCGTGCCATAAGCTCACGATATCACCCCGAAAATGGTCTAATTCGCCCAAAATTGTGCTGAAAGTGTGGTAAACGGGGGTAATTAATGCACCGAAGTCACGTAAAGTTGACTCCCATCAACCACCCCACACTTAGCCTTTGCTCGCCCTCGAGTAAACTAGGCGTTTTAAAATAAACCAAAGGATTCAACGTTGTGACGTAGGTGCTACTAACCACACCCTCGAGGTAATCACAAAGTAAGAACACGAACATATACATACCGGTTGTAACATTATCAAAAGAATAGAGTGTGTGGTGCCGAGCTACATCCAAGTGTTTAAAATGATTTGTCGGGGCTTGAATCCCGACCAAAGGTCTACCAACCGTCTCATATCAACAACCCTCTCCACTAATCAAGGTCACTAAGTTTGGACACAATCGGGTAAGACTTGAAGGGTTAAAATGTTAGGCTAGGGTAATTCCGGTTAATCGAAAAGGGTAATTTGGGAACTGGAGAAAGATAAGTACGAGTAAACCTAATCACAAGTGTACCACCTTGTCTCTTCCATACAAACCACCCAAACTCCTTTTGATTAGTTTAAACACTTTGGGAACCATAGAATGCTAACATACCCGAACTCATTGCCTAATTCAACTATGTTTCAAGTTTCATAAGGTGAGGTCGAATACATTAGCACCTATCTCACTATCCCAACCCCAACATCATATAAAAAAAAAACTTTTGAGCTCATCACTTTGATTCCAACCCTTTATTTTATAAACTCCAAACTCTTATTCATTGAGAACTTTCTAATTTATTTTGAACTTTGATTGATTGAGTTCTCTTTTCTTCTTTTTTTTTTTTGAAGAAAGAATGAAGAATTTCACAGATTTTTCTTTTCTTTTGGCCAACCCAAACATCAGGGCCAACTTAGCTCCTCTTCTCCTTATAGCTCCAAACCAAGAAAAACACCAACCCATCACAATATCATTTCCCCCACCCCACACTTGCCTTGGCAAGTGTGGCCTAACAAAAGACTAGGTCCACTCGTAGGGTAAAAATGAAGGAAATGTGACCATAATTTAGGATCAAGGTAGGTTTCTGACTAAGTAACAAAATGGCTATAAAATGAATGGTGGTCAGACCATTCTATCAAGGCTGAGAGGGGCTACGAAGGTCTAACGTTTCGGGATAAGGCTTATTTGGCTCTGGTTGGTCAAAGAGACGCCATGACCGTCATCCCGTGTCCTACTTAGGTAAACCTTTCTATTTCGCCTCGAGACTAGTGGTATGAGAGGTGGTAGTAATCAAATTGTTCACAAAGTGTAGCTTGCGTGAAAATAATAAACTCCATTCTCAAGATAATATCAAACCGAAGTGAACACGTTCGGGGCCCTACTAAGGTGGCCACCACTCGAATGTTAAAATAACGCATACAACACGGTGTTAAAAACCCTTGAAAAATTTAAAAATTACCCAAAAATCGACTCGAGCCCGATCATAGGCTAAGTATACCACATATATTGCACATCCAACAATAAAAACAAGAAAACGGCTAAGTCCCCCACCCCACACTTAAACGAAACACTGTCCTCAGTGTGTGAGAGATAAGAAGCGTAAAAGACTTAGCTGTTTGACCAAAAGACCCGGCAGAAAGGCGCAACCGTGACTCGAAACTCGTGATAACCTCGTATGAATCCATTCCGTAACCTAGAGCGAGATCAACAGAAACAAAGACAGCGCATGCACGGGACGGAATCCGCGTGCTAAAAAGCAAGCAATAGGGTAAGCGGGTGCGTAAAATAACGAGTCTAAGCCACAGTGACGAGATCAAAGCATAATGAGGGAGGATACGGGATATGCAATGGAAGGATACAATAGAATCAATAAAAACAGAACATCCATGCATTAAATATAAACCAATGATAATATCCTCGTCATCCCAAAGTATCAGTCAATGAAAAAGAAAAACATACATGGTCAAGCAGGCCTCAGGGGATCAAAAATAGGTGCACGTGCATGCAAAAGTGAAGTGTGTTAAAGTATGATGAAAGAACGTCAAATAATGAAACATCAAAGTATAAAAGAGACAGACTAGTAAGTGAATAAAAATAAAAATTGCATGAGATAACATGCTAGTCTGCTCTATGTCCCTGTACGTCAGTAGTGGATTCAGGTGTGCCCGATGATGGTGCAACCACGGCAGCTGCACTCTCGGTCTGTGAAGGTCCTGCAGCACCTGTCCTGACTGCCTCTGTCCCAGCTGCCTCTGTCCCAATCAAATCATCCAAAACCAAGTCATCAAATCCCTCTTCTGGCTCATCAACAAACGAATCCTCTATGACCCGCTGCAAGTCCTCCTCAATCTCCGGGGTATACAGAAACGGTGAGATATCCAGATCCAATGTAGGGAGTTCAACCTCCCTCGCCTGAGCTAATACCTGCTGATTCTCCACTATGCCGTTCAGTGTCACCCTCAGACTGTCCATCCAATCTCTCTGTTTATGCGCAATCAGAAGCCCCTGCCGATCACTAAGCCACAGTCCCCTGGTAGTAGGTGTAGAAGGTGGAGGTGTAGGTGTGGTGGAAGGTCCAGTAGTAGAAGGAGGAGGTGGGGGTATCGTAGTGGTAGTAGTGGAGGAAATGACAGGAGGAAGTTTGAGGAGTGTGGTGGGAGTAGTGGGGGTGGTGGGACGGAGGACTGTGTGAATAGGTCGTGGGGTGGGCCTAGGAGCTAGGTTTGGAAGCGGTGCGGGCATTGAACGGTCTCGGTGCCATAGGCAGATTTTTCTTCCTCAGGATCTGATCATCTGGATATTCCTTTACCGATGCTCCCTTGCACAAGCCATGAATAAGGTAAGGGCATATTATCATCCGACGCTTGACCTTATGGTTTTCTCTAAATTCCTCAAAAATGGTCTTCCCGACATCTACCTTGAGATTATAGTGTAGAGCATACAACAGTTGCAAATCCTTGATGTGGAAATGCGTTATGTTGTCCTTCGGTAGCAGACGATTCTAAGAAAACTTAGCCTTTACTTTCCACTCATCAGGCCAGTTTGTCGTCACCAGTTGACTTCTCAAATTGCTCCCTTTAGAAACCCACTGTAAGTCAGGATTGATGGCCTTCCTCATCTCTTCTAACGGATCCGGATTTTCAGTATTACCCCAATGTGATCTCGCCGCAAACCAACTGATATAGTCTTGCCCCTCGAAAGCAGGTATCCGGTAATAATCATTGATGGCCTTGACGGACCACGGGACATTGACCCCCCTCACCTTGATGAATCCAGACTCAAGATTGGCCACACTAAAGTTTGCATACCATTCCCGGACTAGTGACAGATTGAGATTCCCATCCGGCTCGTAAATCAAATTATTCCACCCTCTCTTCCTCAAATCATCAATGAAAGCTTGAGGCACAGCTTTGAGGTCTAGCCCCCTCTCATAACACATATTTTTCACAGCAATGTACTCATTGTAATTTGAGAAAGCAACCGGTGAGTTAAAACGCCGCTCGAAAGGAATAATGTCATTAGGAGGAGGAGCTAGAGAAGGGTCTTGCTCGGAGGTACTCAGTGGAGGGTTAGTCTGTGGAGGAGGTGGAGCACGTGCTGTTACTGTTTTGGCTTGCAAATGTGCCAAGGGCACATCGCTCTCAAGGTCCGTAGCCTCCTCACTATCACTACTAGTATTCCTCCCCTCGGTATATGGCTCAAAATCCTCGTCTGAGGTCTCATCTCTCAGCTGTCCCGCTGGCCTAAGGGCTCGAGGATTACTACTCTCAACTGTATCACTGATGAGAATACCACCCGTAGATATCCGAGGCTGAACTAGGGTTTTCTGCTTTTTCGGAATATGCCTTGTCACCGGCTGTTTCCCCTTACCTTTACCCTCAGTTCCCTTACGTTTAGTTTCCCTCACCATCACTGAATGTACCCAAACACCACCAAACAACCACATCACAAACAAAACCGACCCGGTTATCATCCAAGCGGGATTTCAAAACAAACCAACCAACCAAAACGAAACCCCACGAGAGCCACACCATTCATTATCGACCAGGAAACAAAGCAAAACAAACAAAAACAGGATATACAATCAATAATAAAAAAATAACGGGATAGGGGTGTTAAACCAAAATAGGCAAAAACTAACCCTAACCGAAACTTAAACGTAAAACCAAAATATACCTGTTCTATGCTTAAAAGAGACGATATGAATGACATGGAGCGAAGAACGAGCCTCGAAACGTCAAAATTGGTCAAATACGACCTTGGCAAAAAAACCGCCAACAGTGCCGATCGAATCAAGGATTTGGTGGATTTGTTGTTGGATTGGCTTGAAGAAATCAAAAGAAGAGATCGAGGGGTGTTGTTTGGACTTTAAATCGCCAAAAACGGTTGAGAATCGAAGGATTTCGAGTGAAAAGGGGGGAGGAGCGGCTGCCGGAACGGTTAGGGTTGAAGGAAAAACGCGTCTGAAACGCTAGGTTGAGGTGCAGGGTATTTAAAAGAAAATGAACCCAAACGCGCGTTTGGAATGAGTTGAACGCACGTTTCGCATGTCCAAACGCGCGTTTGACAGGTGAAACGTGCGTTTGGGACGAGAAAACAAGAACAGAGAGTTGAGGCTTCAAACGCGCGTTTGAAATGGTTCTAAACGCGCGTTTGGCAAGAAAAAGTTGTAAACGCACGTTTGAAAGGGTTAAACGGGCGTTTGGACCAGAAACTAGGAAAACACAAGATTTCTACCCCACACTTGATTCTAACCGCCCCGAGACCACTAGAAACATCAAACTAACTCAGCAAAAACTACGAAATGGTGGGTTGCCTCCCCCAAGCGCCATTGTTTTACGTCGTTGGCTCGACAAGATGGATTAAACGGTGCCAACTTTTTCAAAGTTATACCGTTGGCACGAGATGAGAAAGGGTAGAAAGAAGGAAAGATGGATTAAGGATTATACGTGTCAAGATTTAAAGTCCGTGACAAGACTTACAAGACTCATCACAAGGCATGGGGTCTTCAAGGTGCACTATTTCTAGTGCTTCATTGTAAGGCAACCTCTCATACATTTTCAAACGCAAGCCATTGGTGGTGAAAGTGCCAAACTTAGGATGGGTGATTTCAATAGCACCGGACGGATAGACTTTCGATACAACATAGGGACCGGACCACTTAGACTTCAACTTCCCTTGGAAAAGATGCAAACGAGTATTGTAGAATAAGACTTCGTCACCCTTCTTGAAAACACGAGGTTTAATCAACTTATCATGGAGTAACTTAGTCTTCTCTTTATATTTCGTGGAAAGGTCATAAGCACATAGGCGGAACTCATCTAGTTCATTCAATTGGGCCATACGCTTCTCACCAATTAAGGTGTCATCGAGGTTTAGCATTTTGATGGCCCAATAAGCCTTGTGTTCGATCTCTATGGGAAGATGACAAGACTTACCATAGACTATCATGTAGGGTGACATGCCTAGGGGTGTCTTAAAGGCTGTCCTATGGGCCCACAAAGCATCATCTAACTTTAAAGACCAACTCTTGACATTCGTGTCTACCGTCCTCTCTAAGATACGCTTAATACCCCTATTCGTGACTTCAACTTGACCACTCGTTTGGGGATGGTAAGCGGTACCTAACTTGTGTTTCACTCCATACTTCTCTAAAAGTTTATCAAATGGCTTGTTGGCAAAATGGCTTCCATTATCGCTGATTATAGCACGAGGCACCCCAAACCGACAAAAGATATTCTTTCTAAGAAAGCGGATAACAAAATTCCTATCGTTGGTGGGTGAGGCTAAGGCTTCGACCCATTTGGACACATAATCACACGCGACTAGGATATACTTGTTACCACACGAAGAAGGGTAGGGGCCCATGAAGTCAATGCCCCACACGTTAAAAATCTCACAAACAATGATCGGCTTCTGAGGCATCTCACTCCTTCTAGATATACGACCGGACCTTTGACAAGCGTCACAAGATTTCACATAAGCATGTACGTCTCGGAATAGAGTGGGCCAATATAGCCCACTTTGCAACACTTTCAAAGCGGTTCTTTGCCCCGAGAAATAGCCCCCGGCCTCTTTGTCGTGACAAAAAGAAAGTGCACTCAAAATTTCACTTTCCGGGATGCATCTCCTCAAAATGCCATCCGAACACAACCTATATAAGCAAGGATCCTCCCACACATACTTACAAACCTCACCAAGGAATTTACGCTTTTGGTTTGAGTCAAGGTCGGGGTCTACAAAACCGCACTCGTGGTAGTTGACAAAAGGAGCAAACCAAGGACTACCTTCCTTACCGACTTTTAGAAAGTTGCCTTTCTTAGCTGGAAGGAGGGTGTCAAGTGCATAAAGTTGCTCATGAGGAAAAGAATCATTTATCTCCCTTTGTGCATTCACCAACTCCTCACTAAGCTCCATACGACTTAAGTGGTCGGCTACGACATTCTCACAACCTTTCCTATCACGGATCTCTAGATCAAACTCTTGCAAGAGCAAAATCCACCTCAAGAGGCGGGGCTTGGCATCTTTCTTGGCAAAGAGATAATGCAAAGCAGCGTGATCCGTGTGGACAACTACCCGAGAACCTACGAGATGAGACCGAAACTTATCAAATGCAAAGACGACCGCTAAAAGCTCTTTTTCAGTGGTGGTGTAATTTTGTTGGGCCGGATTCAAAGTGTGACTGGCATAAGCAATAGGCTTGAAGATGTTGTCGATCTTTTGACCGAGGACCGCACCAACCGCGGTGTCACTCGCATCACACATGAGCTCAAATTCTTGATCCCACATCGGGGCAACTAAGATAGGAGCGGATATAAGCAATTGCTTGAGCATCAAGAATGCTTCAACACAAGCTTGGTCGAAATCAAATGGGACGTCTTTTCCAAGAAGAAGAGTAAGAGGATTGGCTATTTTCGAGAAATCCTTAATGAACATACGATAGAACCCCACATGGCCTAGAAAACCCCTAAGAGTCTTTAGGTTGGTGGGCATAGGAAGCTTAGCTATCGCTTCAACCATAGCCTTGTCTACCTCTATACCCTTACTAGATATCTTTTGCCCTAAGACTATCCCCTCTGTAACCATCAAATGACACTTCTCCCAATTTAGCACCAAATTCGTCTCCTCACATCTACTCAACACCTTTTAAAGATTATCTAGACATTCCTCAAAGGAATAACCAAACACACTAAAATCATCCATAAAGACTTCTAAAAACTTTTCAATCATATCCGCAAATATGGCAACCATGCACCGTTGGAATGTTGCGGGTGCATTACACAACCCAAAAGGCATCATACGGAAGGCAAAGGTACCATAGGGGCAAGTATAGGTAGTCTTTTCTTGGTCCTCTAGGGCCACATGTATTTGGTAATACCCACTAAACCCATCAAGAAAGCAATAAAAAGCATGACCACTCAATCTTTCCAACATTTGATCAATAAAAGGGAGGGGAAAATGATCTTTACGGGTTTGGTCATTTAGCTTACGATAATCAATGCAAATTCTATGACCACTTACCAAACGCTTAGGCACCTCCTCACCCTTGTCATTGATTTCCATGGTCATACCTACCTTCTTCGGCACCACTTGGGTGGGACTCACCCACTTGCTATCCGAGATGGCATAGATGATCCCTAGCTTCAACATCGTGACCACATCCTTCCTCACAACCTCTTGGAGGTGTGGATTGAGCCTTCTTTGGGGTTGCCTTACCGGCTTTGCTCCATCTTCTAGAATAATCTTGTGTTGACAAATGGTGGGACTTATGCCCTTGAGATCGCACATCTTCCACCCAAAAGCACGTTTGTGCCTCTTAAGCATCTTCACTAACTCATCTTCCTGCAAAGCCGTTTGTGTAGCAGAAATAATCAAAGGAAGTAAATCATCATTTTCAAGAAAAACATACTTCAAATGGGGTGGAAGCGGCTTCATCTTCAAGTCTTTTGGTGGGTCCTCAATGGATGGCTTCTCTAGCTCTCCTTCAGGCCCAAGATCAATCTTCTCGGTCCACTTTTCACCCACGAAAGCCGTCTCTTCTGGCTCTATTGCTTCCTCTTCCAACTCTTCTTCTTCATCATGTTCCGTACTCACTCTTGCCATGCATTCATCGGATTTATCTTTATATTCCTGCATGTCAACATGTTCTGAAACGCAAGGATATATAGCATCAACAGAAAAACAGTCCTCGGTGCTCTCCTTAGGATGTTTCATGGCTTTATAAACATTAACCGCGACTTTTTCATCTCCAACTCTCAAAATAATCTCACCGCTCGCAACATCTATCAAAGTTCTCCCGGTGTTTAAAAAGGGACGTCCCAACAACAAAGGTGTTTTAGAGTCCATTTCCATATCTAGTACCACAAAATCTACCGGGAAGGCGAACTTATCCACTTTCACTATGACATCCTCTATCACTCCCATAGGCTCCCTAATAGACCTATCCGCCATTTGAAGGGTCATCCCCGTTGGCTCCAACTCTCCTAGGTCAAGACTCTCATATATAGCACGGGGCATTAAGCTTACACTAGCCCCCAAATCACATAAGACACTAGGAAAATTAGTCGTACCAATAGTAACCGGAATAGTAAAACTACCCTTGTCTCTAACCTTCGGGGGAATCCTAGACTTTCCATCAAAAATAGCGGAACACTCTTCATTTAGACGTACAACTTCTTGCATTTTACCCTTTTTGGTTAGCAACTCTTTTAAGAACTTACAATAAGAGGGAATGTTTGCAAGTGCTTCAAGAAAAGGAATGTTCAAATCAATTTTCCGCAAAATCTCAATAAATCGGGTTTGAGCCTTATTCAAACAACTTTTTCTATGATTCTTGATCGGGGTCAATCGGGTTATAATATACTTGACCACCATAAACCAATACTAGCAAGAGGACTAGGCCCATCGTAGTATAGCTATAGTGAATCAAGGTCGATCCCACAGGGAACCAATTGTGGATCATCTTATATACAAACAATTAATTAAACATGTCAAGGACATAGAGGCGGTCTACGACCAAATAAGACAAGAAAAGATAAATTGACACGACACGACACAACGTAATTAACCTCCCCAATTATAGTCTTTATCTTTTGGACCTAGATAATTTATATAATAAACGGAACTTATTAACTGTCAATCCATTTGTATCTATCTTAGATTGGCTACGGGAGTCATCCTCTTTAACTTGACTTAGCACCGGTAAGTCACTAAATCACTGTGGTATTGTTACGTGACTTCGCCTTTTGGTGCCTCCATCTCATATAACTCACACGCTTACGACTCTAAGGATGCCGATATTAACCGTACACCTCGTCTAGGCAACATTCCTATGGTTAGGCGTACTTCCTAAACGATCACTCAAGCTCTCGTCCAACTAGCAATTACCAAGTTATAGTCTCATGCTAATCTACGACGTACGTATAATCAGGTGCTAGCAATCCCCAAATATAAACCTACCTAGATAACGCTGAACGTCCGAAGATCAATTCATGAGCCTACCTAAGAGTTTTATATTGGTATTTCCTTTTTACACGTTTTAATTAAACTAAGCGAGTAACGTAGCCATAGCCATACCTACTGAGATAATAAATTCTATTAAGTTAACCTAACCATAAAGACGTGGCTATTTAACGGATAAAACAGGGCTCGGTCGACCGAATAGGTGGGCTCGGTCGACCGAGTGAACTCATTCGGTCACCCGAATCAATTTCGTCCCCAGATTACATCCCTGAACATATCTCTCAGCGTTTCATCATACAGAACAGATTAAACAGTAATTCGTAAAGTATTCATATAAACTAACATAGATACGCATTAATTAAATCAAGTAGATTCATGAATAAATACTAAGTGTATGACGTAGGTTATGGGATCCTCATAGACAAGGCGTCGCCACATCCCTAACGTCATAGCCTAGATCTACATCATCTAGCTATGATTAACTAACTCAAACGATAAAGCATAATTGGGAGGGATTAATTACTTAAAAGAAAGAAACAGAAAATAAAGGCTTACATATTGCAGCCCTTAAATTGCTGGAAACCCTCAAATTATTCTACATTGCATCAAAGTTGTATTATGAATTGTAAGATTGAAGAAAGAATGAAGGGATGATGGGATTGTTGGTGTGATTTACAATTTCTCGTAGCTGCTGCTTATATAGGGGTTTCTGCCGACTTATGAAGGATCTAGAAGATAAATACGAAAAAATCCGAAAAGTGACCGAGCCGACATACTCGGTCGACCGAATGGATAGGCTCGGTCGACCGAGCCTTCTTTGCACACGTTAAACGTTTTTCTCGTCTATCTTGTTCCCCACTGCACACTTTCGTGTTGATCTGATTAATCTTTCATTTAATGCTCCGATTTTCTTCCTCTATTATCTTGAGATTTACTGATTGAATGACATTTATCCTCTCGATTTGTCGTGATCTACAAAATCAGCATTTATCGCACAATAAATCGGCTTTTAATAATGAAAACGGCTAAATACCAAATATCATATTAATAATCACTTAACATTAAATAATAAATATAAACATGTGATTTAATATGAAATATATATTATTAATCTCGATTTAAGGATAATGTTGATGACATTTACGGGTATAATTTGACCGTCATCAACTACCCCCCACTTAGACTTTGATCGTCCCGAACAAAGCATCAATAAGACATTCCCCAAGACAACATTTTCTATGGTCAAATCATACTTACACAAGAAACTCAAGTCAACTCATACTAGTCATGCTCATAAGATATCCATTATTCACTACTTACTATGAATCGAAGTGATGTGTGCATGTGCATTTAGTTTTATATATTCGTGGCAAGATCAGAGTTTATGCTAACTTCGCAATCTCAACCTACCAACCTCAGCATTCATACTTCTTATGCCTCGCAATGGTTAGAGCACTAGAGCAATAAGCAAGAGCGTATCTATAGGGATTTTGGACTTGGAGACCGAGTACTACTCAAAGCCTCTTAAAGAGTTGAATATTTTTTTCATATCTTCATATTTTTCAAATACTATTAATCTCAAGGAAGAAAACTTTTTAGAGTATCCCCCTATCTTAGATCATGTATAGCATCGAATATTACCACAAGCGCAGGGCTACTTTGGTAATGTTACTACAATCCCAGTGTTTTAACGCATTGTCAAACACAGGTAATATTACTCCGCTTTAATGGCTAAAATATAAGAATGCATCAGCAGATAGATATTGACACTAAGTTTACATAACCAATCATCTATGCAATGTACACATAATTTCTTCAGTTATTATGATTTGCGCGGTATACTCGATTCACAGATTGAGTAATTGAATAATAAATAACTACTTGCAAAAACGAGCATGAATATCCTTAAATTTACTTAACATAAGTATAAAATGATCACGTACTCATGAAACTTGGTTCCTTTCCTATCAATTCTTAGCTAGGAACTCACAATTCTAAGGGTACGAGATAAATAATATGGTATGTATTCAAATTTTCAATTTTTCAATTTTTCTACCGTTTCATTCAAATTTTAATCATAACAACATAGCTAAGTCTCCTACCCCCCACTTAAACATGGCATTGTCCTCAATGACAAAAATAAATGAGAATTTAAGAAAAAGACTTAGCTCTGGAAACGGCTCTCAAGTAAAGGAACAATATCGGAGTAAATGTCAGCACGTTGTGGAGAAGCAAGTGAAAACCTGTATAAGCAGACAAACTCCACGAAACCGTTAATAACACCATGTCTATGGAAGTTATAGAATAATGTGGCAGTAATTAGGTATGAATACCAAAAAACATTTTAAGCCACTTTATTTTATACAACCAAAGACAAGAAAAATACTAAATAGAAAGAAAAATAAACAAGCAACTAAAGATGGTAGTCTTCATCTAAAAACCGGGTGGATAAGACAAAGATCAAAAAGCATAACCCCATGTGGGAAAACACGAGGTGGACTGGCTCACTATGTATGGTCCAGTATAAAAGAGAAACTTGGTAAGGTATAACAGATTGAATGCGACCTATTGACTAAAGATAAAATCAAATACTTAGCGCATAAACTTCTCGCTTGCATTGGATATCAACAACTTAGGGAGATGTAGCTACTCCTCGAAATTACTAATAACCCAATGTATCACGTAAAAGTCATAACCGTCACCAACAAGGTCGTATCGGTGTGATAATATAGAACAAAACTGATCATCTATAAATGCCGGAATAGTCGGAAAAGTGTGAAATTTAAAACTTCCAGTAGAAAGATAAGTTGTATTTGGATTGAACCAAAAACTCCTAAAATCTAGCTAGGGTCAGAGCTACACTTACCCAACTAGGATCATGAAAATCAAAATGATAAAAAATAATCAATAAAACATAGCAATATTTCAAATTCCGCAACACAAGGGTATTGTGTAAACAAAATGGAGGTTGAGAGTATGATGGGTTTAGAAAAAGATACACATAAGGATGGGAAGAAAAGATAAAGGGTGGGTAAGAAATTGTGTTTTTGGGATTGAGAATTGTTTAAAGGAATGGGATTGGGTGGGAGAGGGAAACGGATGGAAAGAAAGAGAGACGATGAAAGAATGGTTAGAAATGTGAACTTTTGGGGCAGATTGGTGAGAGGATCGAAAAGTTTGAAGGTGAAAAAGTGTAAAGGGAAAGGTAAGGATAATTGCAGAATGAATTGCACATCACTTTGGATTTTCACTTGGATCACCATTCTAAAAGATTTTGGAAGTTGACCAAAATTGTTCTTGTTCGCACCAATCATTCTCTGTTACATTTTCAGTAATTCTCAAGCTCTCTTAATACTTCCATCTTAAGGTTGTTTGCTAAATTTCCTTTTCTTTAGCAATTTTTCGACTCTCCTACGGAACTCTATTTCACGTGGCCTATATTGAGTAAAAAAGTTTTGCACATCCTTAGCCCAATGGCCATCGCAACACGGCAAAATAAAAAATCTCAACATATGTCACGTTACTTTTATTTGACTCAAAGAAAACAAAACCTAAAATCCTAAAAAGAAATCCTAAGGGTTTCAAAGAAGTAGTTCTGAGTTTAAAGTCCTCAGCTCGACTTTCCAAAATGTATCCTTGTCAGTTATCATTCTTGGATCGCCAGACTTTGACCCTCTGAGCACTATTAGAGGTGGCTTGTCGCTTTTGCGGATTAATACCCTTACCTTGGTTGTGAGACCTAGGAAACGACATTTATCCATACCATTTATACAAAGCTCTTACCTCGGCTCTCGTTTTAGGAATTAGTGAATTCTAAGAAACTCGGCTAAAATTATGGTTTTGGCCTTGACAATAAGAAACAATGAATCAAAGTACTCCGAATAAGGTCGGTTATGTAGGCAAGCCTACACCGTCTTATTCGTTGGAACATATGTGACAGTTCAGGCCAATCCGTCAAGATTAAGCCCCGTTTAGCCTGAAGGCTTATCGGCTATGCTAAGTCTTGTTGAACTGCTGTAATGTACATCACACGTGGAGGGGAGTCGATTGAGCCGAAGCTCGGTTAAACTCGCCCAGCCATGGTTTGACCATTTCCGAACCAATGTACTAAGAGTCTCCGATTTCTAAATTGTCACCCAAAGCGTAATCTCGTTTCTGTTTAAGGTGGGTTCACCGAGAAGCCATCACCATAAAACTCAACGAAAGCAGAAGATTGTGTTCTCTCAAAACTCAACGTCTTCTTTAGATTGTGAATGATTAAACTACACAATTTGTTGCTCCCCTGGCCAGTAGAAGCAATCTCATGCATAAGACAAAGAGATTTTAACAGAACTACGAGGAACTCTTTATTCACTGCTTCCTTTCAACGACTACATGTTTCCTTACACCCTCTAGATGAGACAGATTTGGGGAAGAACCTTCCACACTAATAAAATTAATCTTACAAACCAACTCCGGGCCAAGATTCATACTAAGGTTCGTGTATAGGCTAACTTATGCTCAAAAAACCAAAAGATAGTAAAACATAAGCAAAAAAAAGGTAGTACCTTGCCTTCAACATTGTACCACGAAGAATTTAAGCCTTTAAAATTTTTTCGGAGCCATCTTGGTGCTTTAAAGGTATTGCTTCCATCGCCTTTCCCATCTTAGATTCGTAGCTCCACATGTTTGCTGGGTTATTTTCTCAGCGCCCGCGAAAAATTATTGACTTGGATTATTGCTTCCCTGGTTTCTGCAAACAAAAGAAAAACAAAACAGACCATAGACTGATTTTAACATGGTTTCCCATGCTGCTATCAGACCTACGGATTAAACATAAGGGGATAAACAGACACGCGAAATTCCAGACTCGAAAACACAAATCAGAAACCGTATAAACATAACAGAACAAGAACAAAACAAAACAAAACAAAAATTCAAAATTCTCGGTCGACCGAATGAGGTCTCTCGGTCGACCGAATAAATTTTTTTTTTTTATTTTTTTTTTAATTTTAAGAATCTGGAATTTTCAGACAGAGCAGACAACCAGAGGGACTCAAAAACGTAAAAACAGACTCTAAAACAGAAAACTTGACATGAATAAGAAAATTATTTATATATAAAATTGACCGTTGGTTCCCCGGCAACGGCACCAAAAACTTGATCGGGGTCAATCAGGTTATAATATACTTGACCACCATAAACCAATACTAGCAAGAGGACTAGGCCCATCGTAGTATTGCTATAGTGAATCAAGGTCGATCCCACAGGGAACCAATTGTGGATCATCTTATATACAAACAATTAATTAAACATGTCAAGGACATAGAGGCGGTCTACGACCAACATAAGACAAGAAAAGATAAATTGACACGACACGACACAACGTAATTAACCTCCCCAATTATAGTCTATATCGTTTGGACCTAGATCATTTATATAATAAACTGAACTTATTAACTGTCAATCCATTTGTATCTATCTTAGATTGGCTACGGGAGTCATCCTCTTTAACTTGACTTAGCACCGGTAAGTCACTAAATCACTGTGGTATTGTTACGTGACTTCGCCTTTTGGTGCCTTCATCTCATATAACTCACACGCTTACGACTCTAAGGATGCCGATATTAACCGTACACCTCGTCTAGGCAACATTCCTATGGTTAGGCGTACTTCCTAAACGATCACTCAAGCTCTCGTCCAACTAGCAATTACCAAGTTATAGTCTCATGCTAATCTACGACGTACGTATAAGCAAGTGCTAGCAATCCCCAAATATAAACCTACCTAGATAACGCTGAACGTCCGAAGATCAATTCATGAGCCTACCTAAGAGTTTTATATTGGTATTTCCTTTTTACACGTTTTAATTAAACTAAGCGAGTAACGTAGCCATAGCCATACCTACTGAGATAATAAATTCTATTAAGTTAACCTAACCATAAAGACGTGGCTATTTAACGGATAAAACAGGGCTCGGTCGACCGAATAGCTGGGCTCGGTCGACCGAGTGAACTCATTCGGTCACCCGAATCAATTTCGTCCCCAGATTACATCCCTGAAAATATCTCTCAGCGTTTCATCATACAGAACAGAATAAACAGTAATTCGCACAGTATTCATATAAACTAACATAGATACGCATTAATTAAATCAAGTAGATTCATGAATAAATACTAAGTGTATGACGTAGGTTATGGGATCCCCATAGACAAGGAGTCGCCACATCCCTAACGTCATAGTCTAGATCTACATCATCTAGCTATGATTAACTAACTCAAACGATAAAGCATAATTGGGAGGGATTAATTACTTAAAAGAAAGAAACAGAAAATAAGAGCTTACATATTTGCAGCCCTTAAATTGCTGGAAACTCTCAAATTATTCTACATTGCATCAAAGTTGTATTATGAATTGTAAGATTGAAGAAAGAATGAAGGGTGATGGGATTTGTTGGTGTGATTTACAATTTCTCGTAGCTGCTGCTTATATAGGGGTTTCTGCCGACTTATGAAGGATCTAGAAGATAAATACGAAAAAATCCGAAAAGTGACCGAGCCGACATACTCGGTCGACCGAATGGATAGGCTCGGTCGACCGAGCCTTCTTCTGCACGCGTTAAACGTTTCTCTCGTCTATCTTGTTCCCCACTGCACACTTTCGTGTTGATCTGATTAATCTTTCATTTAATGCTCCGATTTTCTTCCTCTATTATCTTGAGATTTACTGATTGAATGACATTTATCCTCTCGATTTGTCATGATCTACAAAATCAGCATTGATCGCACAATAAATCGGCTTTTAATAATGAAAACGGCTAAATACCAAATATCATATTAATAATCACTTAACATTAAATAATAAATATAAACATGTGATTTAATATGAAATATATATTATTAATCTCGATTTAAGGATAATGTTGATGACATTTATGGGTATAATTTGACCGTCATCAACTACCCCCCACTTAGACTTTGATCGTCCCGAACAAAGCATCAATAAGTCATTCCCCAAGACAACATTTTCTATGGTCAAATCTTACTTACACAAGAAACTCAAGTCAACTCATACTAGTCATGCTCATAAGATATCCATTATTCACAACTGACTATGAATCGAAGTGATGTGTGCATGTGCATTTAGTTTTATATATTCGTGGCAAGATCAGAGTTTATGCTAACTTCGTAATCTCAACCTACCAACCTCAGCATTCATACTTCTTATGCCTCGCAATGGTTAGAGCACTAGAGCAATAAGCAAGAGCGTATCTATAGGGATTTTGGACTTGGAGACCGAGTACTACTCCAAGCCTCTTAAAGAGTTGAAAGATTAAGCTAAGATGTTGTTGATTTACACTAAGAGAGAGTATTCTAAGCTATTACAAAATCCGAGCAAGAAAGTGGGTAGAGTTTTGCTAAGAAAAGCTAGATATCCAAGAAATAGTCTAAGGGGGGTATTTATAGGTGGGGGAAAAATCTGCAGAAAAATCGGTCCGAACGCGCGTTTGGGGAGCTGGAACGGGCGTTTGAAATCTTCAAACGCGCGTTTTGCATAGTTGAAATGCGCGTTACTCATCATTTCTGGGCAGGGACTTGACTGTTCTTCATCTAAAATGCGCGTTTGGGAAGTTCAAACGCGCGTTTGAGAGACTGGAACGCGCGTTTAAGGTGGTTTCAACCGCACGTTTGGAGGGCTTCAACTCTGTATCAATTCTGGACTTATGAAACGCGCGTTTGGGGGGTTCAAACGCGCGTTTGAACCCCTGTTTCCCCAAATCTTCACTTTTCTTCCTTTTTGGGCCCTCTTCTTGCCTCGATCATGCTTTTTCACCACAAATCGTCACCTTCCGGGTCCTCGAGACACCAATACCCTTCAATATCATAAACAACCACAAACATCCAAACAATTCCCGAGGGTAAAAGTGCTCGGGAATGGGGTTAATATCATCAAAAAGGGTAATAATCCATCAAAGCAACGGATTCACTCCCCGTGCCATAAGCTCACGATATCACCCCGAAAATGGTCTAATTCGCCCAAAATTGTGCTGAAAGTGTGGTAAACGGGGGTAATTAATGCACCGAAGTCACGTAAAGTTGACTCCCATCAATGTTCCTCTTCCTTAGTCTTTTCAACTTTTCTTTCTGGTTCCAATTCAGCTTCCCCCTTAGTTGTTGTCTCTTTATCTTCTACTGACTTTAGACGTTCTTTCAGTCTGATACAGATTGCAAGTTTCCTTCTGATGTTCATCACAACTCTAACTGAGGTCTCTTCATCTTCCTCAGTTTTTGTTTATTTGAAGGTTTCTTCTGCGATCAGTTCTTCAATCGAACTATCAACTGCTTCTCCATTCTGTTGAATTGCAAGTAGATCAGCATCTACTTGTTTGTCTTGTCCTATCACCAATTTTTTGGCATAGATTTCTTCAGCATTTTCATCATCACTTCCAGTTTTCTTTTCATCTCCCAACTTTATCTTCCCCCTTGTTTGAAGATAAGCTAAAGCTTTCTTCAAATAACTTGCGCAAGGTGATGATGTTGGAAAAATTGTTTAAGCCTGAATAGTGTGTTCTTCCAATCAACTCATGTAGATTGAAAAGATTCTTTTGCAGAGTTAGCATCACACCTTCAATGATTTCTTTCACTTTTTCCAATTTTTCTTCAATTGTCTCAGTTGACTGTTGCTGAGATGTTTCAGTTGTAGACTTGCTTGTGGATGCTTCATGGGCCTGAGATGAGGTACTGGCCTCAGGATAATAAAAATGAGCATCATGACTTGTCAGTTTCTTTTCATATTCAGCCTCACAAAATTCACCATCTTCCAAAGCTTCTTTTTGTTCATCAGTGTACTCTCCATGTATCTCAGTTGGAGGTTCACTTTCTTCAGTTTTATCAATCTCGCTTCCTTCGCTTCCTTCAGTTTCACTTTCCTCAGTTTCACCAAGCTCACTTTCTTCAGTCTCATTCTGTTCACTCATTACAGTTTCACTCTCTTCAGTTTCATCCTCAATTTGAATTACTTCTTCAGTTTCAGTTTTCTTTTTCTGAAATTTGTTCCAAGTCATCTTTTGTCTTCTGAGAGTCCTTTCATCTAAATTCACAGTTCCACTTGAACTTGAATCTGAAACTTCACTTGATTCTACTTCAACAATCTTCCTTTTCTTCACTCCAATGGGCACTGATTTGTGTTCAACTTTTGTTCTTGTGGATGTTGAAATAGAGAAATGATCTAGTATTTTTTGAACTGGAAAAGTGAATCCCTTTTTTCAATAACAGCTTTTCTCCAGTAGCTTTTCTTTCTTTGACTCTTTCTTTCTCGTCTGAAATATGTTTTATCAATTGATTGAGAACAAATTTGTTCCAATCAAATTTCTCTTCAAACCAAATAGCATATATCAGCTTTAGTTTATCTGTTGAGAGAGTGTAGAAATTTCTGGCATGACCAATGACATTTTTGGTCAGAAGAATTGTCAAGAATGCGAATTCTTGTTTTTGCTGATAGATGGATCCGATGAAGTTCTTCTCCTCTTTGTTGACTGCAGTAACACTCCAAAGCTTGCCTTTTTCTTCATTTCCAAACGTAAGAGATGAAGATCCTCCGATTATGTCCAAGCCAAACACTAGCGAAAGCAACTGTTCATCAACGATAAAGCTCTTATCTTGAACCGTTGTTTTGAAGCTTTTTCCATCATTGATGATTTCGGCATTTTTGTAGAAGTCTCTGATGCCGTCTGGACTCAAAGTAGTGACTTTTGTATCAATCAATTTTTCCAATCCTCGAATCTTCTTGATCTTGTTCACAATCGTCCAGGCTTGTGGTGATTCCATCATCAATATTGTATTGCTCCATTGATTTCTGAATTAGGGATTCTTTTGGAAAATCTTGAATGCTTTGAATTTGGATAAGCAGGATTTCGTCAAGATTTTGTTTTGCAATTTCTTTCAAATAAGTGTCGTGTCACAATCAATGGGATTTTGTAGGGATGTACATCTACTTCTTTTTCTCCCAGATTGACACGTGGCTTCGAGTGATTTGTCATGTCAGCCCAAGCGTCAAATGGTAGATGGAAAGTTTTCTGCTTTTGACCAATAAGTCCTTCATCAGCTTTTGCACTTACAGCTTTTAGGATCAAGCGCTTACCGTTGTACTAAAACCAATTGGTGTTAGTAAAGGTGCTACTTTATTTCCTTATACCACACCTTCACAGCGCCATGGGTTGAACGCACATAGGCGGGCAGAGTGCTGTATACCCAAAAATCTCCCCCCAGGTCCTGCTACCCACTCAACCGTGGTTTACCACAGAATGCTGTTGCCGGGATTCGAACCCATGACCTGCTCTGATACCAGTTTTAAGTTTTCTTCGGTGCCCATATCTTTTTGGGTCCGGCTGGATTAGTTACTGAAGTATTATTTTCAGTTTCTTCGATGAGAGAATTAAGCATTCTCATTTCTTTTCTGGATAAACCATTACGCTCAATCTTAGTTGATTTAACAAGGATTCCTTTAGATTTATCATTCTTAGTTTCCTTGTGTAATCCACTAGATCTTCCTGTAATTTGATGTCCAAAATTTTCCTTCTTTGAAATCTCAATACTGGGTAGGGGTGGGAAATTATCATTGCTTTTGTCAAACTTACTAGACATTAATCTTTCAGCAAGATTTGACATCTCAGTTTCAAGAAACTTATTCCAATCTTTTGCTTTGTCAAGTTCTCTGTCTTTTAATTTCAGTTCCAACGTAAGTTTTTCAGTTAACTTGACAAGATCAGAGTTTCTCTGATTGTGTTCAGTGAATGATGACTGAGTTGAAGAATGTACCTTTTCTCTATGATTTGATGCAACTTTAATGTTCGACTATACATTCTCTTGTTGCTCTGATGAATCTTCTATATCGATAGTTACTTGCAACAACTTCTTTTCTTCTTCTTCTGAGAGATCTCTTAGTGATGGAACTCCTCTGGATTTGTTAATATAGGCATTGAAGTTTGTATCCACATCATCACTGAGTTGAGATTCTGGATTTGTATGCAGATTTGTCGCACTGAACCTTTCAACTATTTGATCCTTAAAATCAGATACATTTTGCAAACAGTTAGTCAGGAGGTGAGTAAGCCAACTCTTAATTCTAGATGTAGTCATTGAAATCAAACTAACTGTTTTTACAACTGTTACAGTGAGGGTCTTCAACAACTGGTTGCTTAAAACAGAAGTACTGCTCCGACACCAATTGTTGGTATCGGAAATAACTGATGCACAGTTATCTCCTTGAGCAGTAACAACTCAGATATCCTCCAAAAGGAAGACTTGCTCCGATACCAATTGTTCGTCCCTTGGAAAGGCTAACACAAGTTTAGAGGGGGGGGGGGTGAATAAACTTGTCACCAAAAACTTTCCCAAAACTGAAAGTACACCAGGAACTGAGTTTTTACCAAACTCAAACTGATGCTCAGCTCAGTTTTGTTCCTGTCCTTTAACTTGTGCGGAGTTTAGCTAACTCAACTGAGTATAAGTCAATACTGACTTATCTTTAGTCTTATTAACTGGCAGCGGATATAACTAGCCTTTGTGCAATAGATGTGTTAATAAAAATCTAGACCTTCTACGTATCAATTCTGTGCTGACTCAGTGTCTGGTGTTTGCTGAGTGATAATGCAACAAATAAAACAAACACAGGTGCATAAAGTAAATCAACACAAGATTTGTTTATGGAAGTTCCGGGTGGTGTAATCCCGTACGTCTCCCCTTCTCCTGTGGTGCAGGAGGTATCACTAGAATCTTGAGATAACCGTTACAAAATCCTAGCACAATGACAGTCCTTCACGACACCCTAGTTTCACTGTCTACACAAAATGAAGAAAGTTGAGATTGCTCCCTTCACTCTGCACACTGATCTTTCGGAGGTGGAATTGCTCCATCACCAGCTCACCACTAACACAAACACAGTCCGCAGACTGCACCAACAGCTGTGGCAACCAAGTTGCAACCGTATGAAGAAAGGTGGAATTGCTTTCCTCAAACTATGCACAACCAACCCTTTTTCACAAAGGTTAGGTTTAGAATTAATCAAGAGATTAATTTAGTGAGCTGTCTGATTCTTCTGGATCTGGCTTTGTAGCTCCAGGATGACTTCTTTCCCCTTTAATGGGTTACTGGATCTTTCTTTAAAATCTTCAAGGCAATTCCGTTGGCTTCCCCTTTTCTGGATATATATTATCTGATTTTCTGGATCTGGATCTTTGGATATGTGCTTGTAAAGCTCTTTTTCTGATCCTTCTCTCTCTCATTCAAGTGATTCTCTTGTGTATTTATAGGAGCGATGTAACGGTCACTAGCTCTTGTAGCCATTACACTTGTTGTTTATCCAACGTTAATATGTACGACCTTTGTCGTATTGTTAATTCAAATTCAACAAGGCCTTAACTCAGTTTTCTACTCTACTTCAAAACTGAATTCCTTGTATACTTAACATCTGACTTTAATTGACTAAGTTAGAGTACACCATTCATTTTCTTCTTTTCCTGGTAACTGATAATCTTTGTCATTCAGATTATTCTGTTTTTCATGATCTATAGTTCAGTTTCAAGTCACCACAGACTTGCCTGACTCCTGACTTATAGTCACGACTTAATCAGCTTCTAACTGAGTTTGCCACCTCAGTTCTTCAGTCTTCTAGATAAGCCAAGTGAGTTTGTGACCCTCAGCGAACTTATCTTCTTCAGTTCTTTGCATAACTGAGTTTGAACCCTCAGTTCTTCATGTGCATACTCAGTTTTCTTGTTGTGACTCAGTTTTCTTCTTGTGACTCAGCTGTTCTCCTAATTCCTATTCTACTACAATGCTTGTCTGAAACAACCTATACAAGGTTCAGACTCTAGATAGAACTTATACATTTTCTCTAGACCATTTCTTGCTTCTTCTTCCATTATGCACTATAACAGTTAGTTATGACTTCATCATCATGGGTTGTAAGTGATTTGTCTAATTACGTGACGAATCATCATCAAAAAATAAATAATATTTCCAAAACATACATATATGAGGCTTATAGTTTCCAAAGTGAAACCAAACTCATCATAGATTTATAAGCACGGTCATTTCCATTCCTCAATGCCCTTGTTGTACCAAGTTTTAGATTGCATACAAAGAGCGATATTTTTTGCTTTCATATTCAATAACACAATAACAATAACAGTATCACAGTATCATAGTATCATAGTATCACAGTAACATTATCACATGCAAACACAAGAGCACACTCACAGTATCACAGTGCGTGAGCTTGCTAATGTTTGATCCTTATAACATAAATAACTTTTATAACAAAGTGAAAAAAAGTACAACATATAAGATAAACAACTTTAACATCAACATATATGAGAATTAAGTTACATCAAGGAAAGGATTATATAAGCACCTAAAAATCTCGACAATGTCGATTGCTACCATCATCTTCTTCTCTCCAACTCTACACCAAATGGTTTAACATTTTCTCAATAAAGTCAACCTCTACACCAAATGATTTAACATTTGTACCCTATCTCAATTCACAGATAATTAACAAGTAGTATTAGCCTCTTCTTGGAAACGTTAGGTCGTAGATCTCCGCCTTCTGTTTCAATGCGTCGACCTCAGCCCCATAACACAATAATAGTAACGGTATCAGTATCACAGTATCAGTATCAGTGTCACAGTATCAATATCAGTATCACAGTATCAGTATCAGTATATGCAAGAAGGGATCTCCTTGTCATTATATCTATCAACTCAAATAGAAAAATAAAAACTAATTTAGCAATCACAAAACATCTTAGTTCATCAAATTTCAGCTAAACTTGATTCGTTTATCAATCATATAAGCATGCTTGAATCATAACAAGAAATCAAAGATAGATTAAAAGTGAGTACTTAGCTTTAAAAGATAATTTCTTGTTAATTTAATAGCATTGAGATCATCCCATTTTCTCAGTTCAGCTCGTTCACATCTCCAGCCCGATATCATCTCTTATTCAAATGTTTTTACAGCTTGGTTTCTTCATCAAAATGAACACAAGTCCACCGATAAAACACAACAACTTAGATTCTAAACTGTTGCCCCCAACACTGGCTGTGAACTGACAAGTCATTCACAACAATTAAAAAGCATTCATTAATATATTTTTTATCTTATGTCTAATTTATATCAATCAAACACTTTGAGAACCGGACATATTTTGTAACTTTGATTAATCAAAGTAAGTTAAAGATGTAGCAGAACTCGAGTAATTAAATGATACAAGCATTGCACCCTCCATCCCATGGGTTAAACTTGAGTCACTTGACTACACTACATAATACTCAAGTGGAATTTTCATGATCATGAAACCATGAGCACAGCATAATAGCAAAAACAAGACAGCAAGCATATGCATGATAATGGATTTTTCCCCAATCCCTATCTCAAAAAAAAAAAAAAAAAAAGAAAGAAGAAGAAGTGTAATATCCTGATTTTTGAAAAAAGGCAATTCGGTCTTTTAGCAAAAATCAGAATATTATGTTATTTAATTAAAAGATTTAAGAAAAAGAAAAAAAAGGGATAAACAAGGATTTTTTCTTTTAAGGAAAATAATTGGATAATTGGGATTATAAAAGGAAAACTAATCCTAATTTTAACCTAGTTGTTTTTGACGAAAAAACAAAAAGAGAGAGGGACGCAGAAATGGGGCGCAGCTTTTGAAAAAAAAAAAACGAAGAAGAAGCTTTCGCTTTTCGAGGCTAATCCGTTGCTCTTTTCAACAGACGTCTCAAGAGAGAAAGGATCACCACGAGACGAGGATCGTTTTGATACCAACAATCCCTAGATCCGTTGACGTTGAAGGTTAAAGGTTTAACCTTTTTTTTCAAAGCTTTGGTAGTTTGGATCGTTGTACCATGCAAATTAAGGTAACGTGGTTTTCTTATCGTATGATTAAGGTTTCGTAAAGTGGTAGAGCAATTTGTATGATTGTTTTTCATGGTTTTAATTTGTTTAAGTCGAGTTTGGGTTGAATTTGAGTAGAAAACGCAGAGTGCAGAAAACTGTCCTCTTTGGTGCAAGAAAAAAGTGTAACAGGTGCAAGAGAGAGGCTCGGTCGACCGAGCCTATCCATTCGGTCGACCGAGTGTGGGTCCTTCCGTACGGATGAGTTGCTTATCCATACGGCTATTTCTCAGTATCGGACTGTAGGCAGAAAGGAGAGCTGTCCGTACGGACAGAAAGTTTATCCGTCCGGACAGGGACTGTTTCAGTGCTGTTTTTCCTTGTTATGTGTTTCAAGCTCCATAATAGTGTATTTACTGCAGAACCTTACGTGACAAAGCTCTGAATTAGCTTTTGTTGTGTTTAGTTCCGGCACCACATGGATTTCCCTAAAAAGATGAAGTGTGGGACCGTCGAAAGCTTTGGATTTGCCTTGTGCTTCGATAAGCTAGAGTTTATCGATGTCTGTGTATTTGCTAGGCCTTGTTCGTGTCTAGTGGTCTAGGAAAGAGAGTAGGAGTGGTGAGGGAGCTTACTTGAAAACACTTAGGTGGCTAGTTAAACATCTAATCAAACATATGTGCTAGATTAATAATCTTAAACATCATGCAATGCTTGGTAAGGCATAGTAAAATATCGTGATGTGTTCTCTGACCAGACAAAGTAAACTGTACCCACGCCGGTCAATCGATTGGCTAGATAATGCGTCTGGTGCATTCTGCCGGTTATCACACTATCAGGACTCAGATATTCCCGGGGCTACTAGAGCGTGTCTCTAAATAGGTTGCACCCAGTTGTCTTAGTACATCCTATTACTAGGCGTAGTGCCCTTGTTATTCATGATGTAACAAACTTGAGCTAAGTTAGATACCTTTTGGAACCTCTTGTTATGCTATGAACATAATATGATAGTTAGCTAGGGTTAACAACGGAAATGAATTAATAAAAGACGGCGTTGCTTTTATTAAATTATTAGATCATAGTTATACGATCTTCTACGCGTTACTGAGTACTTTCGTACTTACCCCGTTAAGTTGTGTTTGTCTTCCCCTTTCCCCAAAGAAGATGAACAGGTTGCTAACGCTGATGAGTTCTTTGATGATGAAGTTTGAGATGAAGCTTTTGAAGACTTAGTTCTTTTAGTTGTTTCTTTCTTAAAACAGTTGTTTCACCTTTGAACAATGTTGTCCTTCTTTTTGGTTTAGCTTTTTTTGAGATCTTTTGGGATTTGGATGTTGGATGATTAGTTCTCTTTATTGGATTACGTTTTTCACAGCATTGATTACCGTGTGTTCGATCTTTTAGTTTCCCCGAGTTGTTGAGTTGTTTTATCTTCCGTGTCGTTTGGTTCTGATGTATGACGTAAGGCTTACATATATTATTGAATTTATTTGATAATATATGTGCCGAGCGCTCTTTCCGGATAAGGACTCGGTGTCCGGGAATGGGGCGTTACATTTGGTATCAGAGAGAAAGGTTTTCCTTGTTGTGTAGGACTTGATTTCTTCTTTAAGATAAGTTTTAGAGCTTTAGTAACCCCTCTCTTTTCTTAGTAACAGAATGGTTCTTACTAGAGGAGGAGCTAATACGAGTAACACCGAGGTAGCTAACACCCAGACGGGTAACACTGAGGCAGGATTTACCGGGGTTGTGATTCCGAGAAGGAGAAGAAGTGGACTAGCTACCCAGGGCCCTACAGTTTCCTAAGTTAACACCCCGTCTGTGAGAAACATCCTGTGTGGGGTGAATCAGGGACCAGACATTGTCACCAGAGGTAGAGTGGAACAAGGGGGTCCTTCACTGTTTAACACCCGCATACCGGTTACTACTTCAGCTCCAAGGACCACGAGTTGGACCGGGTTGGGACTTTCTCATCCACCGGCTAGTCAGTTTTTCAGTTATCCACAAGTATCGACGTTTCCTTCTGCACCACTGAGTTTTACACCGTAATCGACGGTTCTACCTCCACTACCGCCTAGGTCGGATTCGTTCGTAGCACCTGGCTACACCCATACCCAACAGAACTATCAGTATCAGAAGGCCCCACCAGTGCAGCAGCCAGTACAGCATCATCAGTTTGGGGGTCATGACAGACCAGTGGATTGGTATGAGAAGATGAAGAAACATAGGGTGCCAGAGTTCTTTGGCAATGTCGAACCAACAGCGGCAGACTTATGGATTCGTGGGTTCGAGAAGGCGTGCAGAAATATGAAAGCTCCAGAATCTGAGTGGGCTCATTTAGCCATATCCTTGTTGGCAGGGAATGCAGAAAGTTGGATGGAAGCGTATGAGCAGGTTAACCCGAGGATCACGGATTGGGCAGTGTTCAAGGATCTGTTCTACAAGGAATACTTTCCTAGGACAGCACGGAATGCGAAGTCCAATGAGTTCCTGAGTTTGAAACAAGGGAGATATACTACAGTAACTCAGTACTCCCAGAAGTTCCATGAGTTGGGCAGGTTCTACCCTAAGATCATGAAAAGTGAGAGAAAAAGATTGATAAATTCATGGAAGGATTGTCACACGAGGTGGCAAAGGGCATTCTAGGAGATAGACCTACGAGCATGGCGAGCGTCATCACTACTACAAAATACGGATATTAAGACACTATATTTAGGACATTTTGTCCCAAACGCCCTTTCAGGCCTTTAATGGGGCGTTCACTCGATTAGTACACTTGCTACAGTAAATATATTATTATTTTTTTTTATTTTTTAAAATTCCTTATAGCTGTAAAGGCGTTCAGAAGCGCCATATAGCCTTTATTTTTTTGTTTTCCAATTTTTTTTTCGCTTACAAAAGAAAAGCGGGACAATATCCCGCGTTATTTTTCCCCAATCCTTTTATCGGTCAAGAGAATCAGTAGGGTATATCTGTCCCATCCTCCGCCATTCTTCATCCGTTTCCGCCGTTCTTCATCTGCTTTCTGGTAACACTTCTTTCCTCCTAAGTTTGTCATCTGGATCGATTTCCATGTCTAATTTGTCTCCTCTGTTTATAAACTGCTCTGTTTATGTTCTTGGACTTTACCAAATCAAGATCTGCTGGCACACCGTAAATGGAAGTGCGCTCTTGATCGATTTCCTTTTTTAATCATATCTACACTGTTTTCCTTAGTAACATTCTCGACATCATTTAGATATCAAGTGTAAGATTTCAAAATTGGATCTTTGGTTTATTTTTCACTATGATTTTTTTCCATGTAATTCTTCATTTTTTTTTACAGGTTTAGGTGAAGATTTCCATGTTTCTTCTGATTTATAAGGTGGGATAAAATTTGATTTTGATTTTGATTTATGCATTGTCCACTTTCCTCATTTTTTCATGCCTCTGTACAATTGAGGAGAATAATCAACAATCATGGAGGTATGCTCTTTGAAACCTTTACTCTTTTTCATTGCTCCTCTGTGGTTTAATTCTTATAACCCATATCTAAGCAAAGCTAATCCCCTAATCCCCTTTTTTTCTTCTAAATTTCTAAAATTGTGCTTTTATTTGTTCGTATTTTTTATGATTTCTTTTATTTATTCTAAATTCAAAAAATCTTGATTTTATTTGGTTTGAAGACAAAATCCTTGATCATTTGTGCTCAATTTTTTCTGCTGATGCTAAAAAGTTTGAGTAGGTGAGCTAATATGGGCGGTGTAGTCAAGATTGAAGATTGGAGTACATGTCAATGTGCATAATTTTTTTGTTTTTTGTTTTTTGCTTTTTGCTTTTTGTTTTTTTTTTTTTTTTTTTTGCATGTGTGTGTGTGTGTGTGTGTGTGTGTGTGTGTGTGTGTGTGTGTGTTGAAGCAATTGATTTGTGCCAGCAAATCTTATATAGGCTGGGTGCAAAGGCTAGTTTGACATATACTTTCCTTTGTTGGCAGAGAAAAATAGTTCGATTTGGTTAAGCAGTGACAGACTCAAGCAGGCATGGGCCTTGAATCATCCAACATAAGGAATAAAATGTATTACCTTTGCCTTGAACTCTCTTTCTTGAGTGATGAATCTTGGTCTAAATGTTCTTCTTTCCATGAGAATTGCTGTGTCGTAGCTACATGTGATGCCTATGTTTTGTATGATATTTAAGACCTTATTAATTATGTCTCTAAGATCTCACACCAATCTCTTTAGGGAATACTGATTGGACATTACCTTGGAGTATTGTTGTTTGTTACTTAAATTAGAGCGGGTTTTTCGTTCTTATAGAAATGATAGTGCTCGGATGAAAGTTGAAACATGGATAAAGTGATGTTGCAAGAATGAAACTGTATGATGCAAGTGCTAGACTGGTGATATGATGCAAGTGCTAGATCAGTTATTTATTCTCTCTTTCTTCTTTCTGAATGTTGGCTTATTAAACGAAAGAAGTATAATCTATTTGTCTCATTTAACTGTAGTAAATACTTTGATTGGAACATAACCATGAAGATTGGTGCACATATATGAAAGAATATTTGGTCTATCAGAACTTGTTTCAGGTTATTATTTTTTTTGTTTAGCAAGTGAAGTATTCTGTTGTTCTTAAACATTTAGACTTGAAATGAGAAGCATTTGGTCAGAGAGAAATGGATCGACATCGAGAAAGCCAAAATCCTTCTTGAAAGAGTCAGATTTTGCTTATCGAGTGGAAGGTGTGAATCATTTGCAGAACAGGGCGTCGGGTAGGGCAAAGATCATCGGCCACTTTCTCTCCACGGGCCTAAAGTTGCAGCAGAGGTGGCTGAGTGATTTCTTCAGTGGTTGAATAAAACCAGGCCTGGACGTTTGGTGACATATACTGATTATGGCTTATATTTCAGCGTTAACTAGCTGGGATGTTGAGGTCTTCTTAGGGAATGCATATAGTGGCTAGAAACCGAGTCTTGTGGTGTTTAAATTTTAACTTTTTCACTTAATTATGGAATATTGGTCGATGTGTTCAACGAATGTAAATGTTGGTTTGGCCATCTGACAGTATCTTCTCCTTTTGAAGACTAACTACTGCAAAAATGAATGTAATGCTAGTTGCATTAACTACAAAAATACATGAGTTCAGTTGGATAATCTGTTCAAAATAGAAGTGATTTTTTATTAAATAACGCATGGGAATAGCCCCCACCGTGGCAAACAATTTTGAAACAGAGTGCTAATCGGCTAATCAGCAACTAAAATAAGCAATGAAATTTTGTGTGAAGCAAGCTATTCTTCAATACCCCAAGCTAAACGAAGGTCCTTTGCTCTTTTAATCGCCTTCGAGATGAAAACTTGTGACGGGGGCCTGTCCGAGTTTGGATCATGGACGACCTTATTACGCCAATACCAAATACCATAACAAACTTCACGAAACACATAGGGCCATTTGTTAGCCTTTCGAAGGTTGCTAATAATCCAGTTTTGCGGGCTCTGGATTGCAAAGAACTGCTCCCACTCCATATCCGGGACTACACTTCGCCATATTGAGTAGGAATAATCGCAATCGCGAAGGGCATGGAGGGTAGTTTCGTTGTGGTGATTGCATAGGCTGCATTCCGGTGTAGAAGCAATTCGCCGATGGAATAGGAAGCTTCCCACCATGAGGCTGTCATGACCAATCTGCCATAGAAGGAAATTATATCGCATGGGGCCTTTCAAACTCCATATCAACCTCCAAGGATCTCTCTGTTGGTTATCTTGACAATCCAATTGCCAATTATAAGAACTCTTAACTGTGTACTTTCCTTCTGTGGAAGGGTGCCAAATCACCTCGTTATTAGCAACCACGAAACCCTCTTGGAGGACCTTGCTGGCTACATAAATCCCTTTCCAAGTCGTAGAGGCATTGAGTTTTGGTTTCTCAAAGGGGCTCCCGTATTTGTTTACAAGGATCGAAACCCAAAGGGAGGAATCATCCGTTAAGAGTTTCCATGTGAGCTTTCCTAGTAAGGCTACGTTCATGGCTTCAATATTTTTGAAACCAAGCCCCCCCTCACTTCTCGGTTTACAAAGTTGATCCCACGCCACTGAATGTAATTTTCTCTTGCCATTTTCTTCGCCCCAAAAGAACTGACGACACACCTTTTCAATCGCACTAGTGATGGCCTTCGGGAGCTTGGTTGTTTGCATTACATAATTAGGAAGCGTTGATAGTGAGCTTTTAATGAGTATCGTCTTCCCGGCTTTTGTAAGAGCTTTCATTCTCCAAGCACATAACGTCTTCCTCATTTTATCCAAGATGAAGCTATATGGCTTAATCTTCTTGCGGGATTGAGTCAAAGGGACACCCAAATAGGTGCCAAAGTTGCTCGTGTACACTATTTCCAGCTTTTGCGCGATTGATCTTTGCTGTTGGGGAGATATATTTTTGGATACCATGAAACTCGATTTAGTAGTGCTGATTCGTTGGCCCGATGCCTTGCAAAATGCTTCCAGCACTTGATGAATAATCATAGCTTGTTTCTCGGAAGCCTCGGCAAAGAGAAAGAGGTCGTCAGCAAAGAATAAGTGGGATATCAGGGGTCCATTCTTTTTTAAACAAACCGGTTTCCAATCACCTTTTCCCACAGATTCCTCGATGAGTTGGCTAAGCGTTTCCATACATAAAACAACCAGATAAGGTGCAAGTAGGTCACCTTGGCGAAGCCCTCGTTTAGGTGTGATAGGCTCCAACTTGTTGCCGTTCCATAGAATTGACAGTTTTGAAGAAGACAGTCCATGCATGATAAGTTGTACGATTCTATCACTCAGCCCAATAGCCTTAATAGTGGATTGCACAAAATATTCGGAATGAGGACCTCATCCAACTTCATATCGGGTGGATTGTGGTGCTTCGGAATGAGGACCTCATCCAACTTCATATCGGCTATTCGGGTGGATTGTGGTGCTTCTGGAATGAGGACCTCATCCAACTTCATATCGTGTCATGGACGAATCAATGTCTAAATATTGCGGTAAAGCAGTCTGGGTTTATCTCGGTTTTTTCTCTAATATATGCCTCACCCACCCCGACAGCTAGAAACGAGTTGTGGGAGTATTTGGAACGTCTTTCGACAGTTATTGACTACCCGTGGTGCTTGATCGGTGACATGAATCAAGTAATTTTTCAGAAAGATAAACGGGGTGGTAGACCGGTTGGGGGACTCAATGTGGAAAAATTTTGGGAGATGACCCAAACTTGTTGTCTAATGGAGATTCCTTTCCAAGGTTCCCGTTTTACTTGGACAGGCACTATGCGTGGAGGAGGAAAAATTCACCAACGACTAGACCAAGCGTGGTGTACCACCGAGTGGATTGAAGCTTTCCCGTCTGCCTTCGTTAAACATCTACCGAGATTGCACTCGGACCATAATCCTATACTTCTAGTCATGGGAGATGAGGTCAAAAAACGTAAAGATCCGAAGGCTTTCTTTTTTCAAAGGGCCTGGTTAGAACACGAGGAGTTTGAGAACTTAGTGGAAAGACATTGGAGATATACGGGGATTTATGCAGCACCGTTGATCATTTCAAAAAAGAAGCCAAGAGATGGAACAAACATGTATTTGGAAACATTTTTGAGCGAAAGAAGAAGTGCTTGGCCCGACTTGGAGGGATAGAAAGAAGCCTCGAACAATATCCTTCAACTTTCCTTTCTAACCTCCACGACGAAATCCTGACCGAGATCAATGCCATTCTAGACCAGGAGAATGTGTATTGGCATCAACGGAGCCAACTCCAATGGATGGTTGAAGGTGAGCGAAATACTCACTTTTATCACCTCTCCACCATTAAGAAGCAGTTAAAACGCAAGATTCTTACCCTTAAGAACTCAAATGGGGATTGGATTAGTGATGGGACCCAAATTGAAACTTTGGTGAGAGATTTTTACAACTCATTGTACCAGCCGGATGATATGGAAGCACAGGAGCAGCCATCGATTAACTTACAACCTCTTTCGGCCCTAGACGCTGATTTTATCAATAGGGATGTAACAGAGAAAGAAATCGAGGATGCTTTGTTCGAGATGGGCTCCTATAAAACCCCGGGTCCGGATGGTATCCCAGCTGTTTTCCTAAAAAAATGTTGGCCTCAAGTTAGTACGTCCATTATTGATTTTGTTACAAATGCTTTTAATTATGGGCATTTTCCTGAGGAGTGCAACGAGACCCTCATTTCCCTTATCCCGAAAAAGTACCCCCCTGAAAGCCCTGCCCAATTCCGACCGATTGCGCTCTCAAATGTCACGGTAAAAATTATTTCCAAAGTGGTTGCTAACAGGCTGAGATTGGTGTTGCATAAACTAATCAGTCAATCACAAAGTGCTTTTATTCCGGGTCGTGGTAGCACAGGGAACATCTTAATTGTGCAGGAAGCTTTACACATTTTTAGGAAAAAAAAAAAATAGAAGTGATTTTAATAACAAGTGAATGTATTTTATTGTACTCTTTTTTTTATATACTTTATTAATTATTTCCTTAGCTCTATCTTGATAATGCAGGTAAGTGGTGCTGCATAACAGTGATTCAGATTAAAGCAGGACCTATCAAGAAACTCTTTCTTAATACGATATTGGGTAAGAATTGTATCTAATTTGAAACTTGTTCGTCGTGTAATGTTTCTGAAGTATGACTGCTATTTCTTTCTAAATGCTTGAAATTCTATGGTTTCTGGAATAGGTTTTCTTTGAATTGGTTTACATCATTGTGTGCAATTTAGGCACTCCTTGTTAAATTATGTGATTCTTAATGTTATTCAGATTCCATACATTACTCTCAAAGTTTATATTTGTGGATAGTCTTATGATTTGCATGACATATGTAGAATGCTTCAAATGGTGGTTGATTTAATTCTTTTCATTTTGCGGTCCAGATTGTGGTATATCAAATGGTGGTCCATATGTGCTTCAAACGGTAGTTGATTTAATTCTTTTCATTTCAGATGGTGGTTGAATTTCTTGGACACTTGTGTCCCATGTTTATCCGTTGAGATGAAAAATGTAAATCACAAAAAGATGGCTATGGAACTCGAAGAAAAAGTAAGAAGGTTGGTCTAGTCAACAGAATATGGGAAGCTTTTCTTCATCTTCTGAATCATCAAAATGATTATAAAGACAAACTGAAAAATAACGAAAAATTGCAGGCAATTGGAACAAGGTCAGCATCGGAGATAAATTCAGCAGCCATAGAAGAAGCAATTGAGAAACAAAAGCGATAGATTAATAACCTAGAAACAGAAGTGCAAGACGCAAATCTAAGGTATTTAAAAGACTGTTTTTGTTTCTTTTTGCTAACCACACAATGAAGAAACACTTGACTTCTGGGAGTTATATGGTCATAAACTTTCAATCAACCTAACCTTCACCAACTTGTTCCACACCATTCCCTTCCCCCTCCACAAAATAGGTGTGAATGTGTGAAACCTTTTTGTGTCACTCTACATAACCTATGAAGTAGGACAAATAGTAGCTATCCATTTGGACATTGTAAATATAGTTATGCGTCTTCATTCTTCTTTAAAGTCGCGCGTTTCATGTTAAAGTGTGCTTATACTCTTGCCATGAGAACCTTGATAATGTTCTTAAGAGAACTTGCCTTAGAGTGCTTTTTTGGAGGCTTAAATGAGCCTTAACATGAGCCCTTCATGATTCGTAATGTCCTGTTTATATGCAGTCTGTTTAGTTGGTTTAAGTTGTGGTTTGCAACCTGTTTTAGACTCTGTTGGTCTGTCATGTTGTATTAGACTGTGTATGTCACTGTAGACTTGAATGTGAGCCCTCGTATGCTTTGATTGAAGCTTTTTTATGCTCCGTTTCTGCTGCCTTAGTAGATTAGGTCCATAATATCCCACTGCTTGCTAAATTGTGCACAACCTGCTTGTCAAATGTACTTAATTAAAGTCTGCCTGCACTTTGTTTGCTCTGTAAAAGTCTTGAGTCCTATTTGGTCATCAGCTTGCTAAATGCTCTGCATCCTATCTGTTGGAATTTTGCCTTTAGTTTACATCCTGATATGATCATTTCATTTCCACCATAACCCACCAACTTTAAAGAAGAATGAAGTAGTTTAATTGTGTAACATAAGTCTCATTGTTAAATACTTTTTATCAAAACCCTTCTCTCCATATTCCAGGTACTGATGACGGAGCAGGTGCTAGTAAACCAACTCCATCGGAATTCGCAACTATTTCATAAGCGAGGTGACTTTGGCTATTAATGATGAATCTTTGTTACATCAAATTGTATTAAATCTTTCGTTTGTTCTTTACAAGTGATTTTTCTAAGTAACGTTCAAATTTTACTTGGTATTCTAGTGTGTTATTTATTGTTTTGTTTAATTGAACCTTTTAAGGTGTGGTTATTGTAGTCTAAAATGTGTTTAATCATGTATAGAAAGCTGATATTGTGCTATTATAGATACAGAGGCATTATTTTTTTTATATTCAAAATTCCTGATGAGGCGTTTTTAAACGCCCTGATAGGGTCCTGTTGACCGTTACATTTTGCACATGTTATGACATTTTAAACCGCCCCATTCGGACTCAATAAGGGCGTTTGAACCTGCATCAATACCTCCTATTAAGGGCGTTTTCAAACGCCCCATCTGAGTTCTTAGGACGTTTCAAACGCCTCATCCGAGTTGTGTTAAGGCGTTTCTAACGCCTCATCAAGGTTGTGTTAGGACGTTTTTGCCTATTACAACGTCGACATAAAGGGCGTTCTTTGAAAACGCCCCTATATTAAAAACGCCCTGATAGACTCATATATAAGGCGTTTTGAAACGCCCTTAAAGGCCTTTTTTGGTGCAGTGCATGGATAGAGCTTTGATTGCGGAGAGATTTGCCAGTAGACAGACGGTTGTAGTTGGAGATAAGAGGTCTTTCTCAAATTTTCAAGGAAGTAATAGAGGAGCACCGCAGCAGAATGTTAAGAGGGCAGGAAATCCGGCTACGAAGAGTTCAGCAAGTTGAACGCCAGCGGTTTGTGCTAAGTGTAACAAGACACACACAGGAGAGTGCATGGCAGGTAGCGTGAGTTGTTTCCACTGTGGGGAAGTGGGACATTACTCGAGAGCGTGTCCTAAGAAGCTCTCTCAAGGTAATTGATTGCGGTCAAGTTAAATTATTAACTCGATGCCTAAATAACCACTAGCAAGTGAACTAGGTT
>CM044899.1:82506488-82594847 GCA_024500145.1 Gentiana dahurica var. dahurica | reverse complement strand
AAGACAACAAAACATGTATGTTGTGGATTGGTCTACTGCAGTTCCAGAAACCTACCTGATTGTGCATACCAAGTCTGAACTCAATTGGTTATGGCACAAGAAGTTGAATCACTTAAACTTTGATGATATTAATCAGTTGGTGAAGAAGAAGCTGGTGATTGGTTTACCTGAGATCACATTCAAAAAGGATGCTATATGTGATGCATGTCAGCAGGGTAAACAGATAAAGTCAAGCTTCAAGTCAAAAACTAAACAATCAACTAATAGAGTGCTGGAGCTTATGCATATGGATCTATTTGGAACAATAACTCCAACAAGTGTAACAGGAAAGAAATACACCTTAGTGGTTGTGGATGATTATTCAAGGTACACTTGGGTGATATTTATGAACAAGAAAAGTGAAACACTCAAAAGCATGCCAAATCTTTTAAGGAGATTACAAAATGAGAAAAGTTTAACAGTAATAAAGATAAGATCAGATCAGGGTACTGAATTTCTCAACAAAGTTATAAGAGAATATTGTGAACAGAATGGTGTACTACATCAACTTGCTGCTGATGGTACACCTCAGCAAAATGGGGTTGCTGAAAGAAGAAATAGGACTTTAAAGGAAGCAGGAAGGACAATGATTTGTGAGGCATTGCTACCTGAAAGATATTGGGCTGAAGCAGTTAATACAGCATGCTATACACAAAACAGAACATCAGTGAATAAGAAGCTGTTGAAGACACCTTATGAGATTTGGAATGGAAGGAAACCTAACATATCCTATTTCCATCCATTTGGAAGTAAATGTTTTATCCTAAATCACAAGGTCCATTTGAAGACATTCCAACCAAAGTCAGATGAAGGAATCTTCTTGGGATATTCTTCAGTCATCAAGGCATTCAGGGTATTGAACCAGTGGTCACTAAAACATGAAGAAACAATCCATGTTGTGTTTGATGAACCTAAGTTCACTGGTATGGAAGATGAAGATTGTGTACCTGCTGAGAATCAACAGGTTACTTATCCAGATTGTGTTGAAGTTTTGGAAAGATTCAATGACTTAAAAGTTTTTGAGACTGCCCCTGCTGAACACCCTGCTGGTGACATTACTGATGCAACAACTGAAGCAATTCAAGGATCTGCTGAACCCCCTGTTGTTGAAGAAGCTACAGCAGACCCTACTGAATATGAGGTTCCTGATAATCTAACTAACCAGAATCAACAATGGTTAAGGAATCACCCTCCAGAACAAGTTATTGGCAATATACAGTAAGGTGTAAGGACTAGAAGACAACTGGAAGCAATGTTTACTTATTTTCTATCTCAAATGGAACCAAAAGTTGTTGAAGAAGCAATTTCAGATCCAGATTGGATAATTGCTATGCAAGAAGAATTGAATGAATTTGAAAGAAATCAGGTTTGGACACTAGTTGAAAGGCCAAGTCATGCAAATATCATTGGTACTAAGTGGGTATACAAAAATAAACTTGATGAATCTGGTACCATTGTAAGGAATAAGGCTAGACTAGTTGCAAAAGGCTATTCTCAAGCTGAAGGAATAGATTTTGATGAAACTTATGCACCTGTTGCAAGATTGGAAGCTATCAGATTATTCTTGGCACATGCTGCATATAAGAACTTCAAAGTATATCAAATGGATGTCAAAAGTGCATTTTTGAATGGCATTCTAGAGGAGGAAGTGTATGTTCAGCAACCTCCTGGATTTGAAGTTAAAGATCAAGAAGATAAAGTGTATAGACTCAACAAAGCACTTTATGGATTGAAACAAGCACCAAGAGCTTGGTATGAGACTCTATCTCAATTCTTGGTGGACAATGGTTTTACAAAAGGCACCATTGACAAGACACTTTTCAGAATCAGTGAAGGGAACAACACCCTGCTGGTACAGATTTATGTGGATGACATAATTTTTGGTTCTGAAAATGATTTACTTTGTGAAAAGTTTGCAAATCTAATGAAGAGTAAATTCCAAATGAGTATTATGGGAGAAATGAACTACTTTTTGGGATTGCAAGTTAAACAGATGAAAGAAGGAATCTTCATTCATCAAACCAAGTATACCAAGGAGTTGCTGAAGAAATTTGGTATGGAAAACAGCACCAAGATATCAACTCCAATGAGTACAAACATCAGATTGGATGAAGATAAAGAAGGCAAAGATGTTGATCAGACTTTGTACAGAAGGATGATAGGCAGTCTGCTGTACCTTACTGCCAGCAGACCTGATATATCCTTTGCTGTAGGTGTTTGTGCAAGATTTCAAGCTAAACCTAAAGAAAGTCATTTAGGTGCAGTCAAGAGAGTTCTCAAGTATCTAAAGGAGACTTTGGGAGTAGGGATATGGTATTCCAAGGATGGAAGCTTCAAAGTTATATCCTACTTAGATTCTGATTATGTTGGATGCAAGATTGATAGAAAAAGCACTACAGGAACCTGTCATTTAATGGGAAGTAGACTGGTCTCCTGGTTCAGCAAGAAACATAATTCAATATCAACTTCCACTGCTGAAGCTGAATATATAGCTGCTGGAAGTTGCTGTGCACAAGTACTATGGCTAAGACAACAATTAAGGGATTATGGAATTGAAGAAAAGGAAATTCCAATTATGTGTGACAACACAAGTGCAATTGCAATCACAGAAAATCCTGTTTTGCACTCAAGAACCAAGCACATTGATGTGAGACATCACTTTATTAGAGATCATGTTGAAAAAAAAGATGTTGTGGTTCTATATATCCCTACTGAAAATCAACTTGCTGACATTTTCACTAAACCACTTGATAGTGAAAGATTTGCTAAACTAAGGACTGAACTTGGAATTATAAAAGTTGAATGATAATCAGCAATGTACTGGAATTCACCAAGGGGATTAGTCTTTGCTATGTTGGGTGAGCTCACTTAGTAGATTAGTCATTGGTATCAACAATTCCATGTACTTATGTTTGGACAATTGAGCAAATGAGGTTGCGAAAGGGATTGGTCTTTGTCATGTTGGGTGAGCTCACTTGACAGATCAGTCATTGGTATTAAATCTCATCTTGTATTATCAATTGAACAAAACAAGAAGGAATCAAGAATCAGCAGAGTCACTTTGTCAGCAGGCTGCTGAAGCACTCTTATCAGCAGACTGCTGAGCCCACCCTGCTGAGGACTACCCTGCAGAATGGAACGTTACACAGTCAAAGTTATTAAAGTCAAAAAGTAGATTGGCGGGATATTTATTTCATCCTCTATAACCGCAGTTAACACGATCTAACGGTTATCAGACGTTATGGAACATGTGTCAAGCCAGCATTTATTCAGATTAATCGTGGTTGACATGGATGTACGTGCAATGACAGTTGCAACCACTCACTGTCTATATATTCAGACTGTTACACAGCATATTCTCTACTTGCAAAATCTGCTTTATCACTGCGAACATCACACTGTGTGAACACAGATTCATAATCAATCTTCTCCATCTCATTCTTCTTATACAAATGGTGGAAAAGGTTGATGTCCAGATTGAATCAAGCCAAAGTGTTAGAGGTTTTGTTGTGGATGCAAACAGAACTGAATTGGCCATTAATATCGGTCGAAGAATAAGGAGATATGCTGGTCTGGAGAATGTGCTGAATATAAGACTGGAGACAATCTCATATACAAATGTTGTCAGTTTCTGGAGGAACATTCAAATTCAGGAAGGAACTGAAGCATTTAAAACGGCTGTGAATGGACAAGAAATAGAAATTTCATCAAGTCTGCTGAGGGAAGTTTTTGGATTTGAAGAAGTGGTGGATGGTCCAGTTAATCCTGAAGCAATGGGACTGTCCAAGATGGCTTTTGTTGATCAAATCAAAACAGATGAAGCCACCAAATCCGTTCCAGGCATCAATTGCAGACACATTGGGAATGAGTACAGTCTACTGAGCAAACTCATTGCTAAGAACATACTTGGGCTGGTTGGAAGTATGGACACTCTATCTGGACCCAAGATAGAGTTGATGATGATTATCTGCAGGAGCATGAAGTTTGATTGGGCTGGTTACTTCATTCATTACATGAAGAAGGTAGCCAAGGAAGAAAAAGAGGGAAAGAGGAAATCCAAGGCCTTGCCCTTAGGATTGATGGTTCAGACCCTGCTGAATCAATTGGAAATCCCTGATGTAGCATCTGAAAAGATCAATCAGTCTAGATACAAGAAGGAAATTGATTATGATATTCCTGGTCTACATGATGATGAAAATGTTGCTGACCCTGCTGCTGATGATGATAGTGATGGTGATGGTGATGCTGGTGGTGAGCAGGTCAAGCCAACTAAAAAGAAACCTGTTAAACCTGCTGCACCAAAGAAAGCTGCTGAGAAAAAGAAAGGGTGCAGAAACAAGGAAGATAACTGAAGTATTAAAACCTTCAAAAAGAACAGGGAAGCAAACAGCACAGACTGCTGAGTCTGCTGAGGGTCCAGCTGAATCTGAAAGTACTGACCCTGCTGTTGCTGCAAGAAGAACTGTTGTTGAAATTCTGAGGGAACAATAGAAGGAAGCCAGTAGAAAGAGGAAGTCTATTGTGGTTGAAGAAGATAATGAACCCCTTTCCAAGAGGAGAAAAGAAATTCCCACAAAAAGAAACATGGAAAAGGGAAAGAACTGAAAAACTTGGAGGCACAAAGAGCCCAAGAAGAAGCATCAGTAGAAGAGGAAGAAGAGGCTATTGAGGCTGAGCCCTTGACTATCATTAAGCCTGTGGAAATTACTGACTCCTCACCTGAAGAGGTTGTTAAGTCTACTGAAGCTGGACAGGTTGTTGTTGAGCAGTCTGTTGGAGATATACAGCAGTCTACTGACCCCGAGCCTGCTGTAGTATCTACTGAAGACCCACAGCAAACCACTGGACCTGAACCTGCTGTGGTAGTTGAAGAAATGGTTGAAGACCCTGCAATTGTTGCAAGAACTCAGGGGGAAGAGCAGTCTGCTGCTAACCCTGCTGATGAGCATGTAAGTCAGGGGGAACCAAGTGTTGTACAGATGGAAGTAGTAGGTACAAATTTACAACCTCAGCAACCTACTGACTTTGGAACATCTGTTGAAGAAACCATGAATTTACTTGTGGAAGCTTTTGGAGGTCAGCAAACCACTGAACCTGCCATTAGAAAGCCATCTATGCCATATGAGAAGGCATCTAAAAAGGTCAAAGTAGATCCTAACTTCAAAAAGGTGCAAAACTACTTTCAGTGGAAGTTTGGATTCTACAAGAGACAAAAACTAGCTGATGATCCAATGAGTGGATTTGAAGAATGGGCATTTGAGCAGCTGGGTGTGGACAGCCTGTTGGATTTGATAGACACTAGCATGCTGCAATCCAGGCTGATGGATCTTTTGGATGAAGGAAAGAGAAGTGGAGCTATTATGTTCATAGATCCAAAGTTTACACTAGACAGTGATTCTTCAGATTCTGATGATGATACCCCTATGTTCCCTGGGGAGACCAGTGGAGTGGTTAGAGAAACAACAACTGAAGCTACTGGTCAAGAAGCTACTGGTCAAGAAGCCACTGAAGCCACTGATACTGGTAGGTCTACTGAGGACCTGCAGACTGGAGAGATGGATGAAGATCTACAGGATCTCACCATGGATGATCTGGAAGCATTGATCAATGAAGGAATTAATTTGAGTGCTGGTAGGCTAGCTGATGAATCTTCTACCTTCCATGTTGTAGAGCCTACTGCACAAACTGAAGCTGAACAGAGTGAGTATTTGGATGAAGAAAAGGTTACTGATTTCAGTGAACCTAGTGCCAGCTCAGAGGCATCTATTGAATATCAAGATGGATTTGACTTTGAGGGCATTCTCACTAAAACTGCCATCATTCTGAACAAGATTGGTCATGCTGAAGGTTTCCAAGTGGATAATGAGGCTATATTCAATCCACAGAGAGTTGAAGAGGAGGTACAGGTTGCTGGGCTACAAACAGCACCTGCACAAAGGTTGGAACAGGAGGTACAGACTGCTGAGTCTCAAACAGCACCTGGACAAAGGTTGGAACAAACTTTGGGTTTGGAGGAAACCCCTGTTGCTGAAGAGGCTGCTGTAGTGGAGCCTACTGGAGACAAGACCACTGAAGGGAAAGATGGTCAGCAGACTGCTGTTAATATGGATGAGCAGCTGCTGGACTATGACTTTAGTGATGAGGAGTTCCAGATGCCTGAAGAAGAGAATATCAATGTTGATCCACCTCAGGCATTTGTACCTATCTTTGAAGAACCTGCCATTGATCCTATCTTGGATGAATATCAAGGACCTAATCCTGCTGGATTGGATAGGAGTTGGGCAATGGTTGTGAGCAATCAGAGGCCACAGTACAATGTTGAGGAGCCTGCTGATGGCACTACTGGTGGAAGAATGACTGGTGAGATACCAGTAGAAGTTTTGGATGAGTTAAGAACTGTGAGGCATGATATGCAATAGTTAAGAACTCAACTGGATAGATGTTGGAGAGATTTTGCATCATTAAAACAAAAGAAAATTTATAAAACCTATACTACCATGCAAAACTACCTCCTAACCGGCCGAATACCGGGTAGTTGCTAGTAAAGTTGGATAAGTACGGGTATCGATCCTCAGGGAAAAGGGATGTTGAATCTAATTTCACTAATTCCTTTCAATTGTTACTTAGGAAAAACGAATAAATGAAAGATCAAATAAAATAAACGAAAGAGCAATTAAAATAAATCTAACCTACAAAATAAAATAACACAACCTAAACTAAACTAAAGATACATGGGATCAAACAGTGCACAAACCAAGTGATTTCAATCCTAGTTCATCTCATGATTTTAATTCAAATTGTGGTTTCACCTTTACACGACACACAAATTCCTAATTCCTTAGCGAATCTATTTCTCAAGCTATGAATTCCTAATTCCTTAGTGAGTCCAATTTATCAATCTCTCATCTTCCGAATGTTGAGATCGATTTACCAAACAAAACTCGGTGTAGATTCAGGTTAACTCTCGTATTTTAGAATCTAACAACCTAGACAATTAACCAATTAATTTGTCATCATTAATGATTAAAAATCCTATCTTTCTATGGTGATCTAGTCTACGCAACTTCCGTATGTTGTAAACATCAATAGCAAACTGATCTCTCGATCTAATTCACATCATAGCATCAAAATCATAGAACGATACAAAATAAATTAAAGATCATAAAAAACGAATAAGGACTGAATAAATTAAATAAATAAACTCACGTAGTTTGGTACATGATTGAATCCATGAATCGAAAACGGAAGAAAAACGACATCCTAATCTAACCCGGATCACCCGAGCACAAGGCTCGGGTGACCGGCCTTGAAGCTCTCAAGTTGCCGCCCTGCTGCTGTGATTTGCGGCTGGATAATAATTGTGTAATTAGGGTTTGTATGCATGCTGTATTTATAAGAGGAGTAAGTCGGCTGCATCAAGAGTTTAAGTCGGTTGCTACAGTGCCGTGGCCGGACGCTCGATTAGATATTTATTGGAATAAAACTTCTAAAATTCATATCTTGAGTTGTAGGCCTCCAAAAATTATGATCCGAATGTCATAAAAAAGCTCTCGGAAAACTCTACAACCTTCATTAAGGACTCTTCTTCAGAAAACGCCTTTTTGATTAGCCCGTCGTATTACGAGTCGTTTTCGGGATTTTCCACTTACCCAAATTGATTACCCACTTGACCACCATTTGAGTTGTAGAAGTCCGATTGACGTAATTCAAAGTGCGTTGGAAATCTCTTTCAAAGATCTACAATTTTCATGAAGAAGTCCCCCCCTGAAAATGCCTCTAAGCTGGGTCAAATCTCCGTCGAAAATATGTAACGATTTAAGTACTTAGGAAAATTTGCTCCGTTGAACTCGTAAACGTGTGGCATCTTCTTCTAACCCTCTAAACACCTCAAATTCGACTTTAGCCTCTTCAAAGTCAAAGATATGTACCTACACACATCGAAAAACATACCAAAACGTAACACGATTCCAAAACAACATAAAATCACCAAATAAGCATATAAATCGATACGTTTTCATATTTAACTATTAAAAACACCATTTACTCAATATTTCAATATAAAGCTCGAATTCAATGAAAATCATACGAATGTAGGGGAAATTGATATAAAAAATATCTATAAAAATCACTATAAATCAGCCCTTAACAACACCCCCACACTTAAACCTTGCTCGTCCCGAGCAAAACAAAACAAAATCAAGCTCGAGACAAATAAACATCTATACAAATATAAAGTATATTTAATAACTTAGAAGTTCACCCAAGTGAGTGTGTGCATAGCCATAATAAACTTCCACTAAGTTCCACAATTTGAAAGTTATTCAAACCAAAACTAGCCCGGTTTCCCATCTAAGTTAGAAATATTCAAAAATCTATAACAGGCACTTTACAAAACACACATATCCCAAAAAGAAATAGTAGAGAATATCTAAAACATTTCTGACAAACTCAGAGGATAATCCCTACAACATATCCTTCAGTTTATACTGGGGATAAGGTCGACGATAACTAAGTCGTTACTTATTCATAATAATATATTCCAATATTTTCACTTTTTTCACACTTTTCTAACACACATCAGAATAAGCTTTTGCCCTCATAGCAGAATAGGACATTTCAAGATAATCCCCTACCTTACTCCAATCATAAGGCAGCTATAAACTGACTGTCGTGAGCTTTTGGTCATCATAGTGGAATAGGACATACGTGGTATACCCTACCGCACTCAAATCATAAACCAGCTTCCGACACACACATTAACTATTTATGTTTACTTAGAGATTTCTGGCTGGCAGTGGTAAAGATTATTTTCTAGTAACACAGATCACTGAGCATAACACCTCAAGTAAACAATTTATTACTATTGCAAAGACTTAATCACGTTTCACTTATCACATTCAAACTTACAGATATTCACGGTATGTCATACTTTAATCCTAGAATACAAACTACTAAACTTTTCAAGAATTGTACATAAGCAAAGAAACATGCTATAATCATCAAAAATCTCCAACTAAAATGGGGTAGGCTTTCAACATTTAGCTCATCATTTACTATGGCATGTGAAAAAGAGTGTCGGGTGAAACAACTAAAATTACTAAATATACAGAATATAGCAAAAATGATATAAACTCAAGCAAAGATATGCCTTTGTTTACTCGGGATATAACAAAAAATTTGAAAATTAAACACTTTTCATAGAAATACTAAAAATATGAGCAAACGAAAGTAGACACATAAATCATCTATCCCTTCCCCCACACTTAGATTGCAACTTATCCTCAAGTTATACAGAAATAATAAATTAGAGAACTTAGCTGATTGGATGCTGGCAATTCCGGAGGAACCAACAAGAACCAGGATTGCTTGCATAGCTCAGTAGACTGTGGAGCATCACAGGACAACTGAATACATCTTTAAAGTGCACAATAGCTATCAAAAATATCCTGCAGACTTGATCAGTGCAAAAAGAGTCCACGGGGAAAAAGGATTATACATGTAAAACACATGGAAAAGAAGATATAGAGATATTTCAAATTATGCTTGCATAAAGATGGACTACATATACATGAAAATATCACAAACTCGTAGGCTAGGTGCAACTACATGAGAATGCAATACAATGCAAACTATATGAAAAATCCTAAAAATAAAATAAATTTACGGAAAACGAGGTAGTATTACGGAAACCGACAGTTAACTACGCTCAAGAAAAATAGAAAAACAATGCAACTAGATGACATGCAACTAAATGATATGCATCTAAGTGATATGCAAAAATAAAAGAAAATAAAAGAAAGAAAACTAGCCCACTAATTTACAGCATGACATGTATATAATAAACGTCTACCAAATAATGACAGGTTACGATAAACGATAGTGCTGTTCATTACATGCAGTGTAGACGCGCTTTAAGACTCGTCAGAGGTGATAGCATTATGGAAAACCAACAGTTAGCTATACTAAACAGATATAACTCATATGGAAAAGGACGTAGCATACGGAAAACCGACAGTAGCTACCCATATAAGTTACATAAACATCAAGGAAGCACATAAGTCTCAAAGCTTAAAAGATTCATCACAGCGGTATGTAGCATACGGAAACCGACATTAGCTACTAATTATGATAAGAACAGTTATAGCATACGAGAACCGACAGTAACTATAACTTGCATAGATGAATCATGTATAAGGAATAAGATCATTTACTTAGCATGAATTCATAGATGGAAAGGTATAACATTCATATTCAGGACATCTATGTAAAAAATAAATAGGCCACAGATGCTCGAATGTAAGCAATCCATACTAAATAAAAGCATTAGGAATGAGATCAAGAAAAACTTGGACTACTGAACTGGCGTTCAGCACAACAGACGGGCGTTCACCTCAAAATACAGCTTTGGACGAGCGTTCAGCAAAACAAACGCTCGTTTGACTTGAAAACCAACCGGACGGACGTTCAGAAAGCATAGACGCTCGTCTGGTCCTTTAAACCAGAACAGAGTCGAAAATATTTGAACGGACGAGCTTCAATACTTTCAAACGCTCGTTTACTGCAGCTAAAGAACTGGACGGGCGTCCACTAACTTGAACGCTCGTCCATACAACGAATACACAGCAGAGAGCAGGAAAACGCAGACAAACCCTAAAAACTTAAAACACATATTAACACAGATCACAACAGCCACTTTCAATTAAAGCACAAAGAGGTTAGATCAGAAAACACATAAACACATACTTCACGTTTAAACAAATCGAGTAAAAACTTTTGCACATTCTTAACCTTATGGTCATCGAAACACGGCAAAATAAAAACTCTCGATTTGGTAAACGCTACTTTTATTAAAACGAAAAATAAACGTAACAAAATCGAGAAATAACAAGATCAGATTCAACATGACACCTATTCCCCGGCAACGGCGCCACTTTTTGTTGGAGAGATTTTGCATCATTAAAACAACAGAAAATTTATAAAACCTATACTACCATGCAAAACTACCTCCTAACCGGCCGAATACCGGGTAGTTGCTAGTAAAGTTGGATAAGTACGGGTATCGATCCTCAGGGAAAAGGGATGTTGAATCTAATTTCACTAATTCCTTTCAATTGTTACTTAGGAAAAACGAATAAATGAAAGATCAAATAAAATAAACGAAAGAGCAATTAAAATAAATCTAACCTACAAAATAAAATAACACAACCTAAACTAAACTAAAGATACATGGGATCAAACAGTGCACAAACCAAGTGATTTCAATCCTAGTTCATCTCATGATTTTAATTCAAATTGTGGTTTCACCTTTACACGAGACACAAATTCCTAATTCCTTAGCGAATCTATTTCTCAAGCTATGAATTCCTAATTCCTTAGTGAGTCCAATTTATCAATCTCTCATCTTCCGAATGTTGAGATCGATTTACCAAACTAAACTCGGTGTAGATTCAGGTTAACTCTCGTATTTTAGAATCTAACAACCTAGACAATTAACCAATTAATTTGTCATCATTAATGATTAAAAATCCTATCTTTCTATGGTGATCTAGTCTACGCAACTTCCGTATGTTGTAAACGTATCAATAACAAACTGATCTCTCGATCTAATTCACATCATAGCATCAAAATCATAGAACGATACAAAATAAATTAAAGATCATAAAAAAACGAATAAGGACTGAATAAATTAAATAAATAAACTCACGTAGTTTGGTACATGATTGAATCCATGAATCGAAAACGGAAGAAAACTACATCTAATCTAACCCGGATCACCCGAGCACAAGGCTCGGGTGACCGGCCTTGAAGCTCTCAAGTTGCCGCCCTGCTGCTGTGATTTGCGGCTGGATAATAATTGTGTAATTAGGGTTTGTATGCATGCTGTATTTATAAGAGGAGTAAGTCGGTTGCATCAAGAGTTTAAGTCGGTTGCTACAGTGCCGTGGCCGGACGCTCGATTAGATATTTATTGGAATAAAACTTCTAAAATTCATATCTTGAGTTGTAGACCTCCAAAAATTATGATCCGAATGTCATAAAAAAGCTCTCAGAAAACTCTACAACTTTCATTAAGGCCTTTTCTTCAGAAAACACCTTGTTGATTAGCCCGTCGTATTACGAGTCGTTTTCGGGATTTTCCACTTACCCAAATTGATTACCCACTTGACCACCATTTGAGTTGTAGAAGTCCGATTGACGTAATTCAAAGTGCGTTGGAAATCTCTTTCAAAGATCTACAATTTTCATGAAGAAGTCCTCCCCTGAGAATGCCTCTAAGCTGGGTCAAATCTCCGTCGAAAATATGTAACGATTTAAGTACTTAGGAAAATTTGCTCCGTTGAACTCGTAAACGTGTGGCATCTTCTTCTAACCCTCTAAACACCTCAAATTCGACTTTAGCCTCTTCAAAGTCAAAGATATGTACCTACACACATCGAAAAACATACCAAAACGTAACACGATTCCAAAACAACATAAAATCACCAAATAAGCATATAAATCGATACGTTTTCATATTTAACTATTAAAAACACCATTTACTCAATATTTCAATATAAAGCTCGAATTCTATGAAAATCATACGAATGTAGGGGAAATTGATATAAAAAATGTCTATAAAAATCACTATAAATCAGCCCTTAACAATAGACATGAAGAAATATTTGAAGAACTGATGAAAATGGTGAATGATAACAGACAATCTACTGCCACAGTTGCTTCAAACTTCACATCTACTCAAAATGCTGTGAATGATCTGATACTAGATGTGAGGGGAATCAAGGTTGGAAATACTGCAAAAGAGAAGTTTTTGAAAGACCAATTCATTTCCATCCATCAGAAACTTGACAACCTTGCTGCTACACCTGTGCCTGTTGAGCCTGCTGCTACACAACAACCTGCTGTGCCTGATCCTAAACTTACTGAGAGGATAACCCTGCTGGAGCAAACAATGCAAGAAAGGATCACATCAATTGATACTAGGACTGAAATCATTGAAGGACAACTAAGCAACCTAGTTATCACACAGGAAAGTGTGCATGGCCTGCTGTCCCGGTTTGTTGATGATGTCAATAAGGGGGAAGAGGCAACAGCAGAAGCAAAAGAAGCTGCCAGAGTTTTTGCAAAGAAGAGATGGGAAGCTGATACAAATGCTTTCAGACAACCAGCACCTGGCAGACTTCCACTCACTAATGAGCTTCTCCAACAATACAAGAAGGTATACAATAACAGACATAGACCCTATCATGACAAGGTGTTTCATGAAGGTCTGAACTTATTTTTGGGACTTAATTTTTGGGAAGCAAGAATCAAATCCTTGAGGGCCAAACACAGAGGTGGTAGAAGTGGAATAGGTATACCTACCACAAAGGCAAAGGATTCAGTGAATGAATTTAAAGAGGTATATATGAGGTTAGGCTTCAGGGTAAATCAAATATCCCTTACTCTACCTGAAGCATGGCATTGGTGGAAACATGTAAATCCTCATATTGACTTCTCTCTGATTGAAAATGATTGGATGAGAGATATGGTGAAAGAAATCAGAGAATACCAAGAACAAGCTGAGAAAGCCAGACAAGAAAGGGAGGGAAGACAGTAGATCAGCATACTTTATCTGCATTATATTTTTTGCTGATTCTAGACTGTAATATCTTTGAACAAATGATTATAATGAAAGATGACTATATTTGTTCTGTTTTTGTTTTATATCTTTTTGCTTTTGCTGTTAGGTGGGGGTATTGGCATCATCACCAAAAAGGGGGAAATTGTTAGACTTATTTCTGTGTTTTGATGATGAGTTCCAGACTAGCTGTTATAGTGCAAAGGCAAAAAGATGTCTAGATCAAATGTATAGGCTTATTAGAGTTTGATTCATAAATAGGTTTGATCAAACAAGCACTGTAAAGAGCTGCTGGTTTATATCAGCAGACTGGCCCTTATCAGTAGGGTAGATAGGTCAGTAGACTAGTCAGGAACCTGCTGAAGACTGAAGGCTGAGGGCTCAAACTCAGTTACAGAAGGCTAAGGGATCAAACTTAGTAATTAAAGTCAAGGATATGGAATCAGAATTTAGGCAAGTCTGTGATGACCTAAACTGATTACATATACCTTGTGTACAAGGTCTAAGTTCCATAAGTTGGATGATGTTTGGAACATAGTTATAACTAAAAAGGTGTAATCTAACTTCACAAATAAAAGTTAGATAAAAGAAGTCAGCTGTATTGTATTTTATACACAGCAAATTGGAGTTCAGCAGACTGACATGTATCACAGCAGACTGATGAACCTGCTGATTAAATACCTCGTGTAATTCAAGATTACATTGGAAGATTACATTGAAAATGACAGCCAACTACCTCTGACTTATCAAACAAATCAAAGGCTGAGATCAAAAAGACGTTGGGATGACTCAGATTTTTATCCAATGGTTACAAGTCAAAGGGTGGACAGACTGCACTGTCAAAAAGTAATTCTGACAGTGTCAGTCCTGTGAATAGTGACAGAATGCAAATCAGATGGGACAAAAACAAGGAACGGTTACATTTGAATTTCAAAAACAAGTCACATGCATTCTTGCCTATAAATAGAGGACTTTCAACTCAGAAACAAGATGATGAAAATTAACAAACTTTGAAGAGATTTTACTGAGCTTAAAAGCACCCTGCTGAACCTACTGAACTTAAATCTACTGATCTAGAGAAATTCTTCAAGTGTTTTCTACATTCAAGCTACATCAAGCATACACACTTGAAGCCTGCAAGCTGCTAATTATATCATCCTAATCAAGCTGCTGCAACTGAATCATTTATTTGATTCAATCTTTATTTTATAAAGAATGCTGAAGACAGTAAAGCATCTGTTGGGTGTGAAAGACTGTTGTTTGTGGTGGAGCTGGTGAAGAGGCAATCCTACCCTTCAAGGACCAGTGGAAGACTCAGGAGCATCAATCCTACCTGTTCCCAGTTTTCAGTTTGTGAAGCCATAGTCATTGGTGAAGGACAAGCAACCTTAGGAATCTTTGTAAAAGCTACATCAAAGATCTCTAGTGAATTTCCTCCAACATCACAGGAGAAGAGTGGACTGACAGGATTACACCACCTGGAACCACTATAAAATTTGCCTATTTACTTTCAGCATTTACTTTCTGCACTTAGTTTATTTTACACATCAACCTACTGAATCTAGCAACTGAAATCACACACTTGCACTACTAAGTATCTAATACTTAGTATCATATTTAACAACAAGTATTAAGGCTTAATTTTGATATAATTCCGCTGCCCAAATTTAGCAAACTCAACTATCAGTAGACTACTATTTATCAGCAGACTACTAAAGTCTCAACAGACTACTGAAGTATCAGCAGGCTGCTGAAGTTGCAGAATTTGTTTACTCCAAAGTTTTAAGTGTTAACTTTATTCACCCCCCCCCCCCCCCTCTAAACTTAACCAAAGCCTTTTCAAGGGACCAGCAGACGAAAAATTTGATTTTCAAAAACTACTTCAGAAAAGATCAAATGTGATATCAAAATAAAAAGGACGAAAAATATGAATCGTGATGAAAGAATTATGATGATCGGAGTTGTATGTAAAAACATATAGTCGCTTAAAATATTGACTTGAAGAGAATAACATTAACTTTTTTTTAAATTTTGAATGTAAGAAAATGGTGATTTGGTATATTTTTATCTTTATAAACCAAATAAAATTGAAGTTGTCCAGATTGCCAATTTTTATACTTATCATGTCCTTTTGGCCCATTCTCTCTTTAAAAATATGGACTAATTACCCATAGTTAATATTATATGGCCACTTTTTTAGTGTGTAACCGAAAATCAAAGCCTTGATTTTAGCCATTAGAGTTCTGAAATCCTATGAAAAAAATTCTCAACAATCACATACATTTTTCTTCTCAACAATCATAAAGGTACCTTATGATGAGCAAAGCATTATTGAACTCAAGAAGGTCCATCTTTTTTCACTATGCGAATGGTGAGTTGAATATCACTCCTTTGATTAGAATTTGCTAGTAGTTTAATTATGTACTTTGAATTTTGATCTCATTGATAATTATTGTGCACTTGATTTGGGGAGAGGATGATCCAAGAACTTGGGCAAAAGTTGTTGCAAACAGATGGAGAACAACATGAGATGTGCAAGACAACTGGAATAGGTAGTTGTAGTAGTAGTATGAACCATATATTGCCTATAGCTTCAATGGTATCACCTGCAGCATGGGCAGATATGAATGACAAATGGGCATCATACGCTGCACCAGGTGGCTGGAATGGTATGCCTTTCTATAGTTCTTGATGATATAGAAAGACAATGTGACATTGCAATTGCTGAGCAATAAGGAAGTCGTTGTTAATCAAGGTGAATTATTGATTCCCACAAATACATTCTTTTTATAATCTCAGCGGAGCATTCAATTACTACAACCATAGTCTTTGTCTATTTTGTTGTTGTAGGATTGCCTTGACACTAGAAATTCAAAAAGCATAGGATGTAGAGGGCTTTCAGAAGATATGGACACAAAGTTCTTTGTTTTGTAAATGCATGTTATAATTGACATAAGGTGTAATTCCAACTTTCTTCACTTGAGAACAGTTGCATTTCTTTTCCTGATGAGGCGTTTCGAAAAGCCCTAATAGGGTTATGTTGACTGTTACATTTCGCACATGCTATGACACTTTAAACCGACTCATTCAGACTCAATAAGGGCGCTTGAACTTGCATCAATACATCTCTTTATTAAGACTAACAGAAACGCCTTAAAAAGGCAGATTTCACACCTATTAAGGGCGTTTCCAAACGCCCTTCAGGGCTGTGTTAGGGCATTTTACTGATACCCTATAATGTCGATTTTGGACCCCGCTTTGCTAAAGCCATGAAAAGGAGTGGACGGTTGTATACAAAAACGTCTTGAAATTAAGCCTATTACGCCGTGGATAGAAAGGGCGTTCCATGGAAAAGTCCATATCTTATAAACGCCCCAATAGACACTTATATAAGGCGTTTTGATACGCCCGTAAAGCCTTTTTCTGTGTAGTAAAAATTTTATACTACCTTCGTTCCAAAATACAAGTCATCATAGGTGTTTCACACGGATTAACAAAGTGGTTGAATGTCATAAATTTGATTGTTATTGTCTAAAATGCCTCTTGACTATCATTAATGCAATAGTTGTTAAGTAATGAAATGTGGTTGAATTTATAATAAATTATGGGTAAGATAGAGAAAAAAAAAGTAATAAATATTGAATTTGTAATGTAGAATGACTTATATTATGGAACAAAACTAAAAATATTAGATGACTTATATTTTGGAACGAATATAATATTTCTTATTTAAATTTCTTCCTTTTCTCTCTTATAGTAAATTTGTGTAGGTCAAAGACATAGTTGAATTATGACTATGTTTTGATATCATTATCATAAAGGTTACTTGAATTTCTTTTCTTTTTTTTCTTCTCGATAATAGTAAATTTGTGTAGGTCAAAGAGATAGTTGAATTATCACTGTGTTGTGACAAATTATAGTAAATTTGTGTAAATCAAAGCAGCGGCGGATCAAGAAATATGTTTCAGTAGGGTCACCAGAGGTTTTTGCACCGAAAATTTGATACAGTGAGGTCATCGAAACATAAAACTATATTTTTTTAACTGCAAAACGATACTTTTTAATAACAAAACTACATCGTTTTAATACTATTTTTTTTTCTGGATCCCAGTGGGGTAACATGACCCCACAATGATATACATACCTGCGTGAGTGGGTCAAAATCGTTTTAATACTATTTTTTTTTCTGGAACACAGTGCATTAATGTGACCCCACGTTGATATACATACCTCCGCCAGTGGGTCAAAGAGATAGTTGAATTATCACTTTGTTTTTTATATCAATACATACTAAAGATTTTATGAAGAATGAAAAAGAAATGCAGAAAATAACTTTATTGATTGAAGAATTGGACAGAAAGAACAGTATAACAGATGAACATTCTGTTCAGAATTTTTACTAACTGAAAGCTTAAGTTAATCCTACTTCTAATGAGCCTTATATAGAAGCTCCTAGTTGATAACCGTTGGTAACTGCCTAACAACCTCTAACAGACTCCTAACTAACTTTTACATTGTGTACAGTGTACACACTTCACTTGGATGAACTTGAACTTGTGTCTTAATTCCAATACCCCACCCTCCAGCTGAGAATTACTAGGAAGCTTGAACATGAACTTGTGTCTTAATTCCAGTAGGATGTAGGTTCTGTTTTATAGACTGTGATGGATGGAAAACAGAATAGGTCCCCAGGTTGGAGAGAAAATATTTGAACATAGGTGCATATAGGGGTTTTGTCATGATATCTGCCAGTTGGTTGGTTGTTCTGACAGCCATGAGCTTTAGAAATCCTGCTTGCAGCTTTGCCCTTGTGATATGGCAATCAAGCTCAATATGTTTGGTCCTTTCATGAAATATAGGGTTCTTTGCTATGTGAATAGCACTTGCATTGTCACAAAACAATAGTATTGGTAGTGGGACAGGAATATGCAAGTCTTGCATGATGTAGACAAGCCATTGAAGTTCACATGTAGCATTAGCCATTGGTCTATAAGCTTCAGATGAACTTTTGGCTATGGTACTTTGTTTCTTGGACTTCCATGAAACTGGTGATGTGCCAAAAAAAATAATGTAGCCTGAAATAGACTTTCTGGTGTCTTCACACCCTGCCCAATCTGAGTCTGTGTATCCCTTAAGTATTAGATCATTGTTTTCCTGAAATAGTATTCCTTGGCCAGGATTGCCTTTTAGATATCTAAGGACTCTTTGTGCAGCCTGCATATGGTTTATTGTGGGATGAGACAAGTATTGGCTTAGCTGCTGGACAACATATGCTATGTCAGGTCTTGTAAATGATAAGTAAATCAGTTTTCCAACAATTGTTCTGTATATGGTGTTGTCTGTTAATAACTCAGAATCTCCAGCTATGAGTTTCTGTTTGGAATGCAATGGTGTGCTTACAAGTTTAGCATCCAGAAAACCATATTCTTCCAACAGGTTCAGTGTATACTTTCTTTGGTTGATGTAGATTCCTTTAGATGATCTAGACACTTCAACTCCTAGGAAATACCTCAAATCTCCAATGTATTTGATTTTGAACTTGTTATGGAGGACTTGCTTTACTTCATCAATTGGTGCCATAGATGAGCTGGTGGCTATTATATCATCTACATAAACAAGTAGGGCTATGAAATCTGTATCTGTGCCTTTTGTGAATAAATTATGGTCATGTTGTGACTGTATGAATCCCATTTCTTTAAGTGCCTCTGTCAGTTTTGAATTCCACTGTCTACTAGCTTGTTTGAGTTTATAGAGTGACATTATGAGCTTGCAAACTTGATTAGGCTTGTTGGCCTGGAATCCTAAGGGCAGTTCCATATAGACTTCTTCATCCAGTTCACCATGTAAAAAGACATTGTTGAATCCATTTGGTGTATGTGCCAACCCTTAGAAGCTGCAAGTGCTAATAGAGCCCTTATTGTGGTGACCTTTGCAACTTGTGAGAATGTCTCTTGATAATCAATTCCATAGGTCTGAGTGTACCCTTTGGCTACTAGCCTAGCCTTGTACCTCTCTATAGATCCATCAACATGATATTTGACTTTGTACACCCACTAACACCCTATTGTATATTTTCCAGGTGGTAGAGTTACAACTTCTCAAGTCTTTGTTGCTTGTAATGCATCTAGCTCTTTTTGCATAGCCTCTCTCCAACACACTTGCCTTATTGCCTGGTTGTAAGTCTTTGGTTCTGAAATACTATCCACTGCACAGACAAATTTCTGATAGTTGTTCACCAGTTTATCATAGGCCAGCACATTGTTGATAGAATGTGGTGACTTCTTTGTAGGTACTACATATTCTTTAAGAAATGTAGGAGCATGCCTCTGTCTGCTGGATCTTCTTGCTTCATTTTGGACTGGTTGAATATGAGGATCTTCAGTTTGTGCAGAATTCTGAGCTCCAGCTCCAGTTGTTGTATGATGTTGAATATCCTCATCAGTTGAGATTTCATATGGTACAGGCAATGACACAGGTACCTGTTTCATATATGTTGTTTTTGTATGTAAGGGAAATATTTTCTCATAGAATTGTACATCCCTAGACACAAAAATGTCTGTCAAGCAAAGTGTGACCTTTAAACTTAGGCACTCCAAGATATATGCACTGTCTAGCCCTAGGATCAAATTTTGTCCTATTGTGAGATTGTGTGCAAGCATACACAAGAGAACCAAAAACCTTGAGTTAAGTGTAGTCAAATTGCATGTTATATATCAGATAATAAGGTGTCTGAAGATTAATCACAGGTGAGAGAGTCAAGTTTATCAAAAAAAATTGCATGTGCAACACAATAGCCCCAATAAGTGAGGTGTAAGTTAGACTGAAATTTCAAGGCTCGTGCAACATTCAAAATGTGTTGATGTTTTCTCTCTACTATGCCATTTTGTTGTGGTGTATCCACACACGATGTCTGTGTATGACACCTTTTTCTGCATAGTAGTCAGGCATGTCAAATTCTGCACCATTATCTGACCTTACTACCTTAACATGCCTATTAAATTGAACTAAAGCATACTGAATAAAAGACTGTACTACTGTCTTACTTCTAATTTTGCCTTTAATAAATGTATCCAAGTAAACCTTGAGTTGTCATCCACTATAGTGAGAAAGTAGGCCTGGCCATGTACAGTTCTTCGTTTATAGGGGCCCCATATATCAAAGTGCACTAGATAAAAAACACCATTCACAGAAGATGTACTCAAAGGAAAAGAATTTCTCTTTTGTTTTGCTAATTGACAAATGTGACAAGGTTTCTGATAAGTACAAGAAGCATCAATGTGAAGTAAATCAAAAAGTCTTTTATTTGACAGATGACCAAGTCTGTAATGCCAGACTTGTTCATCTGTGATACAAGAATGATCATCTAGAAAAACATTGCCAGCAACTACATGCTGTTTGACATTCTGTTGGGAACTATGCAAAACATAAAGGCCTTTAAATTTTTTAGCTGATCCAATCTGATTCCCATGCTTCTGGTCCTGAAATTGGCAAACATCAAGATAAAAAACAACACTCAAATCAGGGTTAGCAGTTAGTTTAGCCAAAGATATCAGATTGAAACTAAAGTCTGGTATATAAAGTACATCTGTAAGTATCAAGTGGTCATTTACATACACTGTGCCTATGTGTACTTTCACATTGGCACCATTTGGCAACCCAACATACATATTATGAACAGGCCTTGGAGATTGTAGATTATTAATGCTACTGACTATATGTTCTGTAGCACCACTATTTATAATCCAAGTTAAAGTACTAAAGGATTTAGATAGACCTGATGTGTCAGCAGTTGGAGTAAAACTAGTTGTCAAAACAGTGGCTTGATTAGCTACATGCTCATAAGAACTTGCTTTCTGAACATCCAACAACCTTATCAACTGCTGAAACTGGTCTTTACTCAAAGTATATCCTTCTGAATCCTGTGGGTTAGACAAGGGATTACTAGAACTCATGATCTGTTCTTCTAGTACAGACTCTGTCATATTCACTCTACTTTTAGGTTTCCAGCCAGGTGGTAATCCATGTTTCTTGTAGCATTTGTCTACAGTGTGCCCTGTGTAACCACAAAACGTATATTGAATCTTTTAACCATTTGCAACACCACCAATTTTCTTGAAATTGGATCCTCCATTAGTTGACATTCTGCCTGAATTTTGTTGATAGCCAGAATTTTGTGTATTCGCTTGCAAACCAAAATTTGCATTAGGATTAAAAGCCCTGTTATATAAAGCAATAGCATCTGGAAATCTGATGTCACATTCTTTCTGATCTTCCAATTTCAAGGCCATGGCAAAAACTGTGTCCATGTCTGGGACATGAACTATTAATTGTGCTTGTGTTAGCACATGAGCACACTCAGAATTTAGTCCTCTCAGAAACTTAACAACTCTTTCTATTTTAGCATAACCAGTGAAAATCTTGATAACATCACAATGACACATAGGATTACAAGAAAACACGGGGTCTGGCTTCATGATGGCTATTTCATCCCATAACGTATTGAGTCTTGTAAAGTAACTAGTAACATCAGAATCTCCTTGTTTAAGGGCATTAACCTGTTCTATCAAATCCCCCAAACGAAATACATCCAATCTTGAAAATCTAGACTGTAAATCCAGCCAAATCTGTCTAGCAGTTTCTTTATACATTACACTTTGTGCAATCGAAGGCATTACCGAATTCAGAATCAAAGTCTTCACAAATGTATTACACTGTAACCAAACTTGAAATTCTGGGGAATCTACAGCAGGAGCATTAATCGTCCCATCTATGAAACCAAGCTTATTCTTGGTTATCAAGGCCATCTTCATGGAATGACTCCATGGATGGTAATTATAATTCTTGTTATTCAACAAAGGTTGTACCAATATTACTAAAGTCGGATTTTCATTAGGATGTAAATACAGAGGATTACCTGGAAAAATGCCATGGTTTTGAGCTGCAGAATCCATGGAAAAGACTAGTTGAAGCCGGAACAAGCAAACAAAGCAAAATCGCTCCAAGAACTTCAAACAACAGAACCAGAATTCTGCAAAACTTGGAAGACGAACGCAAGATCACAGCGAATAAGCGTGAAAATGCTCTGATACCATGAAGATTTTATGAAGATTGAAAAAGAAATGCAGAAAATAACTTTATTGATTGAAGAATTGGACTGAAAGAACAGTATAACAGATGAACATTCTGTTCAGAATTTTTACTAACTGAAAGCTTAAGTTAATCCTACTTCTAATGAGCCTTATATAGAAGCTCCTAGTTGATAACCGTTGGTAACTGCCTAACAACCTCTAACAGACTCCTAACTAACTTTTACATTGTGTACAGTGTACACACTTCACTTGGATGAACTTGAACTTGTGTCTTAATTCCAATACATACACACTTTTTAGGCTCACAACACTCGAATCTGAAACTTCTGGGTTAAAACCCACAACACTGAGCCCTGGTCCAATGCCTTGTTTGCCATTATGTCCATTTTGATAATAACAAAAGGAAACATATACGTGACAAAAAATAATTAAAATAATAATGCGACTGCTACATAAAATATGCATGGATTATGTTAATTAGATTTTGATAATAACAAAAGCAAAAGCTTACGTGCCAAAATTAATTAAAAAAAATTAATGCGACCGGTGCATAAAATGTGTTGTTCAATCAGAGAAGGAAAAGAAATACGAGAAAGAGATTCATTACAATTGTTTTTCAAAAAAATAAATAAATAAATAAATAAAAGAGAGATTACATTTCTTTCTTTGTTATTTTATTGTTTCATATAATTTACATTAATTAATTTTTCATTCAACTCAAAGTCGATTAATTTCCTTTTCAAAAAAAATATTGATTACTTTTTCATCAAAAGGAGTACTCCCTCCGTGCCATTTTATTTATCCATGTTTCCTTTCTGGTTTGTCCCAAAATAAGTGTCCACCTTGTTCATTAATTGCTAAATTTCTTCAAATACCCTTTTTTCTTTACAATATTTACAATAAAAAATGTGTAGCATTAAATGCTCCAACAACAACTTAAAAGGCATAAGTGTAAAAATATTAGATCATTTAATATGATTCAAAGCATTAACTACACTTTTCTTAATCTGTGTGAAAAGTCAAACAAGACAAATAAAATGGGACGGAGGGAGTATTTTTTTTTCCAGAAACGAAACAACTTTCATTGAAACATGAACTTTCTTTCTTACAAGTCGGAAACCCGTGTATAATGCACGGGGTGTTTTGACTTCACGGAAAATTGAAAATTGAAACATGAAAATGCAATAAAATTATAACACAACGAATTTAAATCGCCACATTTCTGATGTAAATACAACGATAAAATTAAAAGTTGTGGTTTCCCTTGATATTGTAATTTGATGACTCGTGAATTCTAGAGGAAGATTGTGACATTCATACAGTTGTACTATGTTTGCACTGTTTATAATCATTTTTTAAATTTTACACTACACCGTCAGTGGCGGACCCAGAACTTTTTTTGGCGGGGTCCGTAAATATTTAACACAGGAAATAATTTTTTTCACGAGGTCCGAAATATTTTTCTATAGGTAAAATGTAGAGTATTTTTATTTTTAACGGGGTTCGTGGACCCCATATGTATAAGGTAGATCCGCCCCTGTACACCGTGCATCGCAGGGGTTTTGAACTCATGAGAATTAATAGGTCTTACACCACAATATTATGACAATTGTTTTTTGAAACTATCACTATTAAAAAACACAAAACAACCTTAAAAAAAATTATTAAAAAAAAAAAAACAATCACTCGGCCCTAGAAATTTATCCGAAGACAATGCACATGATTTTTTTAGTTTCCTTTAGATATCTATCATCATCATCCTTGTTCTCGTTGTGTCAGCCAATGTGGCGTCTCCTCCCATCTTGAGGCACTAACCGAACCCCGGTAAACTGTACCGGCTAAAAAATCCAAAATAACTAACCCGTTAACAAAATAAAATATTTAACTTCAATGCAAAAAAAAGAAACTCCAGAATCTGACAGAACAATCTATAAACAATGCTAAAAATTCATCTTGATTTCCTACGATTCACAAATCCTCTCTATATATAGATATAGATATGTATCATTAATTAATTGATTTTAGCACTACTTCATATCACAACACCACATTTATATACACTATACGAAAATAATATTATAACGAAATATATCATAAAACTACGTAGATAAATCCTTGATATCAATCATTTATTGGTGTGATATTCTACCTACATTGCATGTCATTTACTTTCAATCAAATCGGCCATAAAAAACAAAAAACACACACAATATATATGACAAAAAACATGCTGATATTTATATAAAATCCAACTAATTTTCCACATGGCTTATTTGCTTCCGATCCAAAGTCGACATAGTTCAATTCATAATCTCGGATCGACTTGACTAACATCCATCACCCCGAGGTCCTAAGAAGAAACATGATAGATGTTAAGCATCAATTTAACTACCGAAAAAAGGATCGAAAATGGATAAATTTGTTTTTGTTTTTCAAAAAAAAAGGTTGTGTATCACCTCCACAAAATATATCACAAAAAAAATGCAAGCAATCAATATTGAAATTTGTAAAATTTAGAAAATTCACCTGCAAGAAAATCCAATATCACCAAATCGGCTAAATTTTGGCTATTTACACACAAAAAAGAAAGAAAAAAATGTGTATCACCTCCACAACATACATCACCAAATAATGTCACCAATCAATACTAAGATTTGTTGAATATAGAAAATCTACCTGCTAGCAAATCAATATCTGATTGATCAGAAAGCTTATTCGCTTCCGATCTAAAGGCGGATCGTTCAATCCATAATCCATGACTTTGACTTCAATGAACCTTCATCAACCAAGAGATCCTAAGAATAAACGTGATGGATGTTATACATCAATTGAACTGCAGAGAAAAAGAAAATGAATTAAATTTTTTTTTATATAAAAAAATTCGTATTTCACCTCCACGCCATCTAACACAAAATAAATGCCATCAAATGTGATTTATAGAAATTCTACCTGCTAGCAAATCAATATGTGTATTATCGCATGGCTTATTAGCTTCTGATTCAAAAGTTTTCGTCGTTTGATCTTCAAACCCCAACTCTGACCTTGATGAAGAATCGTGATGGGTGTTAGAGATGAAATTAACATAATTTCATATATTGATAAGATTTGTTTTCTTCTTACGTACAAAGGATGACACACACTAAAACATATAGTGTCTACTACACATAGTAGTTACACACACAACACCAAGTGGCTAATACTAGCTTGTGACAAGTGTCACACTTGTGGATAAGATAAATCTATCTAGTAGATAAAACTAATAACATAAATATTATTTCTTAATTCTTAACATCCCCCCTCAAACTAAATGTGGGAACAACTTCAACATTTAGTTTGTGTCTGAAAACTTCCAACTGAGGGCCTGGTAGGGCTTTGGTGAGAGCATCAGCTATCTGCATGGAAGATGGCACAAATTGCACAGACAGCTGCTCGTTGATTACTTGATTCCTCACATAATGGACATCAACTTCTATATGCTTTGTCCTAGCATGATAGACAGGATTGTGAGCCAAGTAAATAGCACTTAGATCATCAGACCAAGCCACTGGGACTGTTGAAAGAGAAACCCCCATTTCTGACAGAAGCTGTTTGATCCAAAATAATTCAGTGGACAGATTAGCCAGTGACCTGTATTCAGATTCAGCTGATGATCTGGAAACAACACTTTGTTTCTTAGAGCTCCAAGAAACCAGTGAACCACCAAGAAAAACACAATAGCCTGCAAAAGATTTTTTATCAGCAGCATAACAAGCCCAATCTGCATCACATAATCCAATCAGTTGTAAAGATCCACCAGCTTTAAACGGCAAACCATAATGCAAAGTCCCTTTAACATATCTGAGAAGTTTCTTCAGGGTATACTAATGAACTTGAGTTGGTTTCTACATGAACTGACTGAGGTAATTGACAGAATATGCAATATTTGGTCTAGTGCAAGTGAGGTATTGTAACCCTCCAATTGCACTCCTGTACACACTTGGAGAATTCATAAGTTCACCTTGATCTGGTAGAAGATGCTCACCAGGCACCATTGCCAGTGTACAGGGCTTGAGGTGATCCAGTTGTAATCTTTTCAAGAGTTGTGATGCATAGTGTCCTTGGGTCAGATATAGACCATCAGCATTCCTATGTGCTTCCATGCCCAGAAAGTGTGTAATAGAGCCAAGATCTTTGAGGGAGAATTTTGAGTTGAGTAGATACACAAACTGCTGAATCAGACCTTGAGAGTCCCTTGTAACTTGGATATCATCCACATAAACAAGCACATAAAGTAAGTTAGTGCCTGTATGTAATATAAATAGGGATGAATCAGAGGCTGAATGATGAAACCCCAATGTAGCATCTGTAGTCTCAGGGCTCCAAAGCAAGCCCTAGGTGCTTGTTTGAGACCATACAGGGCCTTCTTGAGTTTGCACACATAGTGAGGCTTCTTTGTATCAACAAAGCCTTATGGTTGAACCATATAAACATCTTCCACTAGAGCTCCATTGAGAAAGGCATTGTCAATGTCTACTTGATGAATATGCCAGTTTTTGCTAACTGCTAGAACCAGAACAACTCTGATGGTGGATGCCTTTGCTACAGGACTGAAGGTTTCTATAAAATCAACACCATAGGTTTGATGGAAGCCCTTGGCAACCAACCTAGCTTTATGTTTAAGTATAGTCCCATCAGGTTTCTGTTTAAGCTTAAAAACCCACCTACAACCAACTGGATTTTGACTTGTACTGGGTGGTACAAGTATCCTATCATTATTTTGCAAAGCATCATACTCAGCAGCCATTGCATTCTTCCACTCAACACAAGCCAATGCTTCTGAGACCTCAGTAGGTTCAGAAAGGTGAGCAGGAAGGACAATTGACTTAATTAAGTTGTGCAGAATAGGTTTTAGGTTTGTATATGCCACTTTTAGACCTAGTTTGCATAGGATGACCTGTTGGAAAGGTGTCCTAAACCCAATCGGGTTGGACCGGATCCGACCGGGTCGGGTCATTTACAGTCTGTTTAGTTCATGTAATAACTTTATTAAGATTAATAAAAGCACTTATGTTATTATATATTGTTTATCTTCATGTAATTTGTTGTACATATATAGTAAAGTCCCTAGTATCAATCTGTGATAGAGAAACCGTGATAGTGATTATGGTTGATGAGATCTCTAATCACTATAACAAGATTGGTGCTTAAATGTCTCTAGTCTTACATATTATCAACTAGGACATTGATAGTATAATCATACTAGCACGTATTGAATGTCCTCTATCTTTTAGAAGATAGAGATATATCTCGTCTATTGAAGTGTAGGGACACTTGGACTGTACGTGGACGTGTATTAGAGAATGCGTACGTTAGACTGACCCACTTACATTAAGTGTCACACTATGTGGCGGTTGTGTAATTATCCTTTTGACCGGAGTCTTCATGGCATCACGGTGTGGATTGTCATGCTTTGACACTCTTGAGATTTCCCCTAGCCACAGGGCGATCATGTGGTAGTGATTGGGTATGATATTGAAGCATGCGGAGTATACATGATTGGTCGTCCGGGAATCGTGTATCCTATGATTGGGATCGAATATCCGAAATGGCCTTCTTATAAGGAATGTCTAGCTCTCGAGAATCTTTGAAAATTGGGAGTAAATGTGTTATCCCGAGAGAGCATGATATCCAGATTATAAGATGCGATCGTTAATGTATTGACACTCGAGATTCGATCGTATGGATATTATTACAGCGATAGGATTGTAAGTTACACGGTAACTGCTTCACATGAAAGGTAATAGTCATTGCTTTTGACTCTTCCGTTGATTGGCGGTCATGGTGTGTTGCTAGACGCTATCCCGTGATCGTTAGGCATGAAGGGCATTTTAGTAATTTGCACTTTGTGTCTACGGCCAACATATTCGAAGCCTATCGGGTCACACACATATGAACATCGAGTCCGATTAAAATGCGGTTATAGTTGATGACCAAATAAGGAAAGTTTATCTCTAGACTATAAAGGTTATAGTGGTAAATTAATATGGTGGTATTTATTTATTACGAATAAATAAAATACAAGATATTAATTATATACAAATTATAATAATTAAAAAATATTCCGGAAGTCAATTAGTTGACTGTAGGGGTGCCACTTTTGATGTGTATAATATACACTTGGATTGTGCACTTTAATTAATAAGATTGTCATAATATTAATATAAGATATTAATTGATTTTGGAAAAATAGATTTATGGTAATAAGATAATTATATTCAATATAAGATATTGGCAAAATTAATTATATTAAAAGAGATAAATCAATCTAATTGATTTTCCTTATTTTATTGAGAAAATGTTTTCTTCTCCTCCACACAACATAGGGGCGCCACTTTGCCTATATAAAGGAAGTGGGTGTCAAGCTCTTTTATACATCGCAATTGCAAGAGCTCATAGTTCTTGTGTAAAATAAAGAGCAACCTATAGTGAGTTTGTGAGGGAGGAAAAAGGCCGGTCTAGCAACCGGTGTTTACCAATCCAAGGAGGATTCCGGTAAGGGGTTCGGGTGGATTAGCGATAGAGGCCGGACGCGTGGACGGCTTGCCCACTGAATTACTCTACGTTGACGGTCAAAGCGACGATCTTATAGATCATCAAGGTATAACCGTCAAACTACTTAACGTGTTTATTGCATTAAACGAAGAACGATCTAGTAAAATGAAATCAAATTTTAAATTCCGCTGCATTAAACTTGTGATTTCCTAACATGACCAATGTTAGGTTATGGATTCTATGGAGGAGGTGATATGTTGTGTGGATTATGTGGAGGAGGTGACACATTGTATGAACTTGCAGAATCAGAATTGAACTCATGGGAAACTGAGGACTCTTGTTGATCATATGTGGTTAGTGAAGAAAAGGAATTATGTGTAGGGGTAGCAGTAGGTGAGACACAAGGTGTAGTATAAACATTATGAAAAGGTGAAATATGTACCTCTGGAGATGAGACAGCAGCAGGAACACATTGCTCCACAGATATAGGCACAAATGCACCTTGTACAAATTGATACTCAGGGATGATTGTAGAGAACCAGGAAACAACATCAGGAGCAGTAAGAACTTCTTTATGATGTCCTTGAGTGAAACCTTCCTTAAAGGGAAACTCAGATTCATTGAAGACAACATTTTTTGTGATGAAGATTCTTCATGTACTATCAAGACACTTGTAACCCTTATGGAGGGGACTGACACCTAGATAGGTACATTTACTTGTATGAAATCAGAACTTGGGATGGAGAAAAGGTCTTAGGTGTGGAAAGCAGGCACATCCAAAGACTTTAAAGAACTTATAATCAGGTGACTCATTGAACCGAGTTTCATAAGGTGATTTGTTTTGTAAAATAGGTGTAGGCAAGACATTTATGACAGTAACAGCTTCCACAAAGCTGTCCCACCAAAAACTAAGTAGATGTGATGCTTGAGCAAGCATGGCCAGACCTAGTTCAACTATGTGTCTGTGTTTTCTTTCAGCTCTTCCATTTTGTTGGTGAATGTGAGGACATGGGTGCCTAAATTGAATGCCTTGTTCTTTAAGATAAGACTTCAGTGATCTATACTCGCTCCCCAATCAGATTGAAAACACTTAATTTTTGTAGAAAACTGGTTTTCAACAAGAGTTTTAAACTGAACAAAGGCAGAGAAGACATCGGATTTAGCTTTTAGAGGAAATATCCATGTATACCTAGACCAATCATCAATAAAATGCATATAATACATGAAACCAGAACTGGATTTAATAGGGGATGGTCCCCAGACACCAGAATAGACTAATTCAAGAACATTTTGAGCATGAAAATCAGATAAAGGATAGGATAGGGCATGGCCCTTACCAAATTGGCAAGCATCACAGAAATGTAAACTTTCATTAAGATCAACATTACAAGATTTCAAAATATGCCCTATGACTTGTTTGGAAGGATGACCTAGTCTCTTATGCCAAACATTAGGATCTCTATTAACATTAACAGAACTTAGTTGAGCAGTACATGACTCTAGGACACATTCACTAGGACTAGACATCATCTGATTATTGGATTGAAGAGAGGAACTGGCATGTTTGGTGTGAGGTGAGGTCTGAATGGAGTGTGGAGCCTCAATCTGATACAAGCCATCACTGAGGATTCCTGTGAGCAGCAGTGTCCCTATTGTCTTATCCTTCACATAACAGGAGTCAGGAGTAAAAACAACATCAACAGGATTATCAGCAAGGAGTTTAGAAAGACTAATTAAATTCTTAGCAATTAAAGGAACATGAAGTAAATCTTTAAGTAGAAGTGTAGTGTGTGGATGATTTGTAGGAAAGAAGGTATGGCCTATGTGAAGTATAGGACATTGCTCACCATTCCCAACTGCTAAGGACTCTGAACCATTGTAGCCTGCACCAAGGTGAAGATTGTTCAGGTCTGAGGTCAGATGATTGGAAGCTCCACTGTCTAAGTACCATGCTGGATCATTCACTGATTGTGAGGTAGCAACATAAGCAAGCACTTGCTTGGGATTACCACTGTTGTTGTTGTTACTAGGAGGGACAAATTCTTCTTCAAATCGATGCCAGCAGGAAGTGACAATATGACCATTTTTGCCACACAATTGGCAGACCATTTTATTGCCAGAATAGCCTCTTCCACCACTATTACTGTTGCTTCTTCCTTTACCTCCACGTCCACCTCTGGAATTTCCTCTACCTCAACTAGGATTATAGTTGAAGTTAGGTTGCCTATTGTTTGGACGAGGGCCCTGTGCCAAGTTTGCCGATGGATTAACCATACCAGTACCAAAACCAGCTCCAGCAGTAGGGTTCAATCTAGCAATTAGCCTCTCATGAATCATTAGTTGAGATTGAACATCCTGCCAACTAAGGGATCCTACCCTGGAGGTAATATTAACTATAGCAGATTCATAATCACGATCTAATTCTCCCAAAGTGGCCAAGATAAGCTCAGATTTTGAAATAGGATACCCAGCATCAGTCAAATTATCCGAATAAGACTTCATTTGAGCCAAATAATACGACATAGACTTAGAACCTTTGGAGGCCTTGGCTAATGCATCTTTATATTCAAACATACGAGCTTCTGACCTACTGTTAAACAAGGTTTCGAGGGTAGTCAAGATTTCATATGCAGTGGCACAACCGACAACCTCAGACAGGGCCTGATTAGTCATGGAACTTAACAACCAACCCATTAAAAGATTATCCTTAGTAAGCCATTCTTTTGTCACATATGTACGAAACAGCAATCGTGATGAAGACTCAGAAACATGAGGCATGGGACTAAGGAGATGATCCTCTAACTTATGACCACGAATTATAGGCAAAATGGTGTAACGCCAAAGCAGGTAATTAGTTCAATCTACCTTCACAGTACAGATCTGGTTTAGATTTCCAGAGAAAGGTGGATTAAGAATAGAGTTAGAGGAATGAGGACTAACAGAACCCAAAATGGGTGGTACTGAGCCTAGAAACGGTGGATTTGGAAGACTTGATCGGAAACCAGCAAAATTTGGTGAGAACCCAGGTTGGAGTGGTGCAGATTCTGATCTTCCAAGATGCATGCCGGAGTAGGGCGACATAGAGATGATATTGGACGAAGGAAGACTAGATACAGGTATGCCTGTAACAACTCCGGCTGGCCAGATAGATGTTATAGACGCAGAACTAACGAGAGAACCAAGTGAACCAGATGTTGAGATGGTTCTAGCTCCAGGATCAGCACCAGTAGACTGGACGGCGCCACCAGTTGCAGGTGGTTGGTCGGAGGTGGCCATGAACGCCGAACCTCAGCTCTGCTACCAAGATGAATTTAACAGAATTTCATATACTGATAATATTTGTTTTCTTCTTACGTACAAAGGATGACACACACTAAAACATATAGTGTCTACTACACATAGTAGTTACACACACAACACCAAGTGGCTAATACTAGCTTGTGACAAGTGTCACACTTGTGGATAAGATAAATTTATCTAGTAGATAAAACTAATAACATAAATCTTATTTCTTAATTCATAACTGCACACAAAAAGAAAATCAATTACAATTTGTCTTTCTACATAAAAAAAAAAACAAAAAAACAAAAAATAAAACCCTGTGTACTACCCCTTGTAATAGGCTTTTGATGTTGAGAAAACAAACATCAGGAGGAGAAAATGACGGTGGCAAATTGGGGAGGAGATTTAAATTATTCATCAAAATGGAAAAAAATAATACTAAACCAAAACTTGGTTTGACAAAAAAAAATAGAGTTAATAAAACAAACAGTCTTCGAAACGATACTCAAGCAATGTTCACTATACCGACTTCTTCACCTGATAGATGATGTGGCGGCTGCCATGTTCACAAAAATGTGGTTATGACACGAACAAAAAAAATTATGCCATAGAAAATATTAAAATCCCAAAACAATAAATTTCATCAATATTAATTTACACCATTACCTACGCGCAACCCATTCATATTGCCTATCCTTTTAGGGCACGTTTGATATAAAGAAAAGTCGAGAAAAGAAAAGTGATGAGAAAAGACCTGAGAAAAGAAAAGCTGAGAATAGAAAAGAAGAAATTCTCTGCAGAGAAAAGATGCTGAGAATAGATATGATTATCTTTTTTTTTTGAAATGAGAATTGATAATAAAATAATATATTTTATTCACACCGAAGCATTTTTGGTTGTCATGAATAAATGTAATCGGATTTTTTTTGGGGAAAGAATATAATTATATTTTATGGGTGAAATTTTATTGAGTATATTGTTTTTGGAATAATTTTTTATTTTTTTTAACAACATAATGGACAAAAATGATACGATTATACAAATCATGCTCCTCATACGAGGAAAGATAAGTGGTGGAAAAACGAACTTTTCTATTCTCTATGAACTTTTCTTTACTGTAGGCTGAGAATCGAAAACTGGGAAAAGAATCACTTTTGGAGAAAAGTTGATGAGTTGAGAAAATACACTTTTCTTTTCCCAAGCAACCAAACACGTGAAATTGAGAAAATAAATATAATTTTTTCTTTTCTCATCTCATTTCTACCTACCAAACACACCCTTTATACTCCTTGGAACATAGAATTGTAGAGCCCCCTTTTTTTTAATCTTTTTTTTTTCTTTCTGAAATTGTTAAATTTGTTGAGGAATTTGTTTGATTCAAAATTTGAAAGGGTTTGTGAAGTGATTTAGGCGAGATTTTGTAGAAAATCTGTTACCAAAAATGAATATTGGACTTTTTTATTTAAAAAATAATCTATATATATTGAAAAGATTTGTAGAGCCATTTTGTAGAAAAGTTGTTACCAAAATTGATTATTTATTTATTTTTATTTTTTTTGACGAATTTGTTTGATTCAAAATTTGAAAGGGTTTGCAAAGTGAGAGTTTTGTTGAAAATTTGTTACCAGGGAATATTCTCCATAATCAGGGAAACAACGTGGGAAATCAGGGAAACAAATGAGCATTAATGAGCATTTAATTTTCCTATTTCTATTATATATAGATCTTATTGTATGCATTTATTGTTTCATAGTATAATAATTCACATTAATTAATATTTCATTGTACTTAAAGCTGATTAATTTCTTTAGTGTGATTTATATTTTTATCATTATTTTTAATTATTAAATCTTTTCACATTGACCTAGGTGTCACCCCCTGAACTTTTACAAATACGTGCGATTTTATTGCCTTTAATTGAAGCAGATCGGCTGGGATTTTCGTCAATGATCTTTGAGAGTGACTGTCTTTCGTGCATACAGACTTTGTCTCGTTCTTCGGGGGATCTTTCTGTCTTGGGTTGCTTAGCTCGTGATTGTCTTTCAGCTTCGGCGTCCTTCGAGTCCTGTCAGTTTGTTTTTGTTAAACGGTATGGTAATGTCCCGGCGCAACTTCTCGCAAGACACGGTGTTTCGGCTATGAGTTTTATTCCTTGGGGTGTTCATCCCCCGTATGATTTAACCTCTGTCTCTTTGGCGGATTTGCCTTAATAATATATGTTGGTTTTCCTCAACAACAAAAAAAATTAAATCTTTTCAAGTTGAAAAACGTAATTCAGGTTTATTTATCGATTTTTAATGGGTTCTTTCAAAAATTAAAAAGAAAGGTTAATGTCATTTATAAATTAGTCTGAATATTTGATTAAAGTATTATGCATTATTCAAAGGTTATTAAAAAATTAAAAAGAATGCAACAAAAAAAATTAAAAAGTAATTAAGGCATAAATATGTTTTTTAAAAATAAATTTGAATATTTGATATTATGAAGTATATCAGATAAAAATACTCCTCCTAAAAACCAAAAAAAAAATTATACTCTTCCTTTCCCCTCAACTTCTCATATTTTTTCATCAATCAATTAGTGGGAGGAACAATCTTCCCATGATATCTGCGTACATTTACACCTACGCGCTTTGTTGGGATTCTATTTAATTACACGTTAAAGTGGGTTCGGATCCTCGGCTTTGAGAAGTCCGGCTTTTCCCGGCTTTGAGGACGTGGACACATCGGGGCCGCTCGTTTCAGTCGGGGGAGAGAGCACACACTTTTGGGCGGCCACATATCTTCTTTGGGGACTTTCCTGGTCTTATTATTTTAGTTGTATTCTTGCTAGACTGAGATTCAGTAGTACGGTTTTTCAATGGAGACTGAAGTAAGAGGAGGTGGTGGTGAATTCAAACCCAGGTTTTGTAGTATTTGCGGTGGTGAATTCGAAAACGGTATAGCATTAGGGGGTCACATGAGGATTCACTATTCGATATCAAGAGAAGAATCAATTGCAGAGAAAGCTGGATACAAGAAAGCCCTCGAAGCCACACACGCTATCAAGTTCAAGAAAGATCAGGAGAAACGTGTGAATTGCCATCTTTGTTTCAAGTCTTTCCCTTCAATGAAGGCCATGTATGGGCACATGACATGCCATCCTGAATGGTTGTGGAGTGGAAGTCAGCCTCCTCCCTCCGCCGCCGCCACCGGTGATGATGATGGTGATATTGATCAAGTGGATTCAATGAAGGCCATGTATGGGAACAAGGCAACAAACATGAATAAATTTTGATGAATATAGAAAAGCCAACGAAAAACAAAAACAATCTAAACATTTTTTTCTCCACTCCTAGATCTAAAATTTACATACTTTGATTGATAGATCGAAGGCTCTGCTACCACTTGAAGGATGTAATATCACCGGATGGATCAAGATCCACCCGATTACGCAGCGGAAAGTACAAGATCTAGATCTAAACAATCAAAATACATAAATACAATAGATCTAAACCTACGACGGGTTTAGATTACCAACCTTTTTATGGTGCAAGAACGCCAAGAACAAAAGGTCAATCCAAGCTAGTTGAGAGGCTAGTTGAGAAGCCAAAGTCTTCCAACGTGTGTCTCCAAACACCACCAGGTGGATGGTGTTTCAAGCCGCCGGACCTCCTTGATATGTTACCTTAGAAAAACCCGAAATTTTCCTAATACTCAAAAACAAGTACATAGGCCGAAAATTCTAAGCCTAATACTTCTCAATATGTCGAAAATTGTGTTGTCAAAAGGCTTGGGAGAACTCTCTTTATATAGGAGAGTAATCATTGTCCTCCAAGGATTTAATAATTAAGAGATAATTATTAAATTAAACCTTAATTTAAATGGAAAATTAGGGATAAGGACACAATCTGGAATATTTTTAAGTAACAGGACAACTACATATTTTTTATAGGGAGAAGGACAACTGCATAATTTTTATAGCGAGAAGGACAAACAGTGAATCCCGAAAATCAGTGAATCTCCCCAGTGAATCCCGAAATCAGTGAATTTCGACAGTGAATTTCGATAGTGAATCCTGAAAATCAGTGAATTTCGACAATGAATTTTGAAAAGTAGTGAATTTCGACAGTGAATTTGAACACAAGTGAATTTCGACAGTGAATAAATAGTTTTGTCCTTTATGCAAAAGTTTCAAAAGACTGTCCTTCTACTCAATTGATGAAATATTTCTGTCCTTCTCCCTCTTCCCCCCTAATTTAAATAAAAGATAAATATAATATATATCCCAAACAAATTAGGATAAATAAATATATTATCCAATATTCCATTATTTATCATTTAACAAATATATAATTAAATCATATATCAAATAATTAACCAAGAAAACTAATTTTTCTCTAATTATTTAATAACAAATGCGCCAACCCTAATTGAGAAATAGGCTACACGCATTTTAACACCAATTGGGCCGAGTACACGAAAAAATTATTTTCCATGTATTTAATTATGTAGTCTAACTAAACAATTAATCAACATATCAATTAAATAGTCCAATCCATAATTGAGGTGAAACGTCGAGAAAACGTATATGTTATATTAGGAGCCACGTTGGAGACCATGGACCCATATTCAGTAGTTACAATAAATTAAATAAAATTATTCGTCAGACCGAACAATTATATTCAATCTATTAATTCCGTGATTACATCACCATAAACCCGAAACTGAACTCTGCCGAATATAGATAACATATACTCAACTATGAGTTGATAATCGTCCACTAATATAATCATTACATACGGATAAATCCTCCATAGACTGTTCATTTCGATTTGGGATATCTCCGTAAACCCTTCTCGAAACATCTTATCCATATTTACCATCAACCGCCTAGTGATCAATTAGTTCATAACTAATATAATATGAACTGGCGCCATCGATCAGTTTCTAAGATTAACAAATAAGGGAATTGTCTGTCTACTTCCCGAGGGAAGGAATGAATTTCATATCTGTGATAGCACTGACTACTCACTCATCCCAGAATAGAGCCAACGAGAAGTGTTGGACCACATACTGCGAAGTGATCATTACTAACACATCAAACTCTACCCTAGTCTAAGCAGTCGTCTGTGATCACCTCAGGATTGAGATTAATCCATATATGATCATCTTGTGATTCGATAAGACTTCTCGATCACGGAATTATATCGAGAACTCAAATCAAATCGGTCCAGCCCTATATGATTATCATCATATATAAATGCCCCACTAAGTACCCTATTACCGACAGTCCGGATAAGACTGTCACACCTAAAGTGTTCTGGACGCATTATTAGCAAATTAATCTTGAGACCCGTACTCAGATTAATAAACGCTATGGACTAAATTAATTTTAAGCACATTTCACTAACTCAATCCTCTTGTGTATAGCCATACACTGAGTTATTTGATTACATAAACGAGCTAGGTACTTAGGGTTTTCAGTAGCATCTTAATTGTAAGCATACATGCATATAATAAGATGAATTATTAATTCTGTCATAAAACAATTATATAATTGTCTTTCGGGCACTACACCTAACACATGTAACATACAATGTTGTTGTTTATGACTAGCAACATTGCTAAAATTAGCTCTATTTTTATTGTCAAGGACACCCCAAATGTCTCTTATTGGTTTGGTCGAAGGTCAATCTCATAGTTCGGAATCAAACATAATAGTAGGAAGTATCTATGACTAATTTTAATTTTTTTTTTGAAATATTAAAAATGAGAAGGGGTCTTTCTGTCTATGTGTGCGATGTGGGTGGACATTAATGATTTTTTCATGAGATTCAGCATAATCGCTTATCAAAATGTCGTTTTCCATAAAGTCATGGTAAGTAACGATAGTTATTATGTCTTGTATACATCGGCTTTTGTGAGTTATGCAATCTTATTTGTTTTTTTACATGATGATTTCACTGTTTGTAAGAAGTTACCCCTCGTTCCATTACCATCCACATGCTAGAAAACATATTGGTTAGGTTAATTATGGAGCTAATAGCAAAAATGATCTTCCATCTTTACCGAAAAGTTGTGACTTAATCATTGTCTTTCGTTTTGGTTTGACCAGCCCCTCATGTTACATTATTTGTTGGAAGAATTGTCCCTTGTCTTTACCCAAAAATAGTGATATAGCCAAGGACGGAGGCAATGTATAATTCCAGGGGGGCTAAGCCCATCTGGACAAAAAAATGTTACACTAAAATGTCTATGCAATCCAGTTTTATCCATAAAACATTCTTCATCTAGCCCACCCAACGAACTCGATATTGACTATTAGCTCACCCCAAGTTGAAATCCTGGCTCCGTCCTTGGATATAGCCCTCTTCTTTCGTTTTGGTTTGACCAGTCCTCCATCTATCATTTTGTTTTGCAACCTTGGACCCCATCTTTACCGAAAAACTTTGACATAAATGGACCAATGTTGCCAAAAAAAAAAAAAAGAGGGACTGGTCAATTCTAAACCAAAGATGAGGGTTAAATCACAACTTTTCGGTAGAGATCAGGGACCATTCTTGTAAAAATAATCAAAGACGGGGGACTGGTCAAACCAAAACGAAAAAATAGGGCAAAAGTCATTGTTTTCGGTAAAGATAGGGAATCATTTTTTTCCATTAGCTCGGCTAAGTATGCATCATGGTTTGTGTGCAATGTTATGTGAAGTCGGTTTATTTCTTTATTTATTCTTTATTATTTTCATTGTGTGCTTGCTTTTGAGGAGTCTGGAACCGAAGGAAAACAATCAAGGTTGTGTACAATGGATACAGAATTTGTACGCTGTATTTACAATCGTAAAAACATCGTTGATCATGACATATCATTTTGCGCATTCCTTGCAGTAAACCTCTTCTTTGATTCACGGATATCAATCCATGGAGGCGCCTAAACTTTTTGTCATTTCTCTTTATCCATTATCAATTTTTGCATGTAAAATTCAATTTGGGAAGCAAGTCATGCTCTGTTATTGATTGCTTTACAAAAGAATTCCCAATCTTCACCAACTACAAGCCCCAGTTTTGGGAAAGAGTTTTTCAAGAATCGCATGTACAATAAATTTAAATAAGATCCTACTGATGAACCGGGTGAAACCAGGGTCGAAGAAAATAAATTGGGTGGTTTGAAGGTTGAACCCGGTTCAACCCGGCCAACCTTCTTGTTTCATTGCTACTACACAAACCTTGTGAGCTTGAAAAGTTGTAAAACAAACTAGTATGCCTCTATTTTACAAATTTGGTTTGTGTGCTTGGTGCATATGAAATATATAGGGCTTTATTGTTAAAAAGGACAAAATAAGAGTGGAAATGTACAAAAAGGACAGTGGAATTTTTTATTGGGTGAAAAGGACAAACCAAACAGTGGAATAGTGGATTTCACTGTAAAGGCAATGCAACCAACAGTGTATTTTGAGTACAAACAGTGGAATTGTCCTTTAACATATGATTTTTTTTTCACTGTCCTTAATCCTAATTTTCAACCTTTTTTTTTTGTCCATTATTACCACTCCCCCAAATATATATCGGCTCGTAACCAAACTGAATCTCGATTTATGTGGATTACATTTTGAGTTTTATAAGTGTCCGTTGAGTTATGTTGACAATGACCACCATATACTTTTTTTGTGTGTGAATAATTTACAGAACGAATTTTCGGAAAACCAGTTGAAAAATAAAATAAGTGTTATGATGTAAAACAATAGCAATTGAAAGAGCATTTGACCCTTACACTAGAGAGGATCTTTGCTTCTTTGAAACTTTAATATTCGAACTTTGGGAAAGGCAGACGTGTCATTTTGTAAAGTTCAAATATTATGTTTTTTTGATCATTATGGATGAAAGTATTATTTATATATGTATTTTATATATATATATATATATATATATATATATATATATATATATATATATATATATATATATATATATATATATATATATATATATTAAGTTGGGAAAGTTTTGATTATTTGTAATTAATGAGGAATTAAAGAGGATTTAATTTGGTAATTAATTGGAAATAAAGGAGGTGTTAGTTTTAGGAAAATAACATCTGGGATGCTAGTGTAACATCCCGACTTTTCAGATAGGGTAAAATAGTAATTGGGTTTAATCACTACGACCTAATTATTATTTGTTCTTTTATTTAATTAAAAAAGATTTAATTGAAATATTATGGGCTATTATTTTAAGGAAAATAATAATTATTTGTATTATAAATAATTCCCTAATTCCCCTCTTATCACACACCACGCAAATTCTGAAAAAAATAAATAAAGAAGAGGACAATGGCAATGAAGAGAGCAACACAGAAGAAAGCAAAAAAAAAAAGGGAGAACGTAATCTTCAACCGTGTAGCCAATCCGTTCATCTGTTCAAGGTGCCGCAGGAGAGAAAAGTGATCAGCGCGAGGAGACGCAACTTTGGAAAATAAAATATCATTATTCCGTAAGTTTTCAGTTTAGCCTTAGTTTTTGGTATTCGTAGAGTTCGATTCATCAAATATTCGTATCTTGTAATATGTAGCTCTGTTTTTCAGCCATGAGTAGTCGAAACGATCGTATTGAAGCGTAGATTATTCTAAAAATAGTTTCACTGCAGTTAATCCAGGTAATCTGCAGTTTTATACACTTTTTCAGTTTCGGTTTTTGCCAAGAAAATAGAATTTTAGGGTTTCTTGTTGATCAATAGGTTTTGGGGTTGAGGATCAACAGTTGTTGCGGTTGCTTAGCGTTTTGCTTTCAGTTTTGCTGGAAATTAAGGTAAGAGGCTCTTCCTAACGAATAATTGTGATTTTACAATGTTTATGTTGATTGTTAGTTGTAGCAAGGGATCATGTTTTATGTTGTAATTAAAATGTTGGATGCTACGTGATGGTTAGTTATGTTTAAATCAGGTTTTTTTATTGCGGTTTCTCTGTGATAGCTGATGTTAAACATGTTTGATTTGGGTTAGAAATCGTTATGTTGCAGAAAATCATGTTTAGGGCTTTTCAGGTGCAATGCGCACGCATTCAGCCAATTTTGGGTAAATGTTGTTTTAAGCTACGAGTCCAGTTTAAATGTTATTTCTTGATCTAATAATACTAAATTAAAATGAACAAGCCTCGATTGAGTTTCTGATGCGTTTGGTTCTGGCACCGGAGGTACTCTTAAAGGGAGTTGAAGTCCGGGACCGTCGGAAAGGCATGAAAGGGCTTGTGCTTTGATGAATTAGTATTCATCATTGTCTGTGTAATTGCTAGGCCTCGTTTATGTCTACTGGTCTAGGAAGAGAGTAGTATGTGTGAGGGAGATTATTTGAAAACACTTAGGCGGCTAGTTAAATATTTAATAAATACGTACTTGCTTAGTAAAAGGATAAACATCATGAGAGCTTGGATAGGCACAATACAATATCGGCAATGTGAGGTTTGGCCAGATAAAGTGGTGATGATCACTGCCGGATTCTAGACCCGCCAGATAAAGTAGTGATCATTCCGCCGGACAAACTCACGAACGAGATAGACATTCACCGGTCAGCTCTCTAGGGTTGGCCAGACAAAGTGGGATGACTGTCTCGGGACTGCTAGAGATTTATCTCTATAGGGTTGCGTCTTTTGTCTTAGTGCATATCCCACTAAGTGTAGTGCCCTCGCAAACATGCTGTAACAAAGATAAGTTAAGTTAGAAAAGTTTAGTCATGACATGTTGATGGACATGAAGTGAACCATAGATTGAGTCGGTCTCATAATGGTAATTTAATAATCATTATAAGAACCTTTCGTTGTATAACTTAGTTATTTATTAGCTTCTCACTTTTACTAGTACTTTGTACTTACCTCCTTTGTATTTTCTTTTGTATGAATTGTGGGGTGAGAAGACGAACAGGTTGCCCAACTGTAGATGACGACTTTTGAAGACATTGAAGTCTTGGCGAAACTTTTAGTTTATATTTCTTTGTAAAGGTTGTATGAGACTAGTTATATTTATTTCCTTAGACTTGTTGTACTATACTTTTAAGACCTCGTAATGTATAAGTCCTTGAGTTTTTCGTCGTTGTAATTTAACTATCCATCTTTAGTATGCTTACTTTCTATTAATAGTAGCATTTTGTTTTTACCCAAGTCTTTTTAGCTTCTGTTTGCTTTATTTTGATACGACGACGTAGATGCTTGCGTATAATATTAGATTTATTTAATGCTATACGCGCCGAACGTTTCTCTTCCGGATAAGGGCTCGGTATCCGGGAGCGGGGCGTTACAGTTGGTATCAGAGAGAAGCGTCCTTTCTATCCTAGTCTTCTTTTCCTCTAAGATAAGAATCCTTAAACCGTGAGTAAGTTCCACGAGGACCAAGTGAAGAGTCTTCTTTGACGAAGGTTAAGTTGAGTTCTCTGTTCACATCTTTTATGTGATCATCTCAGGTTTTGTTCCTCCTATTATCCTTAGTAGAAACTTTTTCTTCCTTTGAAGTTTCCAAACCATAGCTTGTCACATTGGATTAAGTGAAACCCCTTTAGGTAATGTTTTGGGATAGGAGTCTTATGCCTACACCTTAAATTCGAGGCCCTCTTGGTTGAATTCCTTTTTCCTTTCTTTCCCTATTGAAATCGCTTCACCTTCTCTACACGAATGTCTAAGTTTACTTTTATCTTGGCCTAACTTTGTAGAGAGTGATATTTGATTCAACTCTACAAATCCTCCACTTTCCCTTTTCACCGTCGCTTAGTCTGAGTTTATCAACATTCTTAGACCTTTGTTTTGCTTGAGATGGTTCTACACGAACTCAATGTGTAATTCTATTCTTTCCGAGTACCCCTCATTCGTTTCAACTCAAAGTGTTAAAGGTCTTCTACTTTGGCACATAGTTTCCATCATCCTCGTGTTTGGCTTTATCCAACATGAGTGAATATTTTTGTTTTTGTGTTTTCCCTTTACCATAAGACTGTTTTCCCCTATTCCGAAAATTCTGAAAATTTTCAGCAAAGTAGATTAATGTATTATCTACAATTTATCTTTTTACATCAACTCGAAAATTGTTATGGATTGTTCAGAAAATTCATGTTTATGCCGGACACTCTGTCTAGAAAATCTGCAACAGAAGCTTCACTTTTTCTTCTGTTTTGAACATGTTAAACACCCTCAAATGACCTGAATTTTTGATATGTTGTAGGAAACAATTTTATCTACAACTTTTCTTTTTTTTTTCTTTTGGAATTAAGTTCAGGTTCTTTTTCGTTTGATCTCGATTTGAAATTAAACTCAGTGTGTATTAATCTGGAAATTCTGACAGCTTGTGCAATCGTCAGAAATAACTGTTTTTGACCGACTTTATCTCATTCGAAAATTCCAATATTTTTATATCACCTGGGAAACTCCAGTATCTAAATATTTTCTCTTTTAATCGTGCTAAAATTCCTCTTTGTTTGTTCTGTACAAATTGATATTGTCAAATCCGGAGTAAATATCATACACAACAACCTAAAAGGAATTCTCACCTCTTTGACTTAGGGTTTGGGCTAAGAGGATAGTAAGTTATGATTTTCATGTTTTAGGAGTTCCTCGAAGTCTAATCTCCTTCTGAGCTAAATCTTTTAGTAGGATGTTTGTAAAGCTAACGTTATAGTTTCTTTTGCAGTTGTAGACAAGAACCAAGATACTATCCTCCAACATTCCATGTTTGATGTTCAGACCCTTTTCGTGCCTTTTTGTAATTATACTTTTATTGGTAATTTTTTTCTCATGTGATCCCTCACTTGAGATCTTTAAACTCAACAAATCCTCTCTGCTTGTTGTCATGAATTACATCAGAAACATATCGCCTTAAGCCATTCTTTTCAAAAAATTCATGCTTTCTTACTTTTCAAATCAAGAAACAAATTCTCTTCAAAGTTCTAAATTGTTGCACTCCCATCATTCATTTCAAATTCAAGTTTGGCTAGGACTTCTGATGTTAGAACATTCTTTTACTTGTGTTTATTCTCAGCTTCCCTCCTAAGGGTAGTGTCAATGTTGTAACTATTTCACCTAATGCTGCCTGTCCTTTTAAGGTATGCATATCTTCTTTTGCTGGTCAAAATTTTAAGCCTACCATGACATTATTTTTCAGTTACTTATCTTTAACCTTCTAGCAATTTATGCTAAACCAGTTTCAAGCAGAAGGTAGACCTTTTCAAGATGCCTTCTGAACCTCTCTAGACAACCAACATTTGAACTCCAAAACTTCTATTGAATTTCAATTTAGATTAATGTACCTTCTACCCTTCAGTTTTAACTCTCTTTCAGGCCATTTAGAGCCATGAACCGCCATATACACCCTTTTGACCCCCATCTTCTGTTTTGGCGTTTCTATTGCCATTTTGAAACACCGGTTGAACGCCTTTTGTTTTAAATTTTCCCATTCCCTAATGAGGAATAACCTCGAGCATTTATTCCTTGGCAGTGTACTATTCCTCTCGAGTAGTGCAACCTTGAACCTTTTATTTGAATCGTCAATGATCGTTAAACTTCCTTTGAAGGTTTGAAATAATTCTTTGAAATCAAACCTTATCTGACAATTCTTAAGTGTCGTTTCCTCTTCACTTAAAATCTTGTTTGACGCTTAATTATTCAAACTTTTGATATTCCGTTACAATTCCTTGAGGGAAATTTCTAATTCATTTAAATCTCGAAATAACCTCTCTTTGACTATTGCAAACTTTGACACTTCTTAACAAGTGTTTATTTTATTCTGAGACCTTCTGGTGTACTCGTTTTGTCTCCATGGCTCTTTCATGTTGAGACCCTTACTCTCTTTCTGATTCTAGATTGTCTAGTCTTTTTGGTGTTCGACCTTGCACATTTACTTTGAGTTTCTGTTGCGTGATGTTTCATCTGCTACACTCATATGAACTGAAGATTTTCCTAGTTCGCCAACATCCAATTCTTTTGTTAACCAAATTTTTAACAATCAAGGTCACATGCTTAATGTCCTCAAGTTTAGCATTCTCTTTCCTTCACAGTTAATGTTTCCAAGTCTATCAGGTGATGTTTCCTTTAACGTCTCCACTTTCTAAAGGTTTATATGAAAGCTTATTACCATTCTTTCAAGTTGCCTATGAAGTCTCTGCAGACCACCGTATCTTGCAGAATTTCGCTCTCTCAAAAGAACTTCATCTGCAAGATAATCATTTTTATTTCTTTTTTGGTGGCTGCCGTTTGTATTGTGATACAATGCCACATTCTTCATATTGGAACCACCTTCAATTTTTCCCTAACACGGAATCATCTTGTTTTGCTTATAACCTAAGCAACCTTTCTTATTTGAAGTGCGTTGTACCTTTCCTTGGCTTCCCTATTTGACATACCACCCTGGTACTCAACTTGTCATTTTTCAACTTCATGAATTTTCCAATGTAGTCCTAATTGGCATAAGGATTAAATCAGACCGTCAAAGGGAGAAAGTTTGGCAAATGCATGATCCATTTTCCCTAAGAAGTCTCAGAAACCCTACAGCCAGAATCCTTGCAGTTCTTCAGCAAGCTTGTTGTGCCATGATGGAAGTTAAGATCGAAAGAAGTTAAGTGTGCCAGAAGTGTGGTTTCGGCTGGAAAGATTCAGCTTTCCGGGTATAGGTCAGCAGGATCAAGCAAGGATTGTTAAACCGATGATTGCAAGATTCGAGGCAGTTGATGAGCTTGTGAAGAAAACCACGGGATGGCAATTGCAGTTCATTCATGCACGGTCCAAGTAATAAAAATACTCGATACCTAAATAACACACTAGCAAGAGAACTAGGTTCAATCATAGTATAGTTAGATAGAGTCGAGGTCGATCCCACAAAGACTCGGCTTAAACGAAATATGACTTATTAAACTAAAAAGAAAATTAAAGGCGGTCTCGACCAACAAATAACGCAGAATTAAAATTGACACAATAGAAACACAAAACCAACAAAAGACACAACGACACTAAGACACTTATTTTTATAGGTTTTATAAATAATTGACTAACGGTATTTATAATGCTAGTAGTAATTACTCCCTCATGCTATGTAGATTGTTCGGTAAAAACGTGTTTTAAATTTATAAACCGAAACACCCCAAGTATAAGGTTCGTAGTATAGGGTGTTTACGGGTCGTCCTAAGGGAGTCGAATGTTAATCGGATTAAGGTGCAGTTATTATATTTACTATGTCACGAATTATTATCTCAAACTAGGGTTTATACTATCTATAATATAAAAACGAAGAACAATGGGTAAAATCACAGAAAACAGAAAAACTTAGAACTGGACGGCCGTCCGCTAAGGGTGGACGAGCGTCCGAGTACGTGCTGGAAACAGAAAATATGCAGAAAACACACTAAAATTCTGGAAATAACTAAACGTAGCAATAACAATCAATACGAACGAATTTGTTTAACAGATAGTTAAAAGAACAGTAGAATAACTAGGATCAACCACACAACAATCACACAACCACTTTATGATCCGAATATGATTTTATTGGTTTGATCAATCTCGAAACCGATTAAATTCCTTTAACTCAATTCCTAGGGTTTTGTTCTCTTTTCCAAGTAAAACAATTAGACATACATCACATGATCATAAATTTGTTCCCAAATTACTTAACCCAATTAACAACACATGATTCCTCAAAATATTGTTAATTGTATCGATTGAAAAAGTTCTATTGATGAATTATATTTCCATACAAATTCAACTCAACATATGGTTTTATTGATATTCTTATCTAACAAAACACTTAACAATCAAATCAAATAACAATTGATAAATAAAATTCAATATTCGAATTGATAAACAAAGATAACCTAACAATCCGTGGTTGTGGTGATGTTGATGTGGTATCCTCCCGCTATTCTACCGTGATGTGCTTAGCCTTCCATACTTGTGATGATCCAAGACATGATTGAAGGGAAGATACTCATAATTTTTTAGGGTTTGGTGCGGCTCCTCCAAGGGTGGAATATGCGGCTGTATGTTGTGTGTATTAGGGTTGAAATAACACGCCTATTTATAGAATTCTGAGGTGGCTAGGTCAAAAACGGCACTGGACGCCCGTCCAGAGGGGTGGACGCCAGTCCAAAGTGCAAAACTTATTTGACTCGGGCCGAGCTGGGGTTGGACGCACGTCCTTCATTAATTTGGACAAAATCAGACGCCAGTCACTAAAAATCTGTCAATCCTGAATCAAAATTCTTCCAGTGGACGCCAGTCCACTATTCCGGACGCCCGTCCAGAGGGGACGGGACATCAAACGCTCGTTCATCTTTCTGGACGCCAATTTAATACTTCAGACGTTCGTCCAGCATGCCTTCAAATTCGACCTTTCATCTTTATCTCTTTATTCTTCAGCTCCCAATCTTCAAAGCACGATTACACACTTTAAATCAACTTTTCCTCAGCCACATTTAACACCTGCACGTCATTGAAAACATACCAAAGTGTAACACAACTCAAACCAACATAAAATCATCATTTTAAGCACGTAATTGGCACGTTTTACACTTTTTGTAACCTTAAGACCATTTCTTCCATTTGTTCATTTAATACGTAATTTTCTATAAAAATTACTAAAACACGGGGATTACTGTTATGAAATATTGCAATATAAATCATAAAATTCACCGAGAACAACTCCCCCACACTTAGCTTTTTGTTCGTCCCGAACAAAACAATCAAAACTGGCTCACTTTAATGCAATCCACATAGATCCCTAACTCATGTAACAAAAGATACAACAACTATAGCAAGTAATACCAACATAGAGATAGATTCGGTATTGTGTGAGAAGCCCTTTGCAATCTCCACAATCCTCTCAAACAAGTATCTTCTCGAATAATTTTAATGACTATCCTAGGTATAGACAGCAGTCGTTCCACACAAAGTCTTCCCGCACACTCAGTAGGATAATCCCCACAGCATATCATTCGGTTTATACTGGGTATAAGTTAGACGATAACTTAGTCTTAAATTTTTTTCACTTTCTCTCTTTTTCTTTTTCTTCTTTTTATTTTTACGCACATCAGAATGAGCTCTTACCCATCATAGTAGAGTAGGATGTTTCGTGATAACACCCTACCTTACTCAAATCATAAGGTAGCTTCTCCTGACTGTCGTGAGCTTTTGGTCATCATAGTGGTGTTGGACATTTCGAGATAATGCCCTACCGCACTCCAATCATCGACCAGCTTCCGACACACCCATTTATTTATAATTATCTCAACTTCTTTTTTTCAAAAACATTAGCTACGTTTCACTTATCACATTCAAACCTTCCGATATTCACAGTGCACGTTCTGAACTTAGGTGTTACTTCACTGTTACTATTAAGAACAAATCTCTCTAAGATAAATCACTAGAATAATGAAAGGATACAGTTCAAAATTATTGCTTCAATATTAAAGGCTTACGTGAGTGTGAAATGAATACTATCTCAAATCAGTAAAAGCATGCTATAATTATCTCTCAAAGTCACATAAAATCATTGTCAGGAAACTACAACTAGCAAGCCATTTGTTTCAATTACATGCTCAAGATTTACAATTATCCAAGTGTACTTTGAAAAATTTTAAAATTGTCGAGAAAATCACATTTACTCATTCTCAGAAGATATAGCATGATAAGATACCCAATTTAGACACCCCCCACACTTAAATCACATTATGTCCTCAGAATGTGCAAATAAAAGAAAAGAATACTTAGCTGGTTGTCAAAACGATTGTCGGGTTGTAGGTTAGCAGAGGTCAGGCCGTAGCATGAATGAACCGCTGCAGCTCGTATCACGAACAGACAACACTACAAGTGATAACTGGCAGAAACCGCTCAATAGTATCTGCAACACTCGACACAGCATATAATCTCGGGGTACAAGGGGTATATGAGTAAACATGAATGCACACAGAAATGGGCAAATAAAGCATTCACAAATAGGACAGGGATAACCAACACACAAACCACCAAGGTTTTATTCCTAATAACCTAAAAACTTAACTAAAAAGAAATACTTTAAAGACTAGGCTGCCTCATAGTAGCGCTTCTTTATTGTCATTAGCTTGACAGAGTAAACCAAGTCAACCTGGATCAGGCCACTTGGGTATGAGGCTAACCACTTCTCTTTTAGAATCAGAATGACAAGGACGGAAATGGTTTTCGCCACAACAACAAGTCAAGTGCGCGATAAGATCATGAAATTTTTCTCTCCAGACAACACTGACTCTTTTCTTCTTGTTCTTGTTTCTCAGATGCGGCTGAGGTATGCTAACAGGCTCAGGAGCATCGACAGAAGTATCTGCAAGGTTAGGGGTAATAATGTCATCATCCACTCCAAAGAAGTAGGATGGAATCTCTTCACAAATAAACGACTCAACCGTTTCATTTCTCTGTTGAAAGTATAGTACTTCAGGCTTTTCTTTAGGTTGCCCAAAGTACTTCTTAATCCTGTGACCATTGACTTTGAACGGTTGATCGCCGTACCCTTTCAACGTAATGGCTCCACCAGGATGAACATCAAGAATCTCAAAGGGGCCAGACCATCTAGATTTAAGCTTACCAGCAAAAAGATGGAGCCTGGTGTTATACAGCAAAGCCATGTCTCCCACTTTGAATTCCCGATCTTTAATCTTAGCATCGTGGAGTGCCTTCATTCTTTCCTTGCTCAGCTTGGCGTTCTCGTAGGCCCTGAGTCTGAATTCATCGAGCTCATGTAGTTGCAATAATCTTTTCTCCCCACAGAGTTGGCTATCGAAGTTTAAGAATTTAATAGCCCAGTAAGCTCTGTGCTCCAGCTCGACTGGTAGATGGCAAGCCTTGCCATAAACCATTTGGAAGGGTGACGTACCCATAGGGGTCTTGAATGCGGTGCGATAAGCCCAAAGTGCGTCGTCCAACTTCAGACTCCAGTTGGATCTATTGGAATTCACCGTTTTCTCCAAGATCCGCTTAAGGCTCCGGTTGCTTACCTCGACTTGGCCACTGGTTTGGGGATGGTATGGTGTACCAATTTTATGCTTGACACCATATTTCTCAAGAATTTTATCCAGTGGTGCATTACAGAAATGCGAACCTTCATCACTGATAAGGGCTCTAGGACAGCCAAATCTAGTAAAGATATTCTTTTGCAAGAATTTCTTAACAACTTTGTGATCATTGGTTTGGGTGGCTATGGCCTCTACCCACTTGGAAACATAGTCCACACAGACCAGAATATATTTGTTAGAGCATGATGATGGGAACGGTCCCATAAAATCAATGCCCCAGACGTCGAAAACTTCACATTCCAAGATAGGCCTCAAAGGCATCTCCATCCTATTACTGAGTCTCCCTACCCTTTGGCATCTATCACAGCCCTTGCAAAAGGCTTCAACATCTTTAAACAGAGTAGGCCAGTAAAAACCAGCTTGAAGGATTTTTGTGACTGTCTTAGGTGCTCCGTAGTGTCCACCTGCGGGACCACTATGACATTGCTCCAAGATATCCAATTGTTCATGCTCCGGAACGCACCTCCTAAGCAACCCGTCTTTGCAGACTTTAAACAGATAAGGATCCTCCCATACGAGATACTTTAAGTCGTTGAAAAATTTCTTCTTTTCCTGATACGTCATCTCTTCTAAATGCCCACATGCTAAGTAGTTGACGTAATCAGCATACCACGGCCTCAAAGTCTCTAGCTTCATCAATTGCTCAGTCGGAAAGTCAATGCCTATCTCCTTAGGGACTTCGCCACCCTCATTCACTAGGCGAGATAAGTGGTCAGCTACAACATTATCACTACCTTTCTTGTCCTTAATTTCAAGGTCAAATTCCTGTAGTATCAGAATCCATCTGAGTAACCTTGGTTTAGCGTCTGCTTTTCCCATAAGGTAGCGTAGTGCTGCGTGATCTGTCCACACCACCACATTGGACCCTAAAAGATAACTTCTGAATTTGTCAATAGCAAAAATGACTGCTAAGAATTCCTTCTCGGTAGTGGCATAATTGCATTGAGCCGGGTTCAAGGTGCGGCTCGCATAGTAAATCGGCCTGAACTTTTTGTCAATTCTCTGCCCTAGAACTGCGCCCACTGCGTAGTTAGAGGCATCGCACATTAATTCAAAAGGTTGAGTCCAATCGGGCGCGATTAAAATGGGGGCACTGGTTAGCTTATCCTTTAAGCTATTAAAAGCTTTCTTACACCCATCATCAAACAAGAACTCCACTTCCTCCTTCAGCAGGTTGGATAACGGCTTTGCTATCGTCGAAAAGTCTTTAATGAATCGCCGATAGAAGCCCACATGTCCCAGAAATCCTCGTACCTCCTTCACTGTCTTCGGGTACGACATTTTCTCAATGGCTTCTACCTTAGCCTTATCCACCTGAATACCATCACTGGACACCTTGTGTCCCAAAACAATCCCTTCTTCGACTAGAAAATGGCATTTCTCCCAGTTAAGCACCAGATTTTTCTCAACACAACGTTGGAGTACCATATCTAGATTCTTTAGGATTTCATCAAAGCTGTCGCCATAGACTGAAAAGTCATCCATGAAGACCTCCATGCACTGCTCCACAAGTCCATCAAAAATGGCCAACATGCACCGTTGAAATGTATCTGGTGCATTACACAAACCGAAAGGCATTCTGCGGAACGCAAAAGTGCCCGATGGACAGGTAAAAGTTGTCTTCTCTTGGTCATTAGGGTCGATGGCTATCTGGAAATAACCAGAATATCCATCGAGGAAACAATAATACTTATGACCACTCAGTCTTTCTAGAAGTTGGTCAATGAAGGGCAGGGGGAAATGATCCTTAGCGGTGACTTCATTTAACCTGCGATAATCAATGCAAACTCTATAGCCAGTCACAAGGCGTAAGGCAACTTCTTCCCCTTTTTCGTTCTTTTCCACTGTAATGCCTCCCTTCTTTGGCACAACTTGAGTAGGGCTGACCCACTCACTATCAGCTATGGCATAAATAATTCCCATGTCAAGCCATTTGATAATCTCCTTTTTGACAACCTCCTACATGTGCGGATTCAGCCTCCTTTGAGGTTGTCTGACCTTTTTCACTCCTTCCTCCGTTCGAATCTTATGCATGCACACGTCTGGGCTGATTCCTCTGATATCGCCCACCTGCCATCCGAACGCGAGGATATGTTTCTCAAGCACTTTAATTAATTCTGCTTCTTGCTCCGGCTCGAGTTTAGATGAGATGATCAAGGGCAACTTATCACCATCTTTAAGGAAGATGTATTTTAGGTGCTGCGGAAGTGGTTTCAACTCTAAGTCAGCAGGTGGCTGCTCGATACTAGATTTTAAGGGACCACCTGTTTCCTTGTGAGCTTGGACCGGTTGACTGAAAAACACCTCATCTTCCTGAGGTGTAACCCCAGAGAGGTATTGAATGACATCATCTAGAGGAATCTTCCTGTCAGCTTCCGTTTTTTCTTTATTATGCTTAACCATCTTCTTTAGTTCTTCTTCTTCAAGTTCTTCTGCAAGCTGCTCCCAATCATCCAAATCCCAATGAGTAGTTTCTTTCCAGAAATCTATTTCGTCCCAACTACCCATTAAAACTTCCTCCTCTGCAGGGTTAAAGTCTGCCTGTTGAGCTCTTTCAAATCATCGCTGCTCATCCCTGGAATGTCCTAGATTTTCTTTTCACTCATAGGCTCAGTGTGCGCAAGTTGTTGAGTTATAACATCCAGGGCTCCTATCTCCGTGAGCTCTTCCTCAGGGTCGGATTCATCTCCATAAATTGCTTCAATGAATGAAATCTCCTGGCTCGGAGCTTCCGCAGAACTTTTTCCTTGCTCGAGGGTGGCGGAGGTGTCCTCTACTCTCAGAGTGATTTGGCCAGTTTGGAAGTCAATGGTGGAGGCAGAAGTATTTAAGAAAGGCCGGCCCAGAATCAGGGGCATCTCCTTGTCAGACTAATAATCCAGTATGACCCAATCAGTTGGAAAAACTAAATGTTTAACATGGATAAGGACGTTGTTAACACAACCAGCTGCTAAGCGGCTAGATCGGTCCACCAACTGAAGAGAGACGGGACGCTCCCTTAGCCTTTTGTCCAGCCCGAGACTCTTGCAGACGTTCAATGGCATCACATTGATAGAGGCCCCTGAGTCGCATAAAACATTGTGGAACGTGTGGCCTTCAATCATGCAAGAGATTGAAGGTCGTCCGGGGTCACCTCGCTTGATTGCAACGCTCTGTGAAACCGTTGAACATTCTTCTCTTAGCACTTCTTCTGCCATTCCCTTTAGCTTCTTCTTACTTCCACAGGCATCCTTAAGATACTTAGAGCATTTAGGCATCTCAGTTAATACCTCAGCAAGTGGCATAGTCACCATAGTATCTCTAAGCATCTTTCTCACTCCGTCATACTGTTTGTCAGAGTTTAGGATATTCTCTCTTTTCTTTGCCAGATAAGGAAGGGTTTTCAAATGATTAATCATAGGTTGACTTTTAATGGCTTCATCCTCCTTATCCTTCCATCTGACGAACTTCTCAATTTTCTTTTTAGTCAGGGGTTCAGATACCTGACTTCTCTTCTCAACATCCTCATCACTATCCCCCGAAGAATCATCACCACTCAGCTCTTCCTCACTGTTGCTTTCTTTGGCATTTAACTTCTGATTGCCCCCTCCTGAACTTATGGTGTCAGGAGGGGCTACTCGTTTCCTGACATCTTTTCGGGTCCAGTCGTCTTACCGCTTCTGAGGGTGACTGCATTCAACTCCTCCTCTCCATACTCTCATTGAGGTGTGATGGCAGTGCAAGCATTGATATCTGCCTTAGGGTTTTTATCTGTATAACTCGGCAGTCTTCCTTGAGGTCTGCTTGCTTGTTGATCAGCCATCTGACCAATCTGTCTCTCCATCGTCTTTTGACCGGTGGCTAGTGTTTTCACCATGTCAACTAGCTCATCAAATTTCTTCTGAGAGACGTAGGTGGGCTGTTGATTTTGCGTTTGGGCCCAGTTACCTTGGGGTCTTGGGTTAATGGATGCACCAGGCGGTGTATAATAACTATTCCGCGGATTTCCCGAAAAGTTGCGGTTTTGAGTTTGACTCGATTGACCAGAATTTTGACTGAAGCCTCTGAAAGGTTGATTCTGGTTCTCCATGGCTTGTACTTCCTCATTCATCACATTCCCGGCCTGTATGCCCGAGTGATTCACATCTGCTGGCCCTTCTTGCTGCTTCATTTGCATGTTGGCTAGTTGTTTGTTCATTATTTCCATTTGAGCAACTAGCAGTCTTGTCTCCGAGTTACTTTCAGCAGCCTCCTTTTTGCTTCCACTAACATGGGTCTTCTTTTTAGTAGCCCACATGTTATTCTTAGCTATTGTTTCTGCTACCCTGTAGGCAGCATCATCTCCTCCTCCTAAAAACGATCCATGAGCTGTGGAGTCTAAGTAATCTCTACTGGGTTGAGTAACACCCTGATAGAATAATTCTAGAAGTTCATGTCGAGTGTATCCATGGTTAGGGCATTTCCTCATTAACAAATTCAACCTCTCCCAGGCCTTTCCCACACTCTCTCCTTCTAGTTGCTCGAAGGTAGCTATATCTCTTTTACGGTCCATTATCGTTCCAGGTGAAACAAATTTCAGGGCAAAGGCTCTTTTAACATCAGCCCAGTTATTAAGAGAGTGATGGGGTAAGGACTTAAACCATCGATTTGCTTCACCCCTCAAAGCAAACGGGAAAAGTTTCAATTTAACAACTTCTGTAGGAACGCCAGGGTAGTGAATGCTTCACAGATTTGCACAAAAGTAGACAAGAAGTCATGTGGGTCTTCTGCAGCAGTGCCATGGAATGAACTATTTTGGACCATCCCCACAACTCCATTCTTAAGATAATGCATTCCTCCCATCTCTGGAGGCCGAATTGGTCTATGCCTTTCCAAGAAGTCTTGATCAAGATATGGCGCATAAGGGTCTTGCTGCACAACAGCTGCAGCCGCCTGGGGCTGTTGCTGTTGAACATTCTGAGGTTGTTGTTGCATCTGTTGGTTTATCCAGGCTTGCTGCTGTTGTTGGTTCTGCAGCAATTGCATCAGAATTTGGTTTAATTGAGCGGGATCTTGGTTATTATTCCCTTGGATCTCCGGTTCGTCATCACTAGAACCGTGTTCGCTCATCTTGTCAGAACTTTGAAATAATCTTCTTTTGATAATGTCTCACTCAGGTTCGGGGTTAAAGATAAGATTTCCCTTCTTACTCCTGGTTTGCATAAACCAGAGAAGCAGAACAGGAAGAAATCAACCTTAGGGTTGATGAGAGGGGAATGTAGAGATGAGTAGAGGGTTAGAAAGAGAGAAGAGAGAGAAGAGACTGAAAAGTGAAATTTTCAGAGACTGAACTGGCGTTCAGTGTAAGTGGACGCTAGTTCAGAGAGGATTCAGGAAGTGAACGCTCGTTCAGAGCACTGAACTGGCGTTCAGAAGAAAGATGGGGGCAGACGGGCGTTCAGTATGGGTGAACGCTCGTGCAGAAGGTTTTTATTATTATTTTTTATTTTTTTTTATTTATTATTTTCTTATTTTCGAATTTAGAAAAAGATCTAGAAACAGAAACAAGAAAATAAACCTACCTACGAAAAATTTAAAACAGAAAAGGCACTAAGACGGTAAAAAAAAATGTGTTGAAATCTTCTAGGGCTAAAATGGAAGGGAAAACAGCATATTTTGACCTCGAAAACGGTGTTTAACGGCCTGTGGCGGTTCACCATGTCGTCGGCGTCGGAACGAGCTTTCCGAATTGGGGTCCTGCGCGCCAAACGGACACTCGAGCCGAAAGTTATGGCCAAAATACTGCCTACACAAAAAACTGCACTACAAGAATCCGACAACCGTAACCGACTCCCCGGCAACGGCGCCAAGAACTTGTTCGGTGAAAACGTGTTTTAAATTTTTAAACCGAAACACCCCAAGTATAAGGTTCGTAGTATAGGGTGTTTACGGGTCGTCCTAAGGGAGTCGAATGTTAATCGGATTAAGGTGCATTTATTATATTTACTATGTCACGAATTATTATCTCAAACTAGGGTTTATACTATCTATAATATAAAAACGAAGAACAGTGGGTAAAATCACAGAAAACAGAAAAACTTAGAACAGGACGGGCGTCCGCTAAGGGTGGACGAGCGTCCGAGTAAGTGCTGGAAACAGAAAATATGCAGAAAACACACTAAAATTCTGGAAATAACTAAACGTAGCAATAACAATCAATATGAACGAATTTGTTTATCAGATAATTAAAAGAACAGTAGAATAACTAGGATCAACCACACAACAATCACACAACCACTTTATGATCCGAATATGATTTTATTGGTTTGATCAATCTCGAAACCGATTAAATTCCTTTAACTCAATTCCTAGGGTTTTGTTCTCTTTTCCAAGTAAAACAATTAGACATACATCACATGATCATAAATTTGTTCCCAAATTACTTAACCCAATTAACAACACATGATTCCTCAAAATATTGTTAATTGTATCGATTGAAAAAGTTCTATTGATGAATTATATTTCCATACAAATTCAACTCAACATATGGTTTTATTGATATTCCTATCTAACAAAACACTTAACAATCAAATCAAATAACAATCGATAAATAAAATTCAATATTCGAATTCATAAACAAAGATAACCTAACAATCCGTGGTTGTGGTGATGTTGATGTGGTATCCTCCCGCTATTCTACCGTGATGTGCTTAGCCTTCCATCCTTGTGATGATCCAAGACATGATTGAAGGGAAGAAACTCATAATTTCTTTAGGGTTTGGTGCGGCTCCTCCAAGGGTGGAATATGCGGCTGTATGTTGTGTGTATTAGGGTTGAAATAACACGCCTATTTATAGAATTCTGAGGCGGCTAGGTCAAAAACGGCACTGGACGCCCGTCCAGAGGGGTGGACGCCAGTCCAAAGTGCAAAACTTATTTGAGTCGGGCCGAGCTGGGGTTGGACACACGTCCTATTCAAATTTGGACAAAATCGACGCCAGTCCACTAAAAATCTGTCAATCCTGAATCAAAATTCTTCCAGTGGACGCCAGTCCACTATTCCGGACGCCCGTCCAGGGGACGGGACATCAAACGCTCGTTCATCTTTCTGGACGCCAATTTAATACTTCAGACGTTCGTCCAGCATGCCTTCAAATTCGACCTTTCATATTTATCTCTTTATTCTTCAGCTCCCAATCTTCAAAGCACGATTACACACTTTAAATCAACTTTTCCTCAGCCACATTTAACACCTGCACGTCATTGAAAACATACCAAAGTGTAACACAACTCAAACCAACATAAAATCATCATTTTAAGCACGTAATTGGCACGTTTTACACTTTTTGTAACCTTAAGACCATTTCTTCCATTTGTTCATTTAATACGTAATTTTCTATAAAAATTACTAAAACACGGGGATTATTGTTATGAAATATTGCAATATAAATCATAAAATTCACCGAGAACATAGATTGATGACGAGACAAAACAAGACATTTAAGATTAATTATTCTGACTACGGGAGTCATCCCCTAAAATAGATCTAGCTCCGGGTAGGCCATCTAGATCATCGTGTCTCCATTACGTGACTTCACATCTTTAGTCTCCATCTCATATAACTTCTGACACAATTACGAAACTAGGGATGCCGGTATAAACCGTAACCTCATCTAAGCAACATTCCTATGGTTAGGCGTACTTCTTAGACACCGATTCAATCTCTGTCCTAAATAACAATCACTTTTTGGGTCTCATGTTAAATTACGATGACAAATAATTAAGTTGATCAAGTTTAATTACTCGTTTGAATTACAAAGCAGAGAACCTGACGTAGTCGAAGCCGTTCACAGACAAATCAAGAACATCACAGATCTTTCTACCAGTGAGACATAGGCTCACTGCCAGCAAGCTCAGATCTGAACCAGATTTGCTCGTGAAACGTCTTTTACGTCTCAGATCTACATAAACATGGGTTTGTAAATTAACTACATCATGATATCAATACAAAAAATGACTACTCCATCTCGAAATAAATTAGATCTACGAATAAAGATTGCATAACTGAGTAGACATTACCCTCGAAGCCGAGCGTGATTCCCACTCCTCGATACGATCTCTAACCGGAGATTCTAACGACTCCGTAATGAACGAACATAAAATAAAGAAAACATTGATTGAAAACAAATGTTGTGAATTGAATTCTAGAGTATTTCTTAAGTGTGTATGGCGTGTATTGTATGCCTCTATTTATAGGGGTTTAAGCTAATTAAGAGATATACTTCAAAATATCAAAACAAATAAGAGATAACTCCCGGCCGATCACAAAAAATAAAATGCACCCCCTTTTCATGTGCATCCTCCAAGTCGGCGCCACTCTTTGGATTGGCTTGCTGGCTCATGTCATGCCTTACTCCTCTTTTCGTGCTTATCCGATCTTTATCTTTAATGCATCCGGATTTACTTGGATTTATCTTGTAACTTAATTCTTCCATTTATATTTATCCTCCAAAAAATTATCTTAATCTGCAAAATAAATATTTATCTCAAAATAAATCATACAAAAACGGATAAATACCAAATTACATAATAAAAATGGATAAATACCAAATTATATCTTATTAATCACATAACATTAAATAATCAATATAAACATGTGATTTAATATAAAATATATATTATTAATCCCGATTTAAGGACAAAGTTTATGACTTTTACGGGTATAATTTGACCGTCATCAACTAACCCCCACTTAGACTTTGATCGTCCCGAACAAAGCATCAATAAGTCATTCCCCAAGACAACATTTTCCATGGTCAAATCAAACTTATACAAGAAACTCGAGTCAACTCATACCACTTATGCTCATAAGGTATCCATTATTCACAACTCGTCATGAATCGAAGTGACGTGTGCATGTGCATTTAGTTTTATTTATTCGTGGCAAGATTTAAAGTTTATGCTAACTTCGAAGTCTCAACCTACCAACATCAGCATTCCTACTTCTTAAGCCTCACAATGGGTAAAGACATGGTGCATTAAGCAAGAGCGTCATCCATAAGGTTTTTGGACTCGGAGGCTGAGAAAATACTCAAAGCCTCTTAAAAATTTGAATTTTTCGCATTTTCATAATTTTCAAACTTTACCACTTCTCAAGAAAGAAACTTTCTTTAAAAGGTAATATATGCATTGCAAGAATCCCTCTCTCACGGATTAGTGGAAGCATTGAATATTACCACAAGCGCGGGGCTACTTTGGTAATGTTACTACAAGCCCAGTGTTTAACATTTTGTCAAAACACAGATAAATCTCAAGCTTATTACTCCGCTTAGATGGCTAGAAGATAAGAATACATCAGCAGATAAATATTGACTCTAGGTTTGCATAACCAATCATCTACGCAATGTACACATAATTCCTCTTAGTTATTATAATTTGTGCGGTATTCGTCGATTCAAATTTGAGTAAGCAAATAATAAATAACTACTTGCACTAGTTGGCATGGATATCCTTAAATTAACATTCACAAAAGTATAAAATGATCATGTAATCATGCAACTTGGTTCATTTCCTATTAATTCTTTGTATAAGAACTCACAATTCTAAGGGTACGAGATAATTAATTTGGCATTTGTTCAATTTTTATCATTTTTCACCGTTTCATTCAATTTTCAATTATAACACATCATGGCTAAGTCTCCTACCCCCCCACTTAAAATTGGCAATATCTCCAATGACAAAGAAAAAGGAGAATTTAAGAAAAAGACTTAGCTCTGGAAACGGCTCTCAAGTAGATGCAGAATGTAGTTGTAGACCAAGCACGTCGTGGAGAAGCAATCGAAAACTTGTTTAAGCAAACCAAACAGAAACTCCACGAAACCGTTAATAACATGTCAATGGAAGTTATAAAATAATGTGGCAGTAATTAGATATAGAATATCCAAAAACAATTTAAGCCACTTTGTTTCATACAACCAATGACACAGAAAACCAAAGAGTTAAAACTACAAAACTCACATGTTGGCTATCAAGGAAAAAACCTCGTTTATTCCGAACTTAGAATCGGAACATGGCAAGATGAAAAAAACCTTAACAGTCTCATACTACTTTATTCAGACAAAACAAAAACAAAAGATAGTTTTTAAGAAATAGTTCTGTGTTTATAGTCGTCAGCTCGACTTAACTCAACGATGGTTTAAGTATAGGTGGGATCTTCAAGAGTGAAGACTTCCTCCTCCGTTCCTTGACCAAGACCAACATAATGTTTCACACGGTGGCCATTAACCACAAAAGTGGATTGATCTTTAAGGTTCAATAATTCAGCAGCTCTAGAAGGGAAAACCTTACTCACTCGATAAGGGCCATACCATCGTGATTTTAACTTGCCAGGAAAGTGTCTCAAGCGTGAATTATAAAGAAGAACCAGATCGCCTTCCTTAAAGGTGCGGTCCAATATCTTCTTGTCATGAAATTTCTTTGTGCACTCCTTAAATATTTTTGCATTCTCATAAGCTTCCAAACGAAACTCCTTTAGGCGAGTCAACTCTAACAATCTTCTTTCTCCAGCTAAACTCTCATCAAAATTCAGCATAAGCATAGCCCACATGGCACGGTGTTCCAGTTCAACCGGTAGATGACATGCTTTTCCAAAAACAATCTTATAAGGGGACATACCAATAGTCGTCTTATAAGCAGTCCTATAAGCCCATAAAGCATCATCTAATCTCAGCGACCAATCTTTTCTAGTCGTATTAACAGTTTTCTCTAAAATACGCTTTATTTCTTGATTTGTAACCTCAACTTGTCCACTTGTTTGAGGGTGATTAGCAGTAGCTAACTTGTGTCTAACCCCGTACTTAATAATCAACTTTTCAAACGGCCTATTGCAAAAATGGCTTCCATTATCACTAATAATGGCACGAGGGGTTCCAAACCGCGTAAAGATATTCTTCTTCAAGAACTTCAGTACAACTTTCTCATTGTTAGTAGGTGAAGCAATGGCCTCAACCCATTTGGACACGTAGTAGACCACCACTAAAATATAGCGGTTGGATAAAGACGAAGTAAAGGGTCCCACGAAATCAATACCCCAAACATCAAAGAGTTCCACCTCTAGGATATTCTTCAGTGTCATTTCATTCCTTCTCGAGATATTTCCTGTCATTTGGCAAGAATGAAAAGATTTAGCATATTGATGCGCATCTTTGAACAAGGCCGGCCAGTAAAAACCACATTGGAGAACTTTTGCAGCAGTCTTGTCTCCTCCATAATGTCCTCCGGCCTCATAAGCATGGTAATGTGTAAGGATATCATTCATTTCTTCTTCCGGCACACATCTCCTAAAGACATTGTCGGATCCTAGCGTAAAAAGATATGGCTCTTCCCAATAATAGTGCCTAAGATCCTTAAAGAATTTCTTTCTTTCTTGGGGGTTGAGATTTGGTGGCAAGTATTTTGCTGATAGATAATTCACAACGTCTTTAAACCATGGTTGTTTATTCTCCTTCACAACCTCAACAAGCGAAGATACTGCAGCGCAATCATCTTTTCCATGTATGGCCGTGATGGAGAATAACTGTTCATCAGGGAATGTTTCTCCAATCTCGGTCAGTGGTTCATTATCCTCTATTTGTAAATGGGAAAGATGATCCGCAACCAGATTCACAGATCCTTTCTTATCACGGATTTCTACATCAAACTCTTGCAATAGTAGAATCCATCTCAACAACCTTGGTTTGGAATCTTGTTTGGCTAAAAGATACTTCAAAGATGCATGGTCAGTCCAAACCGTGACTTTAGATCCTACTAGATAAGATCTAAACTTGTCAAACGCAAAGATGACAACTAGAAGTTCTTTCTCAGTAGTTGCATAGTTCCTTTGAGCAGCATTTAAAGTTCGACTAGCATAGTAGATGGTCCTAAAGATCTTGTCTTTTCTTTGCCCTAAGGCAGCACCTACAGCTGTATCGCTTGCATCGTACATCAACTCAAAAGGTAGATTCCAATCAGGCGCAATTAGAACGGGTGCAGTAATAAGCATGCTCTTTAACTTATTGAAAGCTTTCATGCACTCATTAGTAAACACAAATGGTACGTCCTTGGCCAATAACTCTTTAAGAGGTCTATAGATTAAGGAAAAGTCCTTCATGAACCGACGATAGAATCCTGCGTGGCCCAGAAAACCTTGCAAAGTCTTAAGATTGGTTGGTGGAGGCAGTTTTTCAATCACCTCTACTTTTGCTCTATCCACCTCTATACCATTCTTTGAAATACGGTGGCCAAGTACTATACCTTCAGTAACCATAAGATGACATTTCTCCCAGTTAAGCACCAGATTTTTCTCCTAGCATCTCTTCAACACTCTTGCTAGATCCATGAGACATGAATCGAAATCATCTCCAAATACGGAGAAATCATCCATAAAGATCTCTAGGAAATCTTCAACCATATAAGCAAACAGAGAAATCATGCATCTTTGAAACGTTGTTGGTGCATTGCACAAACCAAATGGCATTCTATTGTAAGCAAATGTTCCATATGGACATGTAAAAGTGGTATTTTCACGATCCTTGGGTGAGATATGAATTTGATAATATCCCAAGTAACCGTCAAGAAAGCAATAAAACGCATGTCCGCTCAGTCTCTCGAGCATTTGGTCAATGAAGGGAAGAGGGAAGTGATCTTTATGAGTAGCATCATTTAGCTTCCTAAAGTCAATGCATACTCTATGACCAGTAATGAGTCTAACATGAATCAACTCATTTAACTCGTTGGCTTGCACCGTCAAACCTCCCTTCTTAGGAACCACATGGATCGGGCTAACCCATTCACTATCAGAGATAGAAAAGATGATTCCCATCTCTAACATCTTAATAATTTCATGCCTAACCACGTCCTTCAATTGTGGAGTCAACCTTCTTTTGGGTTGTACAACCGCTTTCTTTGCAGGATCGACGGAGATATTATGCATGCAAACGCTGGGACTAATGCTTTTAATGTCGGCTATTGTCCATCCAAACGCTCCGCGATACTCTCATCAGCTTTTCTTCTTGTACTTTACTTAAGGCAGAGGAAATGATAAGCGGCAAGGTTTCATCTTGAAGGAATACATACTTCAGACGTGCAGGTAGAGGCTTCAGTGTCAGATTGGTAGGAGGTTCTTCTAGCGAGGTCTTTAACTTTTGTCCGGTTAGCTTAAGTTCAAAGAACTTATGCCACGTTGGTCTGTGGTAGTACTTTTCAACCTCGGTAGACTTCATCTCCTTGACATGTCTAGGCGTTCCTCTACTACATCCAGGCCATATCACTTTCTCTTCTTCGTTCTTCTTATATGGCACTTCATCCTCTAACTCTAGAGTATCCTCGAGGAAATCTTTAATATCCTCATATTGTTGGAAGTCATTGACAAGCTTGTCAACAGAATCCAACATGAAACATGCATCCTCTTCATCATCAGGTGTCTTCATAGTGTCAAGCACGTTGAATGCTATTTCATCTCCATTAACTCTTAACACTAACTCTCCTTTGTAAACATCGATAAGCGTCCTACTAGTGGCCATAAAAGGTCTTCCTAAGATTAGGGGCACTTCGTAGTTAGCTTCCATATCTAGCACAACAAAGTCGACAGGAAACACAAACTTCTCAACTCTTACTAGCACATCCTCAACCACTCCACAAGGTTCCTTAACTGAACGATCAGCTAATTGCAAAGTAATTGAAGTCTTTTTAAGGTCTTTCATACCTAGATTTTGAAAAATGGATAGAGGCATCAGATTTACGCCCGCTCCTAGATCACACAAAGCCTTGTTCAAACATACGTTACCTATGGTGCAGGGAATGAGAAAACTTCCCGGATCCTTGCATTTAGCGGGTAACTTATGTTGAAGAATGGCTGAGCACTCCTCATTTAGCAAATGGTCTCTAAATCTAGGAGTTTCCTCTTAGTAGAGACAGATTCTTTTAAGAACTTGGTGTACTTAGGCATCTCAGCAAGTGCTTCAACTAAAGGTATATTGATGTGTAGCTTTCTAAAGATATCAATGAACTTCTTATATCTCTTGTCATCAACCTTAGGCTTAGGTTTGCGTGGAGAATAAGGTAAGGTTGAAGGATCGACATCAGTGAAAATAGGATACTTATTATTATAAAGCTCAACTCTAGGGCCAGCAGGTTCCTTATAGGCTTCTTGCTCCGCAAGGTTCCAGAGGTATTTGCTTCCTTGCATGGCTCACCATCCTTACTCTCTACGGATTTCTGTTTCTCTTTCAAGGATGGTGGAGTTACTTCTTTCCCACTTCTAGTCATGATCGCATTCAAATCCTTAGGATTCTTATCAGTATTGCTCGGCAATCCTCCAGGAGGTCTATTTGAGACTTGCTCATCTAATTGTCCTATCTGGTGAGTGAGATTCTGGACTATGGCTTCTTGATTGGTCACCTTAGCATCGGTCTTCTGACAATATTGGCTAAAGTTAGTGGCTAAATCAGCCATCGATTTTGAAAGTTGTCCCATATTGTCAGTAACGACATTACTCAAATTTTCTATTGCAGCTTCCCAACCAAAAGTTTTAGTTTGCTGGGGTACATAAGTAGTAGGTGGTATAGGCCCTTCTCCTGCATTGGGGTCACTATATCGGAATCCCGGATGGTTATGGTTAGGCTTATATCCTCCCCATTGATTTCCTTGTTTCCCAATATAGTAGGCTTCTTCAGTACCAGCATTCTCATTTTGAGGAATTACTTCGATTCTAGTCCCTTTCTCTACTCTTGCCATCCTCTCTTGCATTCCATCTACCTTATTGTTGATAACAGACAGTTGTTCTAAGATTTTGGTAGATGCACTATCCTCAAACATGTCAGCGGCCATCTTCACAGCAGCTCTGTCATTGCCTCCCCATTGATTATTCATCGCTATTTGCTCAATCTTTCCATGTGCCTTCTCAGGAGATAAAAGAACAAACGCTCCATTGCTAGAGGCGTATACTCTAATTTTCTCAATCTCTCTCAATCCATGGTAAAAAGTTTGCATTAAAAGCCAAAGAGAGATATCATGATGATGACACTTTCTCATAGCTTCCTTAAAACGCTCCCAAGCTTGATCAAAACTCTCCCCAGGTTGTTGCTTAAATCCTAAGATGTCTTGGCGTAACTTAAAGGTTTTTCCTAAGGGAAAATACCTATTCATGAATTTTTGCAACAATTGTTCCCAAGTAGTGATAGATCCAGCCTCTAGAGAGAGAAGCCATTGCTTAGCTTTATCTTTCAAAGTGAAAGGGAAAAGCTTAAGACGAATGTTACCCTCCGGGAATAATTCTGGCTTCACAGTGCTAACGATTTCCAAGAAATTTGTCACGTGAACACCAGGATCCTTGTTTTGGATTCCATGAAAAGTGGAATAGTTGGTCACCATTTGAATTACATTAGGCTTAGGGTGATAGACTTCCGCAGGGTCTTGCGGTGCTACGATAGCGGGAATGAATTGTTCAATAGTGGGTGTTGCATAACTTTGTAAAGTACGCCTCGCTCCTTGAGCTAGGGCTTGGTTTCCATTATTAGCATTATTAACATTATTGGCATTATTAATAATTTCAGGATTAAGTACCTGGTTTGGATTGTTCGGAATGCCTTCCATTTCTGCCTCAGATTTAGAATGCTCAGAATGATCGGTTGTATGTCCTTCTTCCAATTCGTGCTCGCTTTCCTCAAGATTTGGATCCTCTTCTCCTTGCTTAGCCAGTTCTCTAGCTAACTTCATATTTCGCCTCACAAATTTCTCTATTTCAGGATTATATGGCTCAAGCGGTTCCTTCGATTTTCGAGTAGCGTACTATAAAATAACAAAAAACAACAAAACAATTAAAAACTTCAAAGGCTAGGACTTTGACTAGACTAAATAATAAAAACGAAACTAAAATAGACTCTATTCACATTATTTACGAATTTAGTTTTAATAAAATAAGCTATATTTGATTAATGACACGAGTCCCCGGCAACGGCGCCAAAAACATGATGCACGGTCCAAGTAATAAAAATACTCGATACCTAAATAACACACTAGCAAGAGAACTAGGTTCAATCGTAGTATAGTTTGATAGAGTCGAGGTCGATCCCACATAGACTCGGCTTAAACGAAATATGACTTATTAAACTAAAAAGCAAATTCAAGGCGGTCTACGACCAACAAATAACGCAGAATTAAAATTGACACAATAGAAACACAAAACCAACCAAAGACACAACGACACTAAGACACTTATTTTTAGAGGTTTTATAAATAATTGACAAACGGTATTGATAACGCTAGTAGTAATTACTCCCCCATGCTATGTAGTGTTAAGGGTGATTTTATACGTTTTATAAGGATATATTTTGTAACAATTCTCTCCATATTCGTATGTTTCTCATAGAAATCGAGCTTTATATTGGAATATTGAGCAAATGGGTTTCAGAAGTATTAAAGTGCAAAATCGAGCTAATTATGTGATTTTAGTGGATAAATATCTTTAGATGTAAGATGTTACATTTTGCATGTTTTTATCGTGATGTAGGTACGCTTGCATGAGGTGAAAGGAGCTTAAAAGATGTTCAAGTTATGATTTGCATGGAAGGAAAGAGATAGAGATGAAGTTGGAATGAAGATCAAGATGAATTTGGAAGAAAAAGGGTCTGAACGAGCGTCCAAGTCCCGTCCATAGTGGACTGGCGTCCAAATAAGTGGATTGGCGTCCAGGAGGAGTTTTTGATTCAGAGAGTTTGGACGCCATAGTGAACGAGCGTCCAGAGGCACCAGACTAGCGTCCAGAAAGTCAGACGGGCGTCCTTAAGCCGACATAGCAGCAGCCGCCTTACTTTTCTATAAATACAACGCATTATCAAACCCTAGGACATATAATTTTACACAGCCGCATACTTAGAAAACCCTAATTTCGAGATCAAGTCACCTCGGCCGGCTGAGCCTTGGTGCTTGGCCGGCCGAGGGTGTTTCTTTTCTATTTTAATTTCCGTTTTGCAGATGTCTTGATGCTGAATGCTTGGGGCTGAACATGTTCAAACGATTTGAATCTTTTCCATCAGGTTTTTCTATTTCCAATCTGAGATTATGTTGTGATTTTAATTCAAAGTTGTTATCTTTCCTTTGATTATTTGTTATGCAATCGAAATCGAAAGATGAATTGTTGTTGATGTTTACCGTATGACGAGAGTCGGTGTAAACCCTAGATCACCATAGGAAAGATGGGATTTTTAACCTTGACATAACGAGAGTTGATAGGTTAGATTTCTAGGTTGCTAGATTGAGAGATCTTACACCTTGTTTTGCTAGCGTCAATCTTATATATCGAGAGATGAGAGATTGATAGGCGAATTATCTACGAGAGTAGGAATTCATACCTTTGATAGGTGAACCACATATTTAATTAAATCATCACAAGATAACTTCAGAGAGGAAATTAAGGGTTGCGGGATTGGAGGATTATTGTTTGTTAGTTGTTTAATCACCGTGATCATCTTCTTGTTTACTGTTTATTTTATAGTTTATAGTTTAGATTTCGTTTTCGCTTTGATCTTTCCTGGCTTTGCACTGACAATCCTCTGTCCAGTTTACTTTTCGTTTCGTTTAGGTTTCAATAATAATAGTAACAACCTTAGGAAAATTAATGAACTAGATACCCCGATTCCCTGTGACCGACTCCGGTATTAATTGCTATACTACGATCCCTACACTTGGGGAATACCGGATTTATAAATTTATTACTTGTTGTTTTGTTAGATAAAATCCGTGACATGTAGATTGATGACGAGACAAAACAAGACATTTAAGATTAATTATTCTGACTACGGGAGTCATCCCCTAAAATAGATCTAGCTCCGGGTAGGCCATCTAGATCATCGTGTCTCCATTATGTGACTTCACATTTTTAGTCTCCATCTCATATAACTTCTGACACAATTACGAAACTAGGGATGCCGGTATAAACCGTAACCTCATCTAAGCAACATTCCTATGGTTAGGCGTACTTCTTAGACACCGATTCAATCTCTGTCCTAAATAACAATCACTTTTTGGGTCTCATGTTAAATTACAATGACAAATAATTATGTTGATCAAGTTTAATTAATCGTTTGAATTACAAAGCAGAGAGCCTGACGTAGTCGAAGCCATTCACAGACAAATCAAGAACATCACAGATCTTGATACCAGTGAGACATAGGCTCACTGCCAGCAAGCTCAGATCTGAACCAGATTTGCTCTGAAATGTCTTTTACATCTCAGATCTACATAAACATGGGTTCGTAAATTAACTACATCACGAAATCAATACACAAAATGACTACTCCATCACAAAATAAATTAGATCTATGAATAAAGATTGCATAACTGAGTAGAAATTACCCTCGAAGCCGAGCGTGATTCCCACTCCTCGATACGATCTCTAACCGGAGATTCTAACGACTCCGTAATGAAAGAACATAAAATAAAGAAAACATAGATTGAAAACCAATGTTGTGAATTGTATTCTAGAGTATTTCTCAAGTGTGTATGGCGTGTATTGTATGCCTCTATTTATAGGGGTTTAAGCTAATTAAGAGATATACTTCAAAATATCAAAACAAATAAGAGATAACTCCCGGCCGATCACAAAAAATAAAATGCGCCCCCCTTTCATGCGCATCCTCCAAGTCGGCGCCACTCTTTGGATTGGCTTGCAGGCTCTTGTTATGCCTTACTCCTCTTTTCGTGCTTATCCGATCTTTATCTTTAATGCATCCGGATTTACTTGGATTTATCTTGTAACTTAATTCTTCCATTTATATTTATCCTCCAAAAAATTATCTTAATCTGCAAAATAAATATTTATCTCAAAATAAATCCTATAAAAATGGATAAATACCAAATTACATAATAAAAATAGATAAATACCAAATTATATCTTATTAATCACATAACATTAAATAATCAATATAAACATGTGATTTAATATAAAATATATATTATTAATACTGATTTAAGGACAAAGTTGATGACTTTTACGGGTATAATTTGACTGTCATCATTCATCTCAGAGTGATGTACAAGTGTTGGAACAATACTACAGATGATCATCTAGGAAGATATAGATAAAAGCGTGTCTACAACGATGGTTACCACGTCAACGTCCAGATGTCAACACTTGAAACGCTGTAGGGAGAAAAAAGTGGAAGAACGCGAGAGTGGCAGCAGAATACGAGACCAAAGTTGATACATCAAGGTGACATGAAGATGGAGGTGGATCGTTGCAACCTCGAGATGGCTCAAGACAAGCAAAAGAGTTGGGAAAATGGAATAAGAAGAAAATGGTAAGAGTTAGAAGACGAAACGCCTTGCAAAGTTCAGATTTCAAGTACAACCAGTTACATTCGAGTTTCGAGGACGAAACTCCTCTTAAGGGGTAAGGAATGTAACATCCTGACTTTTCAGAAAGGGTAAAATAGTAATTGGGTTTAATCACTACGACCTAATTATTATTTGTTCTTTTATTTAATTAAAAAGTATTTAATTAAAAGATTATGGGATATTATTTTAAGGAAAATAATAATTATTGGTCTTATAAATAATTCTCTAATTCCCCTCTTATCACACACCACGCAAATTCTGAAAAAATAAAATAAAGAAGAGGACGGCGGCAATGAAGAGAGCAACGCAGAAGAATGCAAAAAAAAAGGGATAACGTAATCTTCAACCGTGTGGCCAAGCCGTTCATCTGTTCAATATGCCGCAGGAGAGAAAAGAGATCAGTGCGAAGAGAAGCAACTTTGGAAAATAAAATATCCTTATTCCGTAAGTTTTCAGTTTAGCCCTAGTTTTTGGTATTCGTAGAGTTTGATTCTTCAAAAATTCGTATCTTGTAATCTGCAGCTCTGTTTTTCAGCAAGAGTAGTCGAAACCATCGTCTTGGAGCGTAGATTATTCTAAAAATAGTTTCACTGCAGTTAATCCAGGTAATCTGCAGTTTTATACACTTTCTCAGTTTCGGTTTTTGCCAAGAAAATAGGATTTTAGGGTTTCTTGTTGATCAATAGGTTTTGGGGTTGAGGATCAACAGTTGTTGCAGTTGCTTCGAGTTTTGCTTTCAATTTTGCTGGAAATTAAGGTAAGAGGCTCTTCCTAACGAATAATTATGATTTTACAATGTTTATGTTGAGTGTTAGTTGTAGCAAGGGATCATGTTTTATGTTGTAGTTAAAATGTTGGATGCTACGTGATGGTTAGTTATGTTTAAATCAGGTTTTTTTTACTGCTGTTTCTTTGTGATAGCTGATGTTAAACATGTTTGATTTGGGTTAGAAATCGTTAAGTTGCAGAAAATCATGTTTAGGGCTTTTTCAGGTGCAATGCGCACGCATTCAGCCCAGTTTTGGGTAAATGTTGTTTTAAGCTACGAGTCCAGTTTAAATGTTATTTTTTGATCTAATAATACTAAATTAAAATGAACAAGCCTCGATTGAGTTTATCAAGCATTTGGTTCCGGCACCAGATGTACTCTTAAAGGGAGTTGAAGTCCGGGACCGTCAGAAAGGCATGAAAGGGCTTTTGCTTTGATGAATTAGTATTCATCAATGTCTGTGTAATTGCTAGGCCTCGTTTATGTCTAGTGGTCTAGGAACAGAGTAGTATGTGTGAGGGAGATTATTTGAAAACACTTAGGCGGCTTGTTAAAAATTTAATAAATACGTACTTGCTTAGTAAAAGGTTAAACATCATGAGAGCTTGGATAGGCACAGTACAATATCGGCAATGTGAGGTTTGGCCAGATAAAGTGGTGATGATCACTTCCGGATTCTAGTCCCGCCAGATAAAGTAGTGATCATTCCGCCGGACAAACTCACGAACGAGATAGACATTCACCGGCCAGCTCTCTAGGGTTTGCCAGACAAAGTGGAATGACTGTCTCGGGACCTCTAGAGATTTATCTTTATAGGGTTGCGTCTTTTGTCTTAGTGCATATCTCACTAAGTGTAGTGCCCTCGAAAACATGCTGTAACAAAGATAAGTTAAGTTAGAAACGTTTAGTCATGACATGTTGATGGACATGAAGTGAACAATAGATTGAGTCGGTCTCATAATGGTAATTTAATAATCATAATAATAACCTTTTGTTGTATAACTTAGTTATTCATTAGCTTCTCACTTTTACTAAGTACTTTGTACTTACCTCCTTTGTATTTTCTTTTGTATACATTGTGGGGTGAGAAGACGAACAGGTTGCCCAAATGTAGATGACGACTTTTGAAGACATTGAAGTCTTGGCGAAACTTTTAGTTTATTTCTTTGTAAAGGTTGTACGAGACTAGTTATACTTATTTCCTTAGACTTGTTGTAGTATACTTTTAAGACCTCGTAATGTATAAGTCCTTGTGTTTTTCGTCGTTGTAATTTAACTATCCATCTTTAGTATGCTTACTTTCTATTAATAGTAGCATTTTGTTTTTACCCGAGTCTTTTTAGCTTCCGTTTGCTTTATTTTGATACGACGACGTAGAGGTTTGCGTATAATATTAGATTTATTTAATGCTATACGCACCGAACGTTTCTCTTCCGGATAAGGGCTCGGTATCCGGGAGCGGAGCGTTACAGCTAGGAAGATCAAGTTTGCTGATGTTTTCTTGGAGTTCGGATTGGTTTTGCTTGCTAAGAAGGCAAGAGGAGGAATCTTCCAAATGAGTAATTATTGTTTTATAGTATTTGTGGAAATATTACGTTACTTTAGTGTAACATATTAATTGTGAGACACATTAATTGTAAGACATATTAATTGTAATGTATAAACAATTAATATGTCATAAAGTCTTAAAGTAATTCTATTTTGTCTTATTAGGTAATAGACAACTCTAGCAATTAATACTAGCCGACTCTAGTAATTAATTGCTCTCTCCTAGCTTATACTCTACTAGGACCTTTCTCACTTACTTGTACCTATTTATACTCACTCTTTTATGATGAATAAACGAAGTTGAAGTTTACTCTAGTGTTTATCACTTTCTCAAACTCTTTTCATGGTATCGGAGCCTTAAACTCCTGAATCCGCTGCAAAATCTCATTACCCTGCTGTAACTTCTCATCTCATATCAAGAATGTCTTCATTATCTGAAGCTTCCTCACCCTCAGTAGAGTCCCAGCTGCCTCAGCAGACTGGGGTCACTGAAAACCATTCATTTACAATCACAGACTTGACAGCAACAACTACCTGCTGTGGTCAAGATCTATGAAGATGTATATCTCGGGCCAGAGCAAGATGGGATACTTGTCTGGCTCCAAACCTGCCCCTGCTGAAACTGACCCCAAGTTTGAAGCATGGGATACAGAAAATAACCAAGTCATGACCATCCTCACGAGGTCAATGACAAAAGAGATCAGTGAGAATTTCATGATGTATGATACTGCAAAGGAGATCTGGGACAATGCCAGAGACCTTTACTCAAAAAAGGACAATACATCTGAGGTCTATGATCTTGAAGCTCAAATCCAAAATTGCAGACAAGGGGATCTGTCTGTAACTCAGTACTTCAACCAACTATCTAAGGCATGGCAACACCTAGATATGTTGGAAATTCACCCATGGAAGGATGTAGAGGATGCTGGCTTATACAAGAATATCATTGAGAAGAAGAGGGTATTCAAGTTCCTTACATGACTAAACTCATCCCTTGATGATGTTAGAGGTAGAGTTCTTGCTACTAAACCTCTCCCCAGCCTCAAATCTGTGTTTGCTGAAGTCAAACATGAGGAAAGCAGGAGGAAAGTAATGCTGGAAAACAACCCTGCTGATCACCCTACTGATAGCTCAGCAATGTTGGTGATCAGGAAGCCTGCTGAGGTCACTAAGACTTACAGGAACCCTACTGAAAAGGCAGGAAAGTTGTTCTGTGACCACTGCAAACGCACAAATCACACCAAGGACACATGCTGGAAACTACATGGTAAGCCTAACTCCTTTAAACCCTCCAAACCAACCAGGGAGAGTCAGGGCAGGCATGTCAGTGAGGAAGGGAACAAAGATACCATGTTGAATGCTCAGTTTGCTGCCTTCAAAGCCTTCATTCCTTAACAAAAGGAAGGTAGTCCTATCACTGATATAGCTACTCATGCTAAAACAGGTATATTCCACTCACCTCTCAGTAATGATACTTGGATTGTTGATTATGGGGCCTCATCTCATATGACTGGTAACAAGAGTCTTATATCTCAGTTTAGGCCTTGTCATCAAACCCACAATATTAGGATTGCTGATGGATCTATTTCATGTGCACAAGGCTTTGGAAATGTTAAACTTACTGATAAGATATACCTTCAGGATGTCCTATTTGTTCCTAAATTAGACTGTAACCTCATTTCTGTCAGTGGACTCACTAAATACCTAAATTGGACAGTCTTATTTAATGACAATCAGTGTATTTTCAAGGATCTTTCTTCACAGGAAGTGATTGGGAGAGCTAATGCCTGCTCAGGACTGTTTATGGTCAACCCTGCTGAAGACAGAAGATTGAAGATTGAAACTGCCTCAGCAGCCTGCAACCAAACCTTAGACAATATCATGATATGGCATTATAGACTAGGTCATCCAAGTTTTGGTTATTTAAATTCTTTAATTCCTGAAATGTTTAAAGGATGTAACCTCAGTGACCTTCAATGTGATATTTGTCAGTTTGCTAAACTTACTAAGTCTATGTATACTAAATTACCTTACTTGCCTTCCACTCCTTTTACTCTAATACATAGTGATGTATGGGGACCTTCAAGAGTTAAAATTATAACAGGGAAGAGGTGGTTTGTCACCTTCATAGATGATCACACCAGGGTCACATGGCTATTTCTGATGAAAGATAAATCTGAAGTTGGAACCATCTTCAAAGAATTTTATAATATGGTGTCCACTCAATTTGACACTAAGATTAAAATCTTAAAAACAGATAATGCACTGGAATACTATGAGTCTAACCTCAGCATCTTCCTGAATGATGAGGGGATTATTCACACCAGTAGCTGTGTTGAGACACCTCATCAAAATGGGGTTGCTGAGAGAAAGAACAGGCACTTACTGGTGATGGCTAGATCAGTACCACACATGTGCCTAAATATATGTGGGGTGAAGCTATATTAACTGCCACATACCTGATCAACAGGTTACCCAGCAGAGTGCTAGAATTCAAGACCCCCATTCAAACCCTGCTGACAACTCATACTTGTCCTCACCTCATTGCTGACTTGCCTCCAAAGATCTTTGGATGTACTGTGTTTGTATACATTCATGCCCAATACAGAAGCAAACTTGATCCCAAAGCTCATAAATGCATCTTCCTAGGCTATGCCAAAGACATGAAAGGTTACAAGTGTTATTTTCCCACTGACAAAAGATTTTACAATTCTATGGATGTAAAATTCTTTGAAAAAACTCCTTACTACAGCAAACCTACTGAGACAGCCACTGATGGCAACCTTATTGAGATTGAGATCACCACAATCCCTTAAACTACTCCTCAACAAATTCCTGAACCTCAGCAGCCTACTGAGCCCCAGCACCCTACTAAACCTCAGCAGCCTACTGAGCCTGCTGAACCTCAGCAGCCTACTGAAACCACTGAACCTCAGCAGCCTCCTGAGCCTACTGACCCAGCTCATTCCACTGATATTGATGACAGACCCATTGCTGTTCGGAAGGGAAAGATATCATGCACTAATCACTCTATTCATACTTATGTGTCTTATGATCACTTGTCACCTTCTTTTGCTATGTTTACATAGGACTTGGATTCCCACTCTATTCCTAAGAATATACAGGAAGCTCTCCAACATGATAAGTGGAAGGCAGCTGTCAAAACTGAAATGACTGCTCTCCTTGACAACCATACTTGGGATCTCACCACTCTCCCACATGGAAAGAAGACAGTCAGCTGCAAATGGCTGTTCACTATCAAGTACAATGCTGATGGTACTATGGACAAGTACAAAGCTAGACTAGTTGCAAGGGGATTCACTCAATCATATGGTCTTGACTACAAAAAGACCTTTGCACCTGTGGCAAAGCTAAACACTGTCAGGGTATTGATCTCACTTGCTGTCCAACATGACTGGCCTCTCCACCAATTGGATATCAAGAATGCTTTCCTAAATGGTGACCTCACTGAGGAAGTCTATATGAATGTGCCTCCTGGTTTTGCCAACACTCACACTCAAGGGAAAGTGTGCAAATTGAGGAAATCTCTATATGGCCTAAAGCAGTCCCCTAGAGCCTGGTTTGGCAAAATTACGACTGTGGTTAAAGCTGCTGGATATCATCAATGCTACTCAGATCACACCATGTTTATCAAAACAACAAACCATAAAAGATCCATTCTTATTGTCTATGTGGATGATATCATCCTTACTGGTGATGACCCTGCTGAGATCCAACAATTGAAGACCCTGCTGGCCAAAGTATTTCAAGTTAAAGATTTGGGCTACCTCAAGTACTTTCTTGGTATGGAAATAGCAAGGAACAGCCAGGGTATATCTGTCTCACAGAGGAAGTATGTGCTGGACCTGCTGAAGGAAACTGGCATGCTGGGATGCAAACCTGCTATATCCCCAGTAGACCCCAGTCATACCCTGCTGCATGGTGATATTACTGTCAGAAAGGATCAATATCAAAGACTTGTAGGGAAACTCATTTATCTATCCCATACAAGACCTGATATTGCATATGGAGTCAGTCTGGTTAGCCAGTTCATGCATTGCCCTACTGAGCAACATTGGGATGCTGTGAACAGGATACTGAGGTACCTGAAGTCCACTCCTGGTCAAGGCTTACATTTCACCAAGTCTGCTGAGAGATCAATCAAGGTTTACACTGATGCTGATTGGGCTGGCTGTCACATAGACAGAAGATCTACCACAGGCTATTGCTCATATGTATGGGGTAATCTGGTCACTTGGAGAAGCAAGAAACAACCTACTGTCTCAAGAAGTAGTGCTGAAGCTGAACTCAGGGCATTGGTTTTGGGCATTTGTGAAGCATTATGGCTAAAAAGAGTCCATACTGATCTTCAGCAGACCCCTCAGCAACCTGTCATACAGCGCTGTGACAATAATTCTGCTTTATGCATGGCAGAGGATCCAGTCCATCATGATAAAACCAAACATGTGGATATTGACAGACATTTCCTTAAAGAGAAGATTGATGCCAAGATCATTGAACTTAAGTATGTTCCCTCAGCAGACCAAAATGCTGATATTCTCACCAAGGCAATTCCACCGCTTATGTTCAGCCGACTGAGTAGCAAACTTGGCTGTATTAACATATACAACCCAGTTTGAGGGGGGGTGTGGAAATATTACGTTACTTTAGTGTAACATATTAATTGTGAGACACATTAATTGTAAGACATATTAATTGTATTGTATAAACAATTAATATGTCATAAAGTCTTAAAGTAACTCTATTTTGTCTTATTAGGTAATAGACAACTCTAGCAATTAATACTAGCCGACTCTAGTAATTAATTGCTCTCTCCTAGCTTATACTCTACTAGGACTTTTCTCACTTACTTGTACCTATTTATACTCACTCTTTTATGATGAATAAACCAAGTTGAAGTTTACTCTATTGTTTATCACTTTGTGAGACACATTAATTGTAAGACATATTAATTGTATTGTATAAACAATTAATATGTCATAAAGTCATAAAGTAACTCTATTTTGTCTTATTAGGTAATAGACAACTCTAGCAATTAATACTAGCCGACTCTAGTAATTAATTGCTCTCTCCTAGCTTATACTCTACTAGGACCTTTCTCACTTACTTGTACCTATTTATACTCACTCTTTTATGATGAATAAACCAAGTTGAAGTTTACTCTAGTGTTTATCACTTTCTCAAACTCTCTTCAGTATTAAAGTTGAGTTTTAGTGTTGATTTGTGGTCAGAAATCATGTCTATGTGTTGTTTTTGTGATATGATATGCTATAGCATGTTTAGAACCTGTTTTGATGCTAATTTGTTGAGTATATTGATGTTGATCATGTTTGGGATGGGTTAATAATCGTTTAAGTGTAGAAAGCTGCTGTTTAGGGCTGTATTAGAGTTAAGGCACGCGCATTACGGGTTCAGTAGATGGGAAACAAATTCAGAGACGTTTGTGCGCACGCATTGGGTGGCACGGCACACACATTGATGGTGCAGAAAGCATCCGGAATGGTTCAAGAAGCTTTTAGTGCGCGCATTGAGCCCTGTTTTGTGGAATGTTGAGTTTTAAGCCCCGAGTCCAGTTTTGAATGTTGTTTCTTGGTCTAATAACATTAAATGAACAAGAGCAAGCCATGATTTAGCTTCTGATGCATTTAGTTCCAGAACTGAATGGATTTTTTTATAAGAGTTAAAGTTCAGGACCTTCGGAAGAGCATGATTGGCTTGTGCTTTGATGAATTAGTGTTCATCGATCAATATCTATGTATGTGTTGGGATGTTGTGTCTAATTGTCTTAAGAGAGAGAATGGAAGGGGTAAGGGAGCTTTACTTGAAAACTTTTAGGTTGCTAGTTAACAATTAATAAAATACTACTTGTATAGTAAAAGACTAAACATATCATGTCATTCTTGGTAAGACACAAGATTATATCGCAATGTGTGCGCGGTCAGTAAAAGTGAATAACTCCATAGGTTTATAAGACCTATGTACGGAGGGACTTCACCGAACGTGTACACTATCGGGGCTAGCCCGTGGCTATTGGCATGATCCACCAAGAGGTTGCACACAGATACTTCATGGTGAGTTGCACCATGCGTAGTGCCCTTGAATACCGATGTAGCAAAGATAAGCTAAGCTGGAAACCAATAGTCACGACATGTTGATGAGCATTAAGTAAACCCTAGAGTTGTGTCGGTCACATAAAGACGACTTAAATAACTATATGAACATTTTCGTTGTAAACGTAATTATTAATTAGCTTCTCCCTCTTTACTAAGTACCTATGTTCATACCTTCTTTGCATGTTTGTTTTTTATGCATTGTGGGGCGAGAAGATGAGCATGTTGACCGTGAGCTCATTGAGGATGATATGTGACGATGGTGATACTTTGACGATGTTTTCATTTTACTTTGTTACACAAACATTGTACTACGTACACTTTGTTGTATTATTTATTCAAGTTTGTAGTTCTTTCTTTTAAGACTTCATACTTGTAAACTTTGGACATCGTTGTTGTAAGTCAATTGTCTATCTTTAGTCTGTTGGTGATGTGATCCAACCCAAGAATACTGAAGAGCAGAGCAAAGATGGGTATGGATGAGTCACTAATTAGTTATTGGACTTGTTTATTTTGTTTTGCATTGAGTTTAGTTAAGAAAGTGTCTTTTGGGCCTAAATTGTAGCAAGGCCCATCAAAAAATGCGTATATATGATAGTATTTGGGTCAAGTGTGTTGGAAGTAACACCCGAAAGACAATTTATGTAATTATTTTTATAATTAATAAATGACAGATTTATTCTCTTCATATTATTTGCTTCGTGCTTATATTTCATACACTGCTGAAAACCCCAAGTCGTATCGTATGTAGCCATATAACTTAGTGTGTGTCACACATGAGGATTAAGGTTATGGTGATACACTTGAAATGTAAGTCCGTGGTGAAGTTAATCAAAGTATGGGGTCTATTGATTAAACCACCATTAATGCACCAAGAACACTTTATGGTATGACCGTCTTATCCGGACCGCCGACATTGGTTGTCTAAGTGTGGCATTAATATATGATGTAGTCATAAAGGACTGGACCGATTTAATCTGTGTTTCTCATATAATTCTGTGATTGAGAAATCTTATTAAATCACAAGATGATCATAAATGGATTAACCTTAATCCTAAAGTGATTGCATACTCCTACTGGTTTCAGGATAGGGTTTGATGTGTTCGTTAAGGATCGCTAAGTGGTGCGGTCCGAATCACTTTCACATTGACACTATTCTGGGATGAGTGAGTAGTGTGTGTCTTACAGATATGGAATCCATTCCTTCCTGCGGGAAGTAGAAAGACAATCCCCTTATTTGTTGATCCTAGAAACTGATCGATCCATGGAGTTCGTATTGGTTATGAACTAATTGATCACTAGAGGGTTAATGATAAATAATGATAAGATGTATTGAAGAAGGTTTACGGAAATAATCATGCTTCATTACGGATAGTCTATGGAGGGTTAGTTTGTATGTAATGATTATATCAATGGGCACTTATCGACTCGACTCGACGTTTTGAGAATAAGTTATATCTATAATCGATAGAGTTCAGTTTCTGATTTATGGTGGTGTAATTCCGGAATTAATAAGTTGAGTAGAAATATTTTGTTCGATGAATATTTTATTCAATTTGTTGTAGCTACTGGTTATAGGTCAATGGTCCCCGGGTGGGCTCCTAACACGCAAGTGTTTTCTCGTTTTATGGAACCTCGAGAATAAATTAAATAGTTGGTCTATTTAATGAATATGCAATATTATTTATTTGGTAAATAATATATAAAAGACATTTTCTATTAAAAATGACAAATTAATGGCTCCACATATTATGAATATATGAGGAGAAGAAATTTTCCTAGATTATCTCATATGTGTAATTAATTAATTATCTATTTGTTGGATAATTAATGGAAAAATAAGAGATTGATTATTTTGGGAATTATCTATTATTTTGTGGGAAAAATATCTTTTCCTTATTGGAATAGGTTTTTGTGGTGTGAAAATGATAACTCTCTTTACTAGTTATTTTCCTATATAAACCTCCCAACACAATACATACTTCATATTGGCGCCACTTCTAAATGAAAAAAAAAAACCCTTAGTCATTAAGAGAAAAAAAACCTAGGGTTTTTCTTGTGCATATTCGAGGAGGTTCTACGGCGAGGATCGACGTTCACCAGTAGTCGCTAGGAGATACAATCCGGAACATTGTGGCTTCTCTATCCGTCGATTTACTATTCATCTTAAACAAGCTAAATCTTCAACCTTCTTTTAGATTAATTTGTTATGTGAACAATTGCAAAACAAAAAATTTTTGAAAACTTGTAGTATTCATGGCCTAGGTATTAGACTGGATTTTCAAGGACTAGGTTTTAGCTCTTCATTGATCCCTTAGTACTTTCCTGGGCAAAGTATCACATCAGTTGGTATTAGAGCTACCAACTAAAGTGATTCCGGATCGGAAACACATTCGGAACGTGCCCAGGAACCTCCTAAAGGATCAATGACGAGCTAAAACCTAGTCCTCGAAAATCCAGTCTAAGACCTAGGCCAAGAATACTACAACGTTTCGCTCAAAAACGCTGATTCGTTCTTGAAGGGTTGTATCATCTACGATGAAGAAGATACCCACTCGCAAGTGATTGACAATTAAGTCTAAATTGACTTTATCAAAGAAGAGTTTTCACTCAAATAATAATAATGTTCTTCATAATTGATTTTATAAAATTGTACATAGGATGCCTTTATATAGGCTACAAAATCAAAGACTAACAATCTCCTAACCGACGTGGGATAAATTAACATGTAATTTTCGCCACTTTATTTTTTGATCGACCTAACTTGACTCTAATAAGCCATGTTGGTCTTTTGAAAAGGCTTTGGTTAAGTTTAGAAGTGAAAGGGTTGAAAAAATTAACACTTAAAACTTTTTGGAGTTGACAAACCAGCAGGGTCAATAGTCTGCAAACCTTTCAGCAGTCTGCTGACTATTGAAGCTAGTGAATTTGTTGCAGCGGAATAAATTAAATTAAGCCTTGTACTTGTTATTTAAAATATGATACTAAGTATTAGATACTCATTAGTGTAAGAGTGTGTGATTCAACAGCTAGTTCAGTAGGTTGATGTGATAATTATGCAGATAAAGTAAAATGCAGTGAAGTAAATAAGGCAAGTTTTATAGTTGTTCTAGGTGGTGTAATCCTGTCAGTCCACTCTTCTCCTTTGATGTTGAAGGAAATTCACTAGAGATTCTTGAGGTAGCTGTTACAAAAATCCCTAAACTGTTTGTCCTTGACCAATGACTATGGCTTCAAAAACTGAATACTAGAAACAGATCGGCTGCTCTAAAGTATTCCATTGGTCCTTGAAGGGTATGATTGCCTCTTCACCAGCTCCAGCACAAAACAACAGTCCTTGACACTCTTAAAGTGCTTCTCTGTCTTCAACAACTTCTTGAAAAAGATGTTAAAATAGTGTCCTAAACCCAATCGGGTTGAACTGGATCCGACCGGGTAGGCTCATTTCTACTATTTCTTTATGATTATACATATATAATAAAGGGCTTTTATATTGTCATATATTTGTTCTTTCAAAGAACCAATTATGAATTGTTATATGATAACGTCCTTAGTATTAAACTGTGATAGAGAAACCATGATTTGCGATTATGGTTGATGAGATCTCTAATCACTTTAATAAGTTTATATGGCATCACGGTGTGGATTTTCATGCTTTGACACTATTGAGGTTTCCCTTAGCCATAGGGCGATTGTACGGTAGTGATTGGGTATGATACTGAAGCATGCGGAGTATACATGATAGGTCGTCTGGGAGTTGCGTACCCTACGAAAGGGCCTTATTATAAGGAATGTCTTACTCTTGTGAATCTTTGCAAAGTGGAAGTAAATGAGTTACTTCGAGAGAGCATGATGTCCAGATTATAAGATACGGTCATCAATGCTTCACACTCGACGTACGACCGTATGAATATTATTACAACGATAGGATTCCATTTACACGCTAACCGAGCACATGAAAGGTAGTAGTCATTGCGTATTGACACTTCCGATGATTGGAGGTCACGAACGTGTTGCTAGACGATATCCGTGATCGTTAGATATGAAGGGAATTTTCGTAATTGCGCCTTATGCCTACGGCCAACATATTCGGAAGCCTATCGGGTCACACACATATGAACATCGAGTCGGATTAAAATGTGGTTATAGTTGATGACCAAATAAGGAAAGTTTATCTCATACTATAAAGGTTATAGTGGCAAATTTATATGGTGATATTTATTTATTATGAATAATTATAATACAAGATATTAATTATACTGATTAATTAAATATGTATATTGATACATATATATTCGAAATATGTATATACGATATACATGTATTTTTGCAAATTAATTAATCATAGCATTATATTAATTAAAGAATATTTCGGAAGCCAATTTATGGCTAAAGGTGGCGCAATTTTTAGCGTTTTAGGATACATTTGAATTGTGCAATTTAATTAATAATATTACCATAAAATTAATATTGGATATTAATTAATTTTTGAAAAGTAGATTTATGGTAATAAGATAAAGATATTCAATATTAGATATTGACAATATCTTGGAAATATTTAATAAGAGATATTAAATTAAATGAGATAAATCAATCTAAGAGATTTTTCTTATTTTATTAGGAAAAAGTTTTCACTTTCATCAATCTACTAGAAGCTAATCCTAATCAGAATAGGAGATAGATGGGGCGCCCCAATGCTCTATACATTGGAGGCTTGGCTAGCTCTTTTGTACACTATAATTCCAAGAGCTAATTGTTCTTGTGAAAAATAAGAGAGCTTCTAAAGAGAGAGATTATAGAGAGAAAGGTCGACCTAGTAGTAGAGTTTTTCTTGTAGCAATCCTTGGCGGGATTCTGGTGAGGTGCTCGTATGGATTACTTGTAGAGGCCGGACGCTTGGACGGCTCGCGCACATCTACTTCTCTCGGATGGTCAAAGCGTCGATATTTTAGATCAACCAAGGTAATAGTACCGTCCCCTCTCTTAAATGTTTATTGTTTAAACGGAGACGATCCTGGATCAGGAAATCAAATTTTAAATTCCGCTGCGCTACTCGATTGATTTCCTAACAGTGGTATCAGAGCGGTCTTCGAGCTTTAGCAATAAGCATCTTTTATTCGCGTAGTAAATTAGATCCAATAGATTAAATCATGTATGATATTGATTCGTAATTAGGCGGCGGTGGCGGCGGCGGCGGCCTCCGGGTTGCCGGCGCTTTCGGCACCACCGTCCCCCTCCCCTTCTTGTTTTTTTTGTGCATCTTTATTTTTCAATATGGTCCATGGTTGGTAATTTTCCCTTTGTTTAGTTGATGTCATATGTCTGACCAATGGTTCGAATAGTTTGGCCATTGGGAAGCCATGTGGCATCGCCCAATTTGTTGGGAAGAAATATGTTATGGTTATGAACCAAATCTTGGCCATTCGAAATTTTTGGAATATGCCTAAGTCTCCTCCAGAATATTTGATTTTTGAAAATGCCTACGGACCTAGGCCTTCGCCAAAAATATTTGATTATTGGAAAAGGCCGAGGATGCCTTTAAATTTGGTTGGACCAAACCAAAGGCATCCTTTTTGATTAAGAATCAAAAGTAAAGAAACAAAAGAGACCCACTTGATTTTAATTTTATTTAAAATAGTTTTAAATTATAAAATTAAAATTAAAATCGATTTATTATTAGTGGTTAATATTATTTCGATTAAAGCTATTAATTAATTAAACGTTGATTTATTAATTGATTGGATGCTATAAGACGCAAGTAGTTAAAATTTAAATTTTATCTTTTTCATAAGATGTTGATTATATGGATTAGATAGTAGATATAATATGATTATATGGACCCCGATTGATCATGGACTCGGATAGATGTGAATGCTTTATTTTCTGTTTGTTTTATTGTTGTCCTAGGCCGTTAGGAAGAACATGACGTAGTCTTATTTTTGCATTATCCCATTCCCGCTAGCTCCCCCCGTGTGCGGCGGGTGTAAAATTTATTAGATAGATTTTTTTATGTAAAATAAACTGAAGAGAAAGATGAAGACCAAAAGAAAGACGATAAAGATCCATAGAGATCGCGCATGTCAAAGATCCATTGGTGGTTGCGGCTACCCTTAGTCATGGCCCGCGGTTTCGTCAATTTTTATTCGAAACCGCGCCTAAGAAAAGTCCATGATCATACCGGTTAATTTTGTGTGTGGAAAGTTGTGTATATTTTACTTTATATGATATTGTAGTAATATGCATTTAATAGATGAAACCGTAGTTAAATAAAAATCAATTAAGTGAATTAATTTAAAATTACTCCGACTACAAAAATCGAGTTATAATATGTCTTCCAATATTATAGTGACGGTGAAGAGCCCTTGTTCGGATCCAACTGATCGGCCTATGTCGGGAGTTGACTTACCTCGGGTATATCATCATTATCGAGATATGATCGTTATGAGATCTTATGAATACTTGGGTTACGACTCGACTAAGAATCTTGTGGTGATTGGCCCACGTCAGGACCGTCTGATTTTAGAGACATGAGGTTGACTATCACATAGACGATGTGAATTGTCAAAGAGTTGACTAGTCCAACCACTTGAAGTCGCGTTGGACGCGTTTGGTAAGAAGTACCTAGCCGTCGAAACTGACCCGGTCGATCGGCCCACGTCGGGATCGAGTCAACTAGATAGGATTCCAGCCACTAAAGAATTTTGGAAAATTCTTGAAAGCCAATTTGGAGTAGTTGTCTAGTGGGAGCAAAATCATAATCCCAAAGACCATATTTAATTTTGCATGTATAATCAACAACACACTTTTATCTTTATTTTATGTTGTAGTTTTAGCAAATTTTATTTATATTTTGTATTCTCGATTAGTAAAAACCAAATAATGACTGTTACCTTCTGAGAAGCGTTCTCAAATAAGGTTAAGTAATTTTGATCCCTTTAAAATAATCAATGACACGAGCAATCACGTTTTCGTAGTTGAAGACAAGGAGACTACATATTTGATGCAGTACTGAATGTGATCCACGATGATATTCCGGACCCATTAGCTCCTATGAAGACCGTGGACCCGCTGGTAGTTCGAGATGGGCCGATGACAAGGCTCCAAAGGAAGAAGGTCAGAGAGGCCTTAAATACTTTGGTCTTAGAAGCTCAGTTGGATCAAGAATAGGCCGAGAAAACGGAAGATCAGCTTATTAAGTGCACCATTTATGCTATTGGGCCTGACGAAGGCACTATTGTGCTTGAGTAAATTATCCAGAAGACTTTTATTTATTGTTAGGTATTAATAAGGCCATGGCGCCATTTTAAGTATTATTGGACCAGTTTCTATGCTATATTCATTAGTCTTTATTTAATAATTATATTGTGGGCCTAAGTGTTCCAAGGAAGCCCACCTAGCTTAAGTTAGGCGCAGGTTTTCATGGGAATTACTCTCACATTGCTTAGTTCCACTAGTTACTTGGATATTGTAGCCTATATATGGCATATAGGTTGTTCTTTTACAGACATATATATTTTGAGTGAAATTATTATTGAGTCTATTGACTTGTTTCACTTGCGAGTGAGGATCTCTTCGTTATAGAGTTCCACCCCTTAAAAAACTTATTAGCGCCTTGAGCAAGCGTTGTGGCGTTCTTGCCAACGTTCTTAGATTGGATTATCTAAGATCGTTGTTTCGAGCTCTCCATTGATTCCATTAGAAAGTCCTAAGGCAAGTCCCGTTCTCGATTCGTATCATTTGGTATCAGAGCCTTCGGTTGACTAAATGTAATCAAATATCCCTATTCGTTCATGTATTGATTTCGTTTCTTGATTCAAAAAAATTAAAAAAATTTCCTGCACTTTGATTCTCCTGCTTGTGTGTTCATCTTTGAAAAAAAAAAAAAACACTTTCTTGCTTGTTCTTGCGTAATTGTCTTGCGTCAAAAAAAAATATAATCCTAGATCTTGTCGTCCTTGATATTGCGTAATTCTTTCTGCGTTCATACGATTAAAAAAAATAAAAATTTTCGTTGCTTCCGATCTTCCTGTGTCGTTCATAATTACCAGAAAAAACAAAAAAAGAAAAACATTCCATCGGTCATATCCTTGATCTTTCTTGACTATTATTGATCGGTAGTGCTACATACACTACATTTACCTCCACTACATCATCCACAACATCATCCACACCACACATTTAGTCAGGACCCACAAAAAAAAAATATTTCTCTCTCCAATCTGTGGACAGGATTATCCACTACAACATCCACTGCAGTTTTGTGTAGTGGACATAGCATTTTCCATTATCGATTATCTTTCTTGCAAATTGTTGCTAAGGTTTTCCCTGTTTGCAATTGCCGTATAAGACAAAAGGCAAACAAGTTGACCTAATTTCTTTGTGCTCGAATTTGTTTTATTTTATTTTAATAGAAGTTCAGCCCAAAAGAAAAGGAAGAAAAGTGACTCATAAAATACGATGGTATCACACCCTGGTGTGAAATTTTCACACCTGTAAAAATTCTGTAGTCTCAAGAAAAAACAAAAAACTTCTTTTTTGATGAGCATTTCACACCCTTGGTGTGAAATTTTTCACACCTATGAAATTTTGCTGTCAACCAATTTCCTTACTTTTTCCTTGTTCCTCCTTTCTTGCTTTTAGTTCTTGCATCTATTGTCTCGTCACACATTTTTCCACACATTTCCATACCTTTTTATCCAATCCCCAAACCTACCTCTTAGTTGTCAAGTTTAGATCGTTAGTTTTGATTGTTACACTTTGTTCGATTCTCTGATTTGTTTGAAAAAGGGGTTACTTTACAACTTAGAGAGAGGGTGAGTGTAAACACGAGAGTAGTGAAGATTTTGCCTTGTGAATCATGTCGGGAGATGAACGTGAGATAAGGGAGACCGTACCAAGGGATGTTTGATTGTTTATTACTGCTCAACAACAGGCCAATAGCCAAGTAACTGAGACTCTAGAAGCGTTGGGAGCACAACTCCAAGCGTTGACCACGCAGCTACAAGGTAGTGATGGACAACGTGGTGCTCAAGGAAATAGGGCTGACAATAACCGAGTTGAAGATAGGGATGATGATGACAATGATGGTAGTGTGGAATAGGGAATTGATAATAACATCACACGTGTGAAGATGAAACTGCCATCATTTAGTGGGACAAGTGATGGCGATGCTTATCTTGAGTGGGAAGCGAAGTTAGACCAAATTTTTTCTTGTAACAATTATTCAGATGAGAAGAAGTGCAATCTTTCACAACTTGAGTTTACAGGGTATGCAATGATTTGGTGGAAACAGTTGAATCTTTTGAGGCGGAAGCATGGGGAACCGTTTGTTCATACTTGGACTGTACAAACGAGAGATGAAGAAGCATTTTGTACCACTTACTTACTTTCGTGAGCAATATCGTAAGTTACAAACGCTTACCCAAGGGGAGAGGTCCGTGGATGATTTTTATCAAGAGTTCGTTACACTTCTAGGAAAAGCTCAAATTGAGGAGGAAGAGGATGTGACAATGCAGCATTTTCTAGGTAGTTTGCGTTTAGAGAATGCCAATCCATTAGAATTGCGAGGTTGTGCAACGATGGATGAGATGTCACATGCCGCATTGACACTTGAGAAGAAACAAAAGCGACAGAAATCAACCTACACGAGGCCTGTCGGCGGTAATACTTCTACTTTTCGTTCTTTTCAGGCTAGAGGAGACGGCCCTAATGTTAGGTGTGATGCCCGAAAGACAATTTTGTAAATGTTTTATTTAATAAATGAAATGATATTGTTATTCATATTTATTATTCTCATATTCACCGATGTGACAATAGTAATTACACTACAGAAAACCCTAAAGTATATCGTTTATGTAATCACTTAACTCAGTGTATGGTATATACACGGGAGGATTGAGTTAGTGAAGATGTACTTAAAATACAATTAGCCCGTAGTGAAGTTAATCGAGAGTATCGGGTCTCTCCTTTAACGTGCTATTAATGCG
>CM044899.1:82480620-82506220 GCA_024500145.1 Gentiana dahurica var. dahurica | reverse complement strand
ACTAGTGGGAGTTTCTATGATTTGTTGTTTTTCTGGAAACAATAGAACTATGTACGAAAGATTTTCTAATCGAAAAAAATCGGAAATTCATAAAAATAAAGCATTGCTCGTTAGACGGTATTTGGAACCGATAAACTAGTGGGAGCTTTAATGTTATGATTTGTTGTTTTTTCCGGTATATTAGAAAATCCGAGAAGTCTCGACAAGTAACACTCGAAATAGACATCCCACGGTTCAAGAGTAGTGTCTACTCAAACGAACCGCTGGTTCAAGACTGTTTCCATTCACGGAAAGTCAAGAATGGGTGAATATGTCTAAAAGTGTTAGCCACCTAAACTGAGAAAACTTTAAGGCTGAACCGAAAATTAATTAACTGAAAATCATAGGATAAGGAAAGTGATTTTGGATCACCAACCAATGAATCCTTGGTGATTTTAACGAGCTAAGTTCTTTGGAAGAACAAGGTAGCAGTGCATTTAACGATTAAAAGAGTAAACAACGGGCAGTTAATTTTAGCTAGAATAGTGGGAGTGATATAAGGAAATGAATCTCGGGTTCAATCTTTGGATATCACGGAAAATTTATTTTCAGTTTAAGATTCGTTGGAACGAATGGATTTACCTTCTATTCGATAATTTGTTTGTCGTATAGAAAGTGAATATACCATTTGTAGTACGAATCCAAGACTCGGACTTTTGTTTGATAAAGTCAAAACCACTTAGAATTGCTAAAATATGTATATAAAACACATCTTAAGAACTATTAAAAGCAATTGGTTTCTATATTTAGATAAACGCTTCTTCATATTCCATAGTTAGTGCATAGTCCCTAAAAGACAAGACCTGAAGACTGGCTCAGGGTGATTCCTTTCTCCCAGTCTGGTTATATTGTCTCAAAGGTTCAATGACTAAGTTTCCTTTCAATCGGGAAAGGATAATGGTTATAAAGAAGTAACATTGCTTGTTCATGACGACCTTCGGGGTCTGATGAAAGAAACAAGCTAGTAGGAGCTTCTGAGTAGCGACTTCTTGTCTGATAACTATTCAAAAACTCCGGCAAGTTTATCCAAAATATTTTGAGGTTTTCTCTGTTTTCAACAGAGATGGAGTATTCTATACTCATAAATGGGCCATCACATAGTCCTAGGGACTGATGCTCGGTCTGCCTCATAGTGAAATGCTTTCACTAAGGGAGAAACCGTTGAATTACCTTTACATAGTTGTAGATGTGCTACAATACACTGCTTAACTCAATAAAGATATTGGAAGCGAAATAACGGTTTACATTGAAATGTAAGACCGAGAAGTCTACCTAGAATATGCTTTGGAATTTACGGATAATGTGTGGATTCGGTTCACCCCACTTCCATAAATATAAGCATTTAGCACACGGTGCTTGAAGGTAGGTCTGGAAATTTCGCAAACACGTTCGGTCAGTGACCAATCGTTATATATCTTGTAGCATTGAGAAAAAGGTGTGTTATCAGATTCTTGAAATCGGGAAGGGACAGTTATACTGTTGCGTCCTCTCTGATAGAGTCTATGAACAAGTAAAACCTTAAACCTTGCAGTACGTTTACTCAAGGTAGTTACTAACTGATTAAATTCAGACCACATCCAACATCGGTTGTTGGTGATAACACTAAATACTACTAAACTAGATCAGAATTTCGATCCACCCAGTAAGTATTGGGAGTATGGTTTATCCATTACCCATTACGGGTTCTGCGGACTTTGTAGTCCGAGGATCGATTGATGACCTATGGCTCTTTTGTGAGCGATAGGATTACGATAATAGAGGTTGGTTTAATAGCCATAACCCTGTGAATGGAGTTCGGTACTCCAATTCTATTCATGCTCTTGTAGAACCACCTGAGCGTCTCGGGCCCAGTGGGAGTAATTGGATCTACATGGAAAAGAGTAGAATGAGTTCGGTATTGCATGATTTCGTTCAAAAGCAGAAAATAGGGGTGATTCCCTAAGACTTTCTTGCCAAACAAACGGAGTCTGGATTCATTCAAAACAGAAGGGTATTGACTTATGAACTTATGACAGGATGACTGTCAAGGCTTATGTCCTTTGTGGATAAAAAGCAAACCTCTCGGTCATTGGAAGTCATATATTTCTACAATATGTGGATTTGACCAGAGTATTGATAAGTCTTTTGTAGACTGGATATCAATTTTAGTACAGTAGTGAATATATATATTAGTGTTTGTGAAGGATAACACTGTACCAGTTGGAATCAACATGGGTGTGTTATCTGAAGTCAGAATCTGACAATACCACAATTCTCTGCAACAGAGATTTGGACAACATTCTTAAGAGTTTGACTCGGTCGAACTCATTAGAATCAGTCACTGGTTTCCCATCCATCTTATTGGTTAAGATGATGCATCCGTGTATGCAACATTCAACGAGGAAGTTCTACCCTATGCCTCGGGAATGACTCTCTAAATCTTCGGATCAAGAGAAATGGGATAGATTCTCTTTTCTAGTAAGAGATGGTCAGGTTATTGAACGTCAATTTTGATCGAATCTTAGATTCGGCGGTTAACAAAGCAAGTTTAGTATGTCCTTTAGTATCTTGAAGAGAACGAGGAACAATATGCGGACATATTCATGTGTGAACTTGGATATGTGTGATACACTGATTTTGACTTTAAGTCAGATTTAGGATGATCGTTAAGTCGATCTCGGCTCAGTGTTTACTCAGTACCACATGATTTGATGGACCGGTAACGTTTCGATTCTACGGATCGTCTCGAGCCGACAACCTGACTAATCATTAAGACCCATGACATTTAGATGTAGGTACTCCCCGAGTCACTGACCTATCCTACGACGGCATACTCGGAGTGTATTTTGGAATCTGAAATGGTTATGATATGCTTAATGGGTACTAGAATACGGGATGAGTCTCCATTGCTTTAGAGCAAGTGGGAGATGTAGTTTGTTGTATTTTAAATAAAAGGGTGTGCTCTAAAACAATTAATCACATGCTTTCGTGCAAGTGGGAGATTGTTAGGTGTGATGCCCGAAAGACAATTTTGTAATTGTTTTATTTAATAAATGAAATGATATTGTTATTCATATTTATTATTCTCATATTCACCGATGTGACAATAGTATTTACACTACAGAAAACCCTAAAGTATATCGCTTATGTAATCACTTAACTCAGTGTATGGTATATACACAGGAGGATTGAGTTAGTGAAGATGTACTTAAAATACAATTAGCCCGTAGTGAAGTTAATCGAGAGTATCGGGTCTCTCCTTTAACGTGCTATTAATGCGCCCATAACACAGTTGGTGTGATTGTCTTATCCGGACTTTCGGTTAAGAGAACCTAATGGGGCATTTATATATGATAGATATATCATATAGGGCTGGACCGATTTGATTAGAGTTCTTGATATAATTCCGTAATCGAGAAGTCTTATCGAATCAATGGATGATCATATTTATGGATATATCTTAATCCTGAGGTGATCACAGTCAACCGCTTGAATCAGTATGAGGTTTGACTTGACGGTTAAGGATTACACCGAGTCTGTGGTCCGAATTACCCCATCTTGGCATTGTACTGGATTGAGTGAGTAGTCTGTGTTATCACAGATACGGAATCCATTCCTTCCATTTATGGAAGTAGATAGACAGTTCCCTTATTTGTTAATCCTAGAAACCGATCGATCGCGCGAGTTCATATTACACTGATTGATCACCAGTGAGTTGTATGAATTAATTGATCACTAGGGGTTAATGGTAAATAAGGATAAGAGGTTCTAAAAGGGTTAACGGTAACTTCCCGATTTAGAATGAACAGTCTATGGAGGATTAATCCATATGTAATGATTATATCAATGGACGCTTATTATTATTCTCGTGAGGAGATAAATATAATCTCATAATCGGAGGAGTGCAGTCACGGGATTATGGTGGCATATTCTTGTGATTGATTTATCGAATATAATTATTCTATAATTATTTATTTGATTTATCGGAGTCGCTGATTATTAGTCCATGGTCCCGACGTGCCTCCTAATATAGCATAGCTATTCTCGGACGTCGAATCCTAATAATATTAATTTAGTTCTTGTTGGACTTTATTAAAACGATATGTGAATTAATTGTTTAGTGGACTATTAAATTAGTTGGGCTAAATAATTAAATATGTGGAAAAGACATTTTCCATAATCTTGGCCCAATTATTGTGTGTGTGGAAATAAATCATATTGACTAGGTCAATGATGATGATTTTCGACCCCAAGCATGTTTAATGAACAAGAAATTAGTTTTCTTGTGATTAATAAGACATGTGCATAAAATATTTATTGGATAAATATTTATGGAAAGAAATAAAGATAAATATTATCCTAGATTTGTTCTAGAATATTATGGGATTATCTTTTATTTAATAGGATTATCATAATTGATTTTGTATTAATTATAAAATCCTTGGGGCTTAAGTTTTACTCTCCTATATAAAGAGAGTTCTCCCAAGCCTTAATACACACTTAATTTTCGACTTTCACCTCTTAGAGAGGAGAAAGAAAATTTTCGGCCAAGGGGAAGAAAGGAGAAATCTTGGAGATTTTTCCGGGTAGCATATCGGAAGGGTTCGAGTCGAGAATTTCCTTCCACCGGGAGTTGCTTGGATCACACGTACGGAAGATCGTGGTGCTCTTCACGCTTTCCTTCGTTCATCCTATTGCGGTTCTTCAACTTGGATTTTGAGATCCAAGAGGTATGTTCTACAACCCCCTTGTAGATATAGATCTAGTTATTTTATTACGTGTAGTTTATAGATCTAGATCCATAAATCGTTTCCGCTGCGGATGGTATTACTAACACCTAAACCCACCCCAACAGCCCCTTGGCAACACCCTTTCACCCCCAATGATGTTTCTATAGTTAAATGGATTGATAAAGGCAAGGGCATGGTGACAAAGCCCAAGCCATCACATGACATTAAGTGCTTCCAATGTCATGGAGTGGGTCATATTTCTTCCCAATACCCCACCAAGCGACGGATGCTTTTTGTAGGAGAATCTGAGGGTGTAAGAATGTATAGGACCGACTTTGAGGAAGAGTGAGAAGATGATGAAGATGAGGATGATGATTATGAACAGCCACTTATGGATGGTGCTATTATGGTAATTAAGAGGGCTTTAAGTAGTACGATGAAGGTAGCGGATGACATGCAGAGAGAGAACATTTTCCACACACGTTGCATGATTAGTGGAAAGGTGTGTTCGATGATTATTGACCCCAGGAGTTGTACCAATGTGGTTAGTATGGATGTGATCAGCCGCTTATCTATTCCCACTTTTCTCCATCCGTAACCCTACAAGCTTTAGTGGCTCAATGATGTTGGTGTGGTTCGAGTGACCAAATAGGCATTGGTTGCGTGTGGTGTCTTTATTGCAGGAATTTGCTGAGGTTTTTCCCGAGGAGGAGCCAAGCGGGTTGCCACCTTTACACGGCGGAGCATCAAATTGACTTTTTTCCAGGCTCCACATTGCCAAACTGTCCAGCCTATCGTGCCAATCCAGAGGAGACTAAGGAGATTCAAAGGCAAGTCGAAGAGTTGATCGCAAAGGGGAAAGTGCAAGAATCCATGAGTCCATGCGCGGTGCCGGTGATTGTGGTCCCAAAGAAAGATGGCGGATGGAGGATGTGCGTGCATTGCAGGGCCATCAACCAAATTACTATACGGTATCGTTATCCTATTCCATGCTTAGATGATATGATAGATGAATTGTGTGGTGCTAAATTCATTGCTAAAATTGATCTTAAAAGTGGCTATCATCAAGTGAGGATGCGAGAGGACGATGAATGGAAAACCGCGTTTAAAACTAAATTTGGTTTATATGAGTGGCTTGTCATGCCTTTTGGTCTCACTAATGCACCAAGCACTTTTATGCGTTTGATGAATGAGGTTCTTAAGGACTTTAATAATAAATTTTTTGTTGCCTAATTTGATCATATTTTGATCTACAACCATGATTTAGAGTCAAACCTTAGTCACTTACGCGCTTTTTTGAAGACACTTAGAGATGCTAAATTGTATGCTAACCTCAAAAAGTGTACTTGTTGCATGGATATAGTCGTTGATTGAGGTCAAGTTAAATTATTAACTCGATGCCTACTAACACACTAGCAAGAGAACTAGGTTCAATTGTAGTATAGCTAGATAGAGTCGAGGTCGATCCCACAGAGACTCGGCACAAATAAAACACAACTTTATCCTATTAGAACTAAATTGAAAGGGCGGTCTATGACCAGCTAAATGCAGTAAATTAAATAGTGACAACCACAAGACACAAAAGACCACAAAGACAGACTAAAGACTACTAAAACACGGATAATACGGTTGATATTATCTAAAAAAATAGTATTGATTACGCTAGTAGATTATAACTCCCCCATGTGAATAGGATGCTAACGAGATAAAACAAACGTTAAAGATTAATTATTATGACTACGGGAGTCATCCCCTAAGGTAGATTTAGCTCCGGCTAGGCCCTCTAAATCATCGTGCCTCCATTACGTGACTTCGCTTTTTAATGCCTCCATCTCATATAACTTCTGACACAATTACGAAACTAGGGATGCCGGTATAAACCGTAACCTCATCTAAGCAACATTCCTAGGGTAAGGCGTACTTCTTAGATGCCGATTCAATCTATATCCTAAGTAACAATCACTTTTTGGGTTTCATGTTAAATTATGATGACAAATAATTAAGTTGATCAGGTTTAATTACTCGTTTTAATTCCAAATCAGAGAATCTGACGTAGTCGAAGCCGATCATAATATTGCCCTACACATCACCACGCTCGGTCTACCGAACGACAGCACTCGGGCGACCGAATAACATGTCTCGGTCGACCGAACACAGTTCTGTGTCGGAACAAATCATGATTACTTCATAACGTTTCTAACCTAAGCACATGGGTTTGTAAATTAATCTACATCACGCAATCAATACAAGAAAAACTACTCCATAATAAAATACATCAGATCTACGAATAAAGATTGCATAATCGAATAGTCATACCCTCGAAGACGAGAGTGACTCCCACTCTTTAATGCGCTCCCCAACCGGACAATCCGATGAATCCACAATGAACAAACATAAAGAAAAGAAAACTAAAACTAAAAACTCAAATTGTATAAATTGTCTTGTGTTCTAATGGTGTGTGTTCTCAATTTCGTAGCTGCTTCTTATATAGGAGTTGTAGCCGACATAGGGAGAATCCAGAAGATATGCACGCATTAATCTGATTAAGCTTGGGTGACCGAACAGTTACGCTCGGTCGACCGTATGGCATGGCTTGGTCGACCGAGCCTGCATCTTTACGCGTTTTCAATTTCGCTTCGTCTGACTTGTTCCCCACTTCACTCTTCTATGCTGATCTGATTTGTCTCTTCATTAATGCTCCGATTTTCTTCCTTATTTATCTTGAGATTTCCCGATTGCATGACAATTATCCTCCCGATTCGTTACGATATGCGAAATCAGCATTTATCACACAATTAATTGCTCTTTTATAATAAAAACGGCTAAATACCAAAAATCATATTAATAATCACTTAACATTAAATAATACATATAAACACGTGATTTAATACGAAATATATATAATTAACTCCGATTTAAGGTTATAATTGATGACATAAATAGGTATATTTTAACTGTCATCAAAATGCCCCCCACTTAAACTTTGCTTCGTCCCGAACAAAGCATCAATAAGTCATTCCCCAAGACAACATTTTCCTTGGTCATCTCATACTTACACAAGAAACCCGAGTCAACTCATACCAGTCATGCTCATAAGATAAGCATTATTCACTACTCGCTATGAATCGAAGTGATTGTGTGCATGTGCATTGGTTTTATATAAATGTAACAAGATTAGAGCTTATGCAGACTTCATATCAAAATTCACCAACATCAGCATTCATACTTCTTATGCCTCGCATTGGTTAAAGCACTAGAACAATAAGCAAGAGCGTATCTATAGGGTTTTTGGACTCGGAGACCGAGTACTACTCAAAGCCTCTAAAAATTCGAAATTTTTTCAATTTTGCATATTTTTCGAATACTACTAATCTCAAGGAAGAAAACTTTTCATAGAGTATCCCCCTATCTTAGATTAAGCATAGCATCGAATATTACCACAAGCACGGGGCTACTTTGGTAATGTTACTACAAGCCCAGTGTTTTAATGCATTGTCAAAACACAGGTACGTCCCAAGCTTATTACTCTGCTTTTGTTGGCTAGAAGATCAGAATACATCAGTCGACAAATATCGACATTAGGTCCTCATAACCAATTATCTACGCAATGTACACATACTTCTTTCAATTATTATAACTCGTGCGGTACTAAACGATTCACATGTTGAGTAATTGAACAATACCTAACTACTTGCAATTGTTGGCATGAATATCCTTAAGTCTATTAACAATTTATCGTAAAAGTATAATATGACCACGTACTCATGCAACTTGGTTCCTTTCCTATCAACACTAAGTATAAGAACTTCACAAGTTTAAGGGTACGAGTTAAACAACTTGGCATTTATCCATAAAAAATTTTAAATTTGGCTCAATATTGTCTCAGTATTCCTTTCCCCTTGACTTTTTCAACATACAGCTAAGTCCCTTGCCCCCCACTGAAACATGGCATTGTCCTCAATGACAAAAATAAATGAGAGTGCAAGATGAAAGACTTAGCTCTGGAAACGGCTCCCAAGTAAAGGAACAATATCGGAGTAATCATCGGCACAGTGTGGAGAGACAGACACATCCTGTATAAACAAACAAGCTCCACGAAATCGTCAAATACCATGTCTATGGAAGTTATAAAATAATGTGGCAGTAATTAGATATAGATATCTAAAAACAGTTTAAGCCACTTTACTTTATACTGCCATGAACAAGACCAAAAGGGATTTAAACCTAAATAAAAACTCACATGACGGCTATCAAGGAAGAAACCTCGTTTATTCCGAACTTAGACTCGGAACATGGCGAGATGAAAAAAACCGTGATAGGCGCATGCTACTTTATTAAAAAGAAAAACGAAAAAGATAGTTATAGGTAGTAGTTCTAAATTTATAGTCGCTAGCTCGACTCAGTTCAAGATGGCTTATTCATAGACAGGGTCATCGAGATACAAAACCTCCTCCTCAGCATCAGGCGGAAGCCCGTGATAATGCTTAACACGATGTCCATTGACCATAAATTTGGACCCGTCTTTAAAAGTGAATAGCTCCACCGCTCCAGAAGGAAAGACTTGTTGTACTTGAAATGGGCCACACCATCTTGATTTCAACTTACCCGGGAAGAGTCTTAAGCGCGAATTGTACAAGAGAACCAGATCACCCTCTTGAAAGGTCCTATCCAGAATCTTTTTGTCATGGAAATTCCTCGTGCGCACATTGAAAATCTTGGCATTCTCGTATGCCTCTAAACGAAACTCCTCCAGGCGACTTAATTCTAACATCCTCTTTTCACCGGCCAACGTCTCATCAAAATTTAGCATCCTTGTTGCCCACATGGCCCGGTGCTCCAGTTCCACAGGTAGATGACATGCCTTTCCAAAAACAATCCTATACGGTGACATTCCAATCGAGGATTTATATGCAGTCATATAAGCCCATAAAGCGTCATCTAAACGTAACGACCAATCCTTCCTAGTCGTATTGACAGTTTTCTCCAGGATACGCTTTATCTCTCGATTGGTGACTTCTACCTATCCACTAGTCTGGGGGTGATATGCGGTTGCTAGCTTATGTCTAACCCCATACTTAATCATCAGCCTTTCAAAAGGTTTATTACAAAAATGACTACCATTGTCGCTTATAATCGCCCTAGGCGTCCCAAACCTTGTAAGAATATTCTTTTTCAAGAATCTAACCACAATCCTAGCATCGTTAGTAGGGGAAGCAATGGCCTCTACCCATTTGGATACATAATCAACAGCAACTAAGATATATCGGTTAGATAATGATGAAGTGAAGGGTCCAACGAAATCAATTCCCCAAATGTCAAAAAGTTCTACTTCTAAGATGCTCTTAAGTGACATCTCATTCCTCCGTGAAATATTTCCTGTCATTTGACAAGCATGACATGCTTTTTCATATTGGTGTGCATCCTTAAACAATGTCGGCCAATAAAAACCGCATTGGAGGACCTTGGCCGCAGTTTTTTCTCCACCGTAGTGTCCTCCAACTTCATAAGAATGACAATGCTTCAGGATATCATTATACTCTTCCTCTGGCACACACCTTCGAAAAACATTATCAGATCCTAGCTTAAACGGATAAGGTTCATCCCAATAATAGTGTCTAAGATCTTTGAAGAATTTTTTTCTTTCTTGGACAGTGAGATTTGGTGGTAGGTACTTTGCGGATAGATAATTAACAAACAAACTAAACCATGGTTGCTTCTTCTCCTTCACAACCTCTATTCTCGAAGAAACTGCAACACAATCATCATGTCCCCCGATGGTGGTGATGGAGAAAAGTTGTTCATCAGGAAAAGATTCTCTTATCTCAGGTAATTCCTCACCATCCTCTAATTGTAAGCGCGATAGATGATCGGCCCCCACGTTCTCACTTCCTTTCTTATCTCGGATTTCTACGTCAAATTCTTGCAGCAGTAGAATCCATCTCAACAATCTAGGCTTTGAATCTTGCTTTGCTAGGAGATACTTAAGAGCTGCATGATCAGTCCACACAGTGACTTTAGATCCCACTAAGTAAGATCTAAACATGTCAAAAGCAAAGATAACGGCCAAAAGCTCCTTCTCCGTTGTGGCGTAATTTCTTTGGGCAGCATTCAAAGTCCGACTCGCATAATAAATAGGTCTGAAGATCTCATCTTTTCTTTGACCCAAAGCGGCGCCAACAGCAGTGTCACTTGCATCACACATTAGTTCAAACGGAAGATCCCAATCTGGTGCGACCAGAACGGGTGCAGTAATCAGTCTACTTTTTATTTCGTTGAAAGCTTTTATGCACTCATTAGAAAACACGAATGGCACATCCTTGGCCAATAATTCGGTAAGAGGTCTAGAGATTAAGGAAAAGTCCTTAATAAACCTACGATAAAATCCAGCGTGGCCTAAAAAACCTCGCAAAGTTTTAAGATTGGTAGGTGGGGGTAATTTCTCGATCACCTCAACTTTGGCTCTATCCACCTCTATTCCGTTCTTTGATATGCGGTGGCCTAGTACTATACCTTCCGAAACCATCAAATGATATTTCTCCCAGTTAAGCACAAGATTCGTCTCCTCACATCTCTTCAACACTCGTGCTAGATGTCTGAGACATGAATCGAAATCGTCTCCAAACACGGAGAAATCATCCATAAAGATTTCCAAGAAATCTTCCACCATATCCGCAAATAATGACATCATACATCGTTGAAATGTCGCGGGGGCGTTGCACAATCCAAATGGCATTCGATTATACGCAAATGTCCCATATGGGCATGTAAACGTTGTTTTCTTACGATCTTCGGGCGAGATGTGGATTTGATAGTATCCCGAATACCCATCAAGAAAACAATAGAAAGCATGCCCGCTCAGTCTCTCGAGCATTTGATCGATGAAGGGAAGAGGAAAATGGTCCTTACGAGTCGCATCATTTAGTTTCCTAAAGTCTATGCATACTCGATGACCGGTGATTAGCCTCACAGGAATTAACTCATTCAACTCATTGGCTTGCACCGTCAATCCTCCCTTTTTGGGAACTACATGGATAGGGCTTACCCATTCGCTATCAGCAATTGGAAATATAATTCCCATTTCTAGCATTTTTATAACCTCATCCCTAACCAGTTCCTTTAATTGTGGGGTTAAACGCCTCTGAGGTTGTGCAACCGCTTTCTTTTCAGGGTCCACGGAGATCTTGTGCATACATACGCTAGGACTAATGCCCTTAACGTCAGCTATGGTCCATCCAAATGCTTCGTGGTACTCTCTCAGAACTCTCATTAGTTTCTCTTCTTGTAAGTCCGTCAAGGAAGAAGATATAATTAGCGGCAAAGTCTCATCTTGAAGAAATACATACTTCAAATTCGCAGGAAGAGGTTTTAAAGTCAAATTTGTGGGAGGTTCTTCCAAAGAGGTCTTCAACTTTTGACCAGTGAGTTTGAGTTCAAAGTACTTATGCCACGTTGGTCTATGATAGAATCTTTCAATCTCCGCAGCACTTACTTCCTCTACAGGCCTTGGGGTCCCTCTACTACATCCTGGCCATATCATCTTCTCCTCCTCACTACTCACGTACTTGACTTCATCTTCTTCTTCTAAGACAGCATCCAAGAAATCCTTTATACTTTCATGTTTTTGAAATTCTTGAACGATCCTATCAATGGAATCTAACATAAAACATGCATCCTCTCCATCATCAGGTTGCTTCATAGTGTCGAAGACATTGAATGCAACTCTCTCTTCATTCACTCTTAACACTAACTCGCCCTTGTAAACATCAATTAGCGTTCTACTAGTGGCCATGAAAGGTCTCCCTAATATCAAGGGCACTTCGTAGTTAGCTTCCATATCTAATACCACAAAGTCGACAGGAAATACAAACTTTTCAACTCTTACTAGCACATCCTCAACCACTCCACACGGTTCTCTGACAGAACGGTCAGCTAACTGCAGTGTGATTGAGGTTTTCTTAAGATCTTTCATACCTAGCTTCCGAAAAATAGATAGTGGCATCAGGTTCACGCTAGCTCCTAGATCACACAAAGCTTTGTTTAAACATACGTTACCTATGGTGCAGGGAATGAGAAAGCTTCCCGGATCTTTGCATTTTGGGGGTAACTTATGTTGAAGAATGGCTGAGCACTCCTCATTAAGGCATATGGTCTCTAAATCTAGAAGTTTTCTTTTAGTTGAGACGGCGTCTTTTAAAAACTTGGTGTACTCAGGCATTTCAGCTAGTGCTTCAACTAGGGGTATATTGATTTGTAACTTACTAAACACATCCACGAACTTCTTATACCTCTTATTATCAAACTTAGGCTTCGGCTTTGGTGGAGGATAAGGTAGAGTTGAATGATCGACATCAGTGAAAATTGGATACTTGTTATTGTATAGTTCAACTCTAGGGCCAGCAGGTTCTTTATACGTTCTTTGCTTAGGCAAAGACTCGGAAGTATTAGTCTCATTGCTTGGCTCACCATCCTTATTCTTTATGACTTTCTCTTTCTCTTTCAGGGATGGTGGAGTTACCTCTTTTCCACTTCTTGTCATGATCGCATTCAAATCCTTAGGATTCTTCTCAGTGTTGCTTGGCAACCCTCCAGGAGGTCTAGTTGAGACTTGCTCAGCTAGTTGTCCTATCTGGTGCATGAGGTTTTGGACTAGAGCTTCTTGATTGGTCACCTTAGCATCGGTCATCTGACAATATTGGCTAAAGTTAGTGGCTAAATCAGCCATTGATTTTGAAAGTTGTCCCATATTGTCAGTGACGACATTACTCAGTTTTTCTATCGCAGCTTCCCAACCAAAAGTTTTAGTTTGCTGTGGTACGTAAGTGGTAGGCGGTTTAGGCCTTTCTCCTGCATTAATGTCACTATATCGGAATCCAGGATGGTTATGATTAGGCCTGTACCCTCCCCCGATATAATTGGCTTCTTCAGTACCAGCATTCTCACTTTGAGGTGCTACCTCGATTCAAGCCCCTTTCTCTACTCTTGTCATCCTCTCTTGCATCCCATCTACCTTATTGTTGATAACAGAAAGTTGTTCTAAGATTTTGGTAGATGCACTATCATCAAATATGTCAGCGGCCATCTTCACAGTAGCTATGTCATTTCCTCCCCTTTGGATATTCATCGCTATTTGCTCCATCTTCCCTTGTGCCTCCTCAGGAGATAAAAGAACAAACGCTCCATTGCTGGAGGCGTCTACTCTAATTTTCTCCGTCTCTCTCAACCCATGGTAAAAAGTTTGCATTAAAAGCCAAAGAGAGATGTCATGATGAGGACACTTCCTCATAGCTTCCTTGAAACGCTCCCAAGCTTGATCAAAACTCTCCCCAGGTTGTTGCTTAAATCCTAGGATGTCTTGTCGTAACTTAAAGGTTTTTCCCAAGGGAAAATACTTATTCATGAATTTTTGCAACAATTGTTCCCAAGTAGTGATAGATCCAGCCTCTAAAGAGAGAAGGCATTGCTTAGCTTTATCTTTCAAAGTGAAAGGGAAAAGATTAAGACGAATGTTCCCCTCCGGGATTAATTCTGGTTTCACTGTGCTGACGATTTCCAAGAAATTCGTCATGTGAACACCAGGATCCTCGTTCTGGACTCCATGAAAAGTGTAATAGTTGGTCACCATTTGAATTACATTAGGCCTAGGGTGAAAGACTTCCGCAGCATCTTGCGGTGCTACGATAGCGGGAATGAATTGCTCAATAGTGGGCGTTGCATAACTTTGCAAAGTGCCCCTCGCTCCTAGAACTAGGGTTTGGTTCTCATTATTAGCATTTGCATTCACATTATTGGCATTATTTGTTGGTCCCAGAGAAGGGTGAAACTATAGTCAGAGGGGGGGGGGGGGTGAATGACTATAGTGGAGTTTCAAAAACTTTTCTTGTGTTTTAAAAGCTTTTGAGCAGCGGATAAGTCCCTTCTTACTATGTTGTTTTCAAATCAGTTTAGACAATCACAGATATGTGTTATGATGTAGACAAAGCAAATAAGTGATGTAATGTAAATTGCAGAAATTAAATTGACACAAGGCTTATAGTGGTTCAGGGTGGTGTAATCCCTTAATCCACTCTTCTCCTGTGATGATCGGAGGAATTCACTATTGTTTTCACAGATACAACAGTGTGATTGTCCTTGGCTTCCCAAGCTTCACAATCTACAAGACTATCACTCCTTGACTGCAACAGCTTCAGTGATTCAGTCTTCCTTTTGCTGCTCCTTGAGATCAAAATCCTTCAACAGCTATCACAGTTTCAACTCCTTCACAGATTGCCTCTGATTCAGTTGCTTCAGTTTGATGTGAATGTGATTCACGCACTTGCTTGATCAATCTCAATTCTGAATATGACTTTGTAGTTCTGATGTTTGAGTTGATCACTAGATGTATCCTTGTAAGTTTAGAGAGAAGGCTTTTCTAATTGACAGAGTTTCTGCTTTTTTTCTTTTTTTCAATCATACTTTTCTTTTTCTGTCAATGCCTTGTATTTATAGCCTTGAATAGCCTTGATTTTGAAATTCCGTCCGTTGGCTATATTAATGAGGGAATAATCCTTTGATTTTATCCTTGATTCCCCCTTAATTGTATTCTCCTTGATTTCAGTGATCGGATTCTTCTTTCAAATGTATAGCAGAAAATCCGTCCTTGATTGATCCTTCAATGATTGTGCATTTAATGCATGATCTGCTGAATCTTCAATGTATATTAAATCTGATCTTCTAAGTGTCTCTTCACCGTCTGTAGAACGGTGGAGTGAGCCTTCTGACTTAGCCGTTAGTTCTTTCTTCGCCGTTTTGTTTTCTCTTTGCCGACAGTCAGTGTACTCAGCCGATTCACTGTTTTCTTCTTTGCTTTAGTTTCAGGAGAATCTTTATACTTCACTGATCCTTGATTTGGGTGGGATCAGTGTACACCATATTGGAATATTGAGTTTTATCACTTGAAACATAACTTAGACTTATCCAAGGTCATCACAGACTTCTTTGATTATAACTCAGATCATAATCCTTTCTCTGTATCTCTGCTGGTGCTTGGCTGGCTTCACTCTGCCGAATGTCTGTTTTCACTTTGCCGTCCTACCAACTAGTACAATACTTGTCTGACTCAACTTATACAACATGTCAGACTCTAAGTAAAGACTTATACAGAGAATTCTAACTTATTTCAGGCTTGCTATAACAGCTAGTATGGCCATCATCAAAACATAATAAAATGTTCCTAACAATTTCCCCCTTTTTGATGATGCCAAAACCCTCATAAGCCTGAACATAAGTAATCAAAAATTTTCATAATTGTCAACAGATTAAAAACTCAAAGATTTTATTCTTCCATCATAGGGTAATAAAAAAAGACAAATGATAAGATAGATTGAATTGAATTAAGCAACAGGCAATTGGTTTTACTTCTTCATTTCTTCAAACCTGATGCCCTTGCCTTTGCTGTCCTTGCCTTTGCTGCCCTGTCTCTTTCCACTGAAGCTTTCAGGCTTTGAGTTATCATCTTCCCCCTTTGTGACAGCATCAAAATGTGCCTCAAGGTCTGCAATTGCTGCATCAGACTCAGGGAGAGGGCCAAATCTTTTCTCCAGTAATTTGTTGTTGGCCTCACCAACTTTGATGAGAAAGTCCAGTTGCTTGCCAGAATGCTCCATTATCTCATCCAGATGCTGAATTTTGGAAGTGTGAGCATTGAGGGTGTCCACCAAGGGCTTGAGATTGTTTTCAACCGTCTCAGCATGGAATTCAAGATTGGTTTGGACATGTTGAGGGATGAGGTGTTGTAAGTTGCAAATTAAGTTCCCTTGTCTCTCCATGACTTCATCTTGGATTTTGATGTGGCTGATGAGAGCCTCAATCTTGTGATTGAAGGAGGTTGCTTCACTCCTTAAGGCATGCTTCAGATTTTGCCTGCTGTAATATTGCCTTTCCATGTCCACAATAAGGGGTTGAATGTCCAGATTGAAGACTCTCTCTGGATCAATTTCTTCAGGTGCCACATGGACATCCTTTGCATCTTCATCATTTTCACTCTCAGCATCTTCACCTTGCTGCTTCTCAGATTCCACTTCAACTTCTTTTTCTTTCTTTTCCTTCTCTGCCTCCTCATTTTGAACCTCTTCTTTTTCTTCCAACTTTTCTTGTTCTGCCTCAGTAGGCCGTAGGTCATCTAGAGGAGGTTGTTGGAATTGAATTTCTTCATCTGCTTCTTTTCCCCCTTGTGCAATTGTGGGGGCGTTGGCAATTTCAGCTGAGTGAGCTTTATCAGCTGGCTCACTGAGCTGTTTGTCAATCGTACCAATGCTTTTGAAAAGCACTTCCTGGAGGGTCAGTTCATCGTCAGATATGCCCATATCTTCCTGATTTGCTGCATGAGCTTCACCTTCTAGGTGTTCATCTTCTGACTCATCTTCTGCCTCGTCTATCTCTTCCTCTTCAGATGAGGTGATTCTATATCCTTCCTCACCCTCCTCCAGATAGACAATTTCCTCCTGTTGCTTTTCTTCTTCTGTTTCTGTGTCATCACTTAATATCATAGGCTCATTTAAGTTGCTGGTGTTGGGCACAGTGGTATCTACTTGTGCCTTTTGAGACCTGGTTCTTCGTCCCACTCCTGATCTGCTGGATTCAGGTTGTTTCCTCTTTTGACCAGCAATGGGTTTCGGCTTCAGGGAAGCCTTGATGTAGGTGAACATTGTTTTGGACTTGTGTGGGGACTGCAAATTTGTGGGTTGTACTTTCATGGCGTTGAACAGGTGTTGAAGAGGGAACCCGTATGATTTCTTTTCCCAGAAATCGCCCTTTTTCTGCAAACCCTTGCTTGGTGCGGTGATTGATAAGTCAATCTCCTTTTGAATCTGATCCTTCAATCGATTGAATACGAAGGTTGCCCAATCAAACTTTATTCGTTCGTAGATTATGGCCATCAGTTTGATCCTGACCTCAGTTAGGTTTTCCAGTGACCCCTTTCTCCCTTCAATATTTTTGGTGATGACCAGTGCAAATTCAGCAAACGGAAGTTTGAGCGTTGATCTAGGTAGATTGTACGTTTTGCTGTTTGGCTTGGGGCATTTGGCTATTTCAGCCCAGAATTTTGGGATGTCTGCCGCCACAAGCTTGACATTTGCAGGACCAATTTGGGGGAGGTTCAGGAACCTGTTGAGTGTATTGGGCGTGATGACTATGTGCTTTCCAAAGATTGAGCTTGTGATGCGATCAACTTCAGTCTTCTTCGTGCTGGGCATAAACTTTGCGTTTTTCCAAAATGCTATCAGATTCTCATAGCAGATACCAGTTATTGGGGGGTTTAGAAAGGTCATCAGCCCCAAATTTGTACAGCAATCGACCAGGCGTCGTGCTTGTGCATCGTTGTCACAATAAGAGAGATAGTACTCAGGCTTGAAAAACGAGCCGGTTATGATTGATTTTTCGTAGTATTTTTCAGTAGCAGTGATTTGGGAGGATGAAGCCATCGATAGGTAGAGGAGGATTAGAAGAGTATATTTTGAGAAAAAGTAGGGTTTGTAAATTTGCAGAAGTATGTAAGGATCTCTGAAAATCTCTAAGTCTTGTTTATATAGTGTGATTTGGGTAGTGGGAACGTGGTTTGAATATGGAAGGATTTAGTGACATAATGGTGTGATTTTGTGTATGAAAAACGTGATATTCGAGCGTAGAGGGGGAGTGGTTTGAGGCAAGTAATGATAGAGCCCGGGAATCGAGGAATTTATAATTCAAAAAAAAAAAATAATTACCTCCATGATCATAACGTGATCGCCACGTGTGTACTGAATAATCCTCCATAATTTCCTTATTCTCCACGTGTATTTAGAATTGATTTTGTTCACACTTTGAATTTGTCCAAGTCTTTATTTCGGTGAAGTGCCTTCGCTGGTCACTTAACCGGTCCAATGAGTTCTTTACTGAGCTGCTTCATTGAACTTTTCCTAACAATCAGTTAAGTTACCTCTGCTGGATACCAGTGCCTTACCTGCTACATCTCCTGTAACGGCAAAGGTTGTACCAGTTGATGAAGTCACTTAGCCGATTACTCCAGTTAGCCGCTCATTGATACTTAGTCAATTTCAATCATCCCTAACTCAGTTCTCAACAAACTAAATCTTTCATAACTGAGTGGTTTAGTGAAGATGTCAGCCAGTTGGTCTTCAGTGGATATGTATTTTAGGATGACATCTCCCTTTTCAACATGGTCTCTGATAAAATGATGTCTCACATCAATGTGCTTTGTTCTTGAATGCAATACTGGATTTTCTGTAATAGATATTGCACTTGTGTTGTCACACATGATTGGGATTGTTTTCTCTTTGACTCCATAGTCCCTTAGCTGTTGTCTTATCCACAGTACTTGTGCACAACATCTACCCGCTGTTATATATTCTGCTTCAGCCATTGATGTAGATATAGAGTTTTGCTTTTTGCTGAACCATGAGACTAGTCTGGTTCCTAGCATTTGGCATGTTCCAGAGGTGCTTTTTCTATCTATTTTGCATCCAGCATAGTCAGAGTCTGAATATGATATCAGTGTAAATCCTCCATCTTTTGGATACCAAATGCCAACATTGATGGTGTGTTTCAAGTATTTGATTATCCTTTTAGCTGCTAGAAGATGTGATTCTTTTGGTTGAGCTTGAAATCTAGCACACACTCCTACTGCAAATGCAATATCGGGTCTGCTTGCAGTTAAGTATAATAATGATCCAATAATTCCTCTATACATTTTCTGATCAACATCTTTTCCTCCTTCATCTTTTCCAAGTATGACTCTGGCACACATTGGTGTGTCTGCTGTGCCACTTGTGTCCATCCCATACTTGTGTATCAAATCTCTTGTATATTTTGCTTGACTAATGAAAATGCCATCCTTCATCTGCTTTACTTGAAGGCCAAGGAAGTAGTTTAATTCTCCCATCATGCTCATCTGAAATTTGCTCTTCATTAGGTTTGCAAATTTCTCACACAACTTTTCATCTTCTGATCCAAAGATTATGTCATCTACATAGATTTGCACTAGCAATGTGCTTGCCCCTTCCTCTAGTTTAAATAGAGTCTTGTCTATAGTTCCTTTGTTGAATCCATTCTTGATCAGAAATTGTGACAGTGTTTCATACCAGGCTCTAGGTGCCTGTTTGAGGCCATAGAGGGCCTTCTTGAGTTTGTATACTTTGTCTTCTTTTCCTTTGATTTGAAATCCAGGAGGTTGTTCTACATAAACTTCTTCTTCCAAAAGTCCGTTTAGGAATGCACTTTTGACATCCATTTGATAGACTTTGAAGTCTTTGTGTGCAACAAATGCTAGAAAAAGTCTTATTGCTTCCAATCTTGCTATTGGAGCAAAGGTTTCATCATAATCTATTCCTTCAGCTTGGGAATATCCTTTTGCAACTAGCCTTGCTTTGTTTCTGACAACAGTTCCTTGCTCATCCATCTTGTTCCTGAATACCCATTTTGCACCAATGATGTTGGCCATTTCAGGTCTGTCAACAAGTTCCCAGACTTCATTTCTTTCAAATTCATTTAGTTCTTCTTGCATGGTTGTGATCCAATCTGCATCTTGGATTGCATCATCTATGGTCTTGGGTTCCACTTGTGATAGAAAGCAAGTTAGCATGTGCTCCAGTTGTCTTCTTGTTCTGACTCCGGTGTGAATATCTCCAATGACTTGTTCTTCAGGATGGTCTCTAAGCCAATTTAGGTCTGGTTGAAGTTGATCTTCACTTGGTGCTTCCATACCTTCATGCTGAGCATGAACTTCAATTTCAGGTGCTTCTTCTGTTGTATTGATATGTGGCTCCTCTTGATTTTCAAAAAGATGATTCAGGATAGTAGCTGGTATGGTTGCACTTGTATAGATTTGCCTCTGTGCAGCTTTCTCTTCTTGGTCTTGAAGATCTTCACCATTTGTATATGGTTCATCAAAAAACCACATGTATTGATTCTTCAATCACCAATGTTCTTTTATTTAGTACTCTGAATGCTTTGCTGGTGTCTGAGTATCCCATGAAGATTGCTTCATCAGCCTTCTCATCAAAGGTATGCAGATGATTCCTGTTCAAGACAAAGCATTTTGATCCAAACATATGAAAATATGAGATATTGGGTTTTCTACCATTCCATAATTCATATGGAGTTTTTCCATGATGTTTGTTGATGATTGATCTATTTTGTGTATGGCATGCTGTGTTTGCTGCTTCAGCCCAAAATCTCTTTGGCAAGCATGCTTCAGCAATCATTGTTCTGACTGCTTCTTTGAGAGTTCTGTTTCTTCTTTCTGCTACACCATTTTGTTGTGGAGTTCCTGCTGCAGATAGTTGATGTAGTACTCCATTTTCTTCACAATAGGTTCTGATAATTTCATTTAGAAATTCAGTGCCTCTATCTGATCTGATTTTGATAATTTTTAGCTCTTTTTCATTCTGGAGTCTTCTCAGCAAGTCTGGTAGCTTCTTGAGTGTTTCTTTCTTCTTGTTCATGAAGATGGTCCAGGTGTATTTTGAGAAGTCATCCACCACCACAAGAGTATATTTCTTACCACTTACACTTACTGGAGTGACTGGTCCAAACAGGTCCATGTGCAGTAGATGTAGAACTCTTGTTGTAGACTGATGAGGCTTTGATTTGAATGAGCTTTTTATTTGTTTTCCTTTCTGACAAGCATCACATAGACTCTCTTTCTTGAATGAGATCTCTGGCAGGCCTTCAACTAACTTGCTCCTTGATAGTTTGTTGATGGTCTTGAAATTCAGGTGATTTAATCTTCTGTGCCAAATCCAGCTTGTTGATTGTTTATTCTTGACAAGTAGACATGTTTTTGCCTTGGCTGTTCTCCAGTCCACCACATACATGTTGTCTTGTCTTCTACCTGCAAGAACCTCTGTGTTTGTTTGACTGTGAATCACTTTGCATCCTTCTTTGTTGAAGTGCACATTGTAGCCTTTGTCACAGAATTGACTGATGCTCATCAGATTGAAGTTAAGTCCCTTGACATATGCCACATTTTGAATCTTTAGATTGTTTTTGAGTATTGTGCCTTCCCCCTTAAACTTGCCAGGGTTTTCTTTTCCTCCAAATGTGACTTTGGGTCCATCAAAAGCTTTAAAATCAGTGATCCATTTCTTGTTTCCTGTCATGTGTCTGGAACATCCACTGTTTATGTACCAGACATCCTACAAAACAGATTAATTAAGTTTGGGTACCCAACACTGTTTGGGTCCATATTTGTTAGCAGTCATGCCTCCCATACCAAGTATGTATCCAAAAGGTCTTCTCTTTGGATAATTGAAGTCATCAACTTCATATGTATAAGGCATGGCAGAATAGCTTCTAGTATTTCTACAGATGGTATTCTAATACTTTTTTCCACCTTTTGGTGCATTTATATCCTTCTTCACTTTCCAATATGCAATAGGAAACCTTTCTTGCTTCATGTGTCTAGGAACATAGCTAGATTGATTTTTCTTAATCACATGATGCATTTTGTGGAATGGTTTCCTCTTGTATTTTGGGGGTGTGACATTCCAATCATCCTCTGAGGGAAAAAGTCTGCCTTTACCTTTCAGATGGCTGTTGTTTTTGTATGATTGGAATGAGGATTTAGTCTGCTGTTTCACTACAGTGGATTTTGACTTCACTGGAACAGGATGATCTGTTGGAGACATGGTCTGTCCCTTTCTAAATTTTGGTCCATTAGTGGTCCTCAATTTAGAATTTTGTTGACTATTATCCCTACATTCATCCTGACTGTTATAGCCAAGACCAGATCTGGATCCAAACCTTTTTTAGGGTTTGTATGCTGGTGCTTTTAGTGGTGCAGTGATTACCTTTACTGGTGAGGAGTTCTTCTTAACTGATCTGTTGGTAACAGATGTATGGTCATCTGCTTTTTGTTGATCATTTAAGTAGGTCTCCTTACTAGTTAATTCAGCTCTTGTTTTATCCAGTTCTTTCTTTAACCTCTTATTCTCTTTTCTTAGATCCTTGCATTCCTTTTCCAGAATTTCATGATTCTTTTCAATTTCATCAAATTTAGTCATGAGATTTTGGACTAGGTCTGCTGTATCTAATGGAAGACTAGAGGATTGTGCAGTGTTAGATGTGAATGCATTAGATGAAGAACAAGAACTAGATGTTACCTCAGTTTCATCTGATTCTTTAGCCATTAAACATAGGCTTGTTTCCTCAGTGTCTGAACTATCACTTTTGTCTTCATCCAATTCTTTGGTCATGAGGCATAGGCATGCCTTTTCATTTTCTGAGCTGTCTTCTTCATCACTATCATCTGAGTCATTATCAGATGATTCTTCATGCTTTTCACTACTGGATTCTGCCTTAAGTGCCTTCTTGCCCTTTCTTTTTTTCAGATGCTTTGAATTTCTTCTTTTCATCATCTTTGTCATTTTCTTCAGGACAATCAGCCTTGAAGTGACCTCTCTTATTGCAGTTGAAGCATCTGTATTCATCATCTTTCTTCTTCATGTCTCTGTTTGAGCTTGAATTTTTGTTTGATGTTGAATTTCCCTTGAATGGCTTCTTTTTAAACCTGTCAAAACGTTTAACTAATAAAGCTACCTGTTCTTTTAGTTCTTGTGTCTCTTTGCTGATGCATTCGGCAAAGTTACTTTGCTGGGGTGCAGCTAATGCAATAATTTTGTGTGTCTCTGCCGGACCACCATCTTCACCGTTCAATTCGAATTCATGAGCTTTCAATTGGGACATCAGTGTCAGAGTGTCAGTGCTTGCAAGATTTGTTGTTCCTCTGATTACTGATGTTATGATCTTCCATCTTTCAGGTAGTCCTCTCAGGATCTTCAAGCATACTACTTTTTGTGGATATGTGTGTCCAAGCTGTTGCAGTTCACTGATGATGCTTGAGAATCTGTTGTCCATTTGATCAATGGATTCACCAGTCTTCATTTTAAAGTTCTCAAATTTCTGTTTTGCAACAGATAATTTGTTTTCTTTTACTGCTTCAGATCCTTCATTTATCAATGATAGTTTGTCCCACATCTCCTTTGCTGTTTTGCAGTCTTTGATTCTCATGAACATGTTGCTGTCTAGTGTCTTTAAGATCATATCTTTTGCTACAAAGTCTAGGTTTGCTCTTCTCCTGTCATCTTTGGTCCAATCTTTCTTGGGTTTGTCTATCTCCTTTCCTTGATCTGCTCCTGTGCCTACCACAGTAGTGATCATGATTGGGACATCATTGATTACATCCAGCATCTCCTCATGAGTTGCTGCAAGATGAGATAACATTCTTATTTTATATTCATCAAAATTATTAACATTGAAAACAGGTACTTTTGACAAGAAGTTTGAGGAATCCATCAGTGCAATTTGAAGATAAAAATGGCAGTGAATGAAAAACTTCAGATTTGAAAACTACTTTGAAAATATGTGATCTCCTTGTTACCAGAAATTAGATCTGAACAGGTTCTGATACTAGGAACACTGCTTCGATACCAATTGTTGGTCCCAGAGAAGGGTGAAACTATAGTCAGAGGGGGGGGGGTGAATGACTATAGTGGAGTTTCAAAAACTTTTCTTGTGTTTTAAAAGCTTTTGAGCAGCGGATAAGTCCCTTCTTACTATGTTGTTTTCAAATCAGTTTAGACAATCACAGATATGTGTTATGATGTAGACAAATCAAATAAGTGCTGTAAAGTAAATTGCAGAAATTAAATTGACACAAGGCTTATAGTGGTTCAGGGTGGTGTAATCCCTTAATCCACTCTTCTCCTGTGATGATCGGAGGAATTCACTATTCACAGATACAACAGTGTGATTGTCCTTGGCTTCCCAAGCTTCACAATCTACAAGACTATCACTCCTTGACTGCAACAGCTTCAGTGATTCAGTCTTCCTTTTGCTGCTCCTTGAGATCAAAATCCTTCAACAGCTATCACAGTTTCAACTCCTTCTCAGATTGCCTCTGATTCAGTTGCTTCAGTTGATGTGAATGTGATTCACGCACTTGCTTGATCAATCTCAATTCTGAGTATGACTTTGTAGTTCTGATGTTTGAGTTGATCACTAGATGTATCCTTGTAAGTTCAGAGAGAAGGCTTTTCTAATTGACAGAGTTTCTGCTTTTCTTTCTTTTTCAAATCGTTGTTTTCTTTTTCTGTCAATGCCTTCTATTTATAGCCTTGAATAGCCTTGATTTTGAAATTCCGTCCGTTGGCTATATTAATGAGGGAATAATCCTTGATTTTATCCTTGATTCCCCCTTAATTGTATTCTCCTTGATTTCAGTGATCGGATTCTTCTTTCAAATGTATAGCAGAAAATCCGTCCTTGATTGATCCTTCAATGATTGTGCATTTAATGCATGATCTGTTGAATCTTCAATGTATATTAAATCTGATCTTGTAAGTGTCTCTTCACCGTCTGTAGAACGGTGGAGTGAGCCTTCTGACTTAGCCGTTAGTTCTTTCTTCGCCGTTTTGTTTTCTCTTTGCCGACAGTCAGTGTACTCAGCCGATTCACTGTTTTCTTCTTTTGCTTTAGTTTCAGGAGAATCTTTATACTTCACTGATCCTTGATTTGGGTGGGATCAGTGTACACCATATTGGAATATTGAGTTTTATCACTTGAAACATAACTTAGACTTATCCAAGGTCATCACAGACTTCCTTGATTATAAGTCAGATCATAATCCCTTCTCTGTATCTCTGCTGGTGCTTGGCTGGCTTCACTCTGCCGAATGTCTGTTTTCACTTTGCCGTCCTACCAACTAGTACAATACTTGTCTGACTCAACTTATACAACATGTCAGACTCTAAGTAAAGACTTATACAGAGAATTCTAACTTATTTCAGGCTTGCTATAACATCTAGTATGGCCATCAT
>CM044899.1:82249438-82480120 GCA_024500145.1 Gentiana dahurica var. dahurica | reverse complement strand
ACAGTATGTCTTTCAATTGTAAGGCCATACATATTCTTCTTCCGGCTAACAACCCGATAAGTCCATTTCTGCTACAACGCACAAATTCTTTATGTCAAAAGTAACTTTTATCATATTTATGCGACGAGTAGAGCGGTCTTTGAGTAGATTGAGTAATCTCCATTCGTTTATTTATTTTACGCATTTATTTACTTCATATCAGTTATAATTATCTAGTACTCGTAATAAATCCAAGTCAACAAACTGTTTGATATCTAAAGGCTAGTCTTATCCGCTGCCAGTTAACTGAACTAAGAATAAGTCAGTATTGACTTATACCCAGTTGAGTTTGCTGAACTCCGTACAAGTTAAGGGACAGGAACAAAACTGAACTAAGCATCAGTTTGAGTTTCGAAGAAAATCAGTTCTTGGGAAATTCCAGTTCAGGAAAAGTTTTTGGTGACAAGTTTATTCACCCTCCCTCCCCCCTCTAAACTTGTGTTAGCCTTTCCAAGGGACCAACACTTTCTATTAAAACATGAACAATAACCATCATTCCTTTTGTACTGAGGTCTGGACTGACCTTGGTACTGGAACTTTTTCTGAGAACTGAGATTAGCTCTCTGCTGAGTTTTGGACTGAAACTTGTGATAAGTTTTCTGTCTGGAATGATTGCTATTATCAGTTTTATTAGTAGATGCAGTAAAATTCCAATCATCATCAGTGGGATATAATCTTCCTTTCCCCCTAAATGTGTGAATCTTTGAATGATTGACATTCTTGGATTTACTTTGATTGTAATTTTTCTGGTTCTTGACTTGATTGATTCTTGTGGACCTGGTAGTTGATTTCCCAGTTCGGTTTTCTTGAGATAAACCTGATTTACCATTTGGTTTACCCTTGTTGGTAAATCCAATTGTTTTCTTGGAAAACTGATTTATCCTATGTGATACTGGCTTTACTGGTTCAACAATTTTCTCAGTTTGAGGAAGTTGTTCAGCTACAAACTTAATACCAGTTTTGGTACTAGGTTCGGCAGCTTTGCTGGTTCCATTCTTAGAAGATTGTTGTGTATCAAATCCTATACCCGTCTTGTCTCGATACGGTTTTCCTGATTTGAACCAGTAACTGAACTTGATTGAGCCAATGATTCAGTTGCTGCTGCTGATGCTGAATCTTTCTTTATCAGTTTTAGTCAGTTTCAACATTTTTAGTTCAGACTTCAATCTTTCAACATCAAGAATTAGATTCTCTTTCTCAGCTTTAATTCATTCATAACCAGCTTGAATGGTTACTAACTGATTCATCAATTCGTCAAAAGTTTCCTCTAATTCTAGATTTTTTGGATTGGAGTCAGCAGTCGAAGAACATGCATTTTGCATGGAAATTTGAGCTGAGGAATATTTAGAATTAGATTCACATACCTCATTTGGATCTTCCATGTGTGCCATTAAAGCTGTGTCATCTGATAGTCTTTCAGTACCAGCTTCATAATCTGACTCATCTCCAGCAATAAGTGCTCTTCTACCAACTCTTCTTGGTGGCGTCTTCTTGGTAAGTTCTGGACATTCAGCTTTATAATGTCCATGTTTCTTGCAGTTGAAACAGAGATATTCATCATCTTTTCTTTTCTCAAGAGTCCTCTTGATGAACTTCTGAGTGACTGGGTGTCCACTCTTCATTCCTCGAATTCTGTTCATCATTAGAGCCATTTGTTCTTCCATCTCATCCAATTCATGAAGATTGCTTGATGAGTTTTCTTGAATGTCATTTGATGCTGCTCCAAGTGCTGTGGTCTTTGGTTCCTCCAAAGCTTTGATTATTGCAGCTGTACTTGTAAAATCTTCACTAAATTCATAAGCTTTCAAGTCTGAGAAGATTTTGAATGAATCCTCTATGTCAAGTCTTCTAGATTCTTCCATAGCAGTGACTTTCATTTTCCAGCACATTGGTAATGCCTTCAAGATTCTTGTGTTGATGACTTTCTTTGAGTACTCAATCTTGAGTAGATCTAGTTCATCCATGATAGCACTGAATCTTGTTTCCATTTGGTCAATGGTTTCTCCAGATTTCATCTTGAAATTCTCAAACTTTTGTTTTGCAACAGATATTTTATTTTCCTTGATTGAATCTGTTCCTTCACAAACAAGTTGTAGTTTGTCCCACATTTCCTTGGCAGTTGTGCATTCTTTCACCTTTAAGTACATGTTGCTGTCAAGATTTCTGAGGATAAAATCCATAGCAACATTGTTGAGATTGTTTCGCTTGCGATCATCACTAGTCCATTCGGATTTGGGTTTTGCAACTCGAACTTGCTGTCCACCAACAGTTTGCATGTGAGTGATCTGAATTGGTCCATCAGTGAGTACGTCCATCATCTCATCATGAGTAGCTGCTAGAAAAGCCTGCATACGACGTTTATATTCATCAAATCTGTCCATGTTGCACATAAGCATCTGTCTCGCATATTGATTGTTATCCATTGTGAGTGAGTGAAGACTGATAGTAAATTAACTGGAACTGAGCTTTCAAATGAGAACAACTAGAGGAGATATAGAGCAAATGATATCTTGTCAAAGAAACACCGCTCTGATACCAATTGTTGGTCCCTTGGAAAGGCTAACACAAGTTTAGAGGGGGGGTGAATAAACTTGTCACCAAAAACTGGATTTTAAACAAATTATGGTTCAGTTAAAACTTGTGTGGAGTTAAGCTGACTAAGCTGAGTTTAAGTCAAACTGACTTAATCAAAACTGAGTCAACCGGCAGCGGATATAGTTCTAGCCTTTTTCTTGATCTTGTTGTTCTTTTATGAAAACTGAGTGTGATAAACTGAATTCTGATGAATGTCAGTTTGTGAACTGTGAAGTGTATAACAATCAATTAACAAAATGTTGTAAGTAGATGCTGAGTAATTAAATAAATGCGTAAAGTAAATAAGGCAAATATTATAGAGGTTCCAGGTGGTGTAATCATGTACGTCCTCTCTTCCCCTGTGGTGCGGAGGAAAATTCCACTAGAACTTCTTGAGGTGAACTGTTACAAAAAGTCCTAAACAATAGTCCTTGGCTAATCCTTAGCTTCACTATCTAAACAGTTGTAGAACAGGTAGAATTGCTGCTCTTCAATTGCTTGAACACTGGTCCTTAGAGGGTTGAATTGCCTCTTCACCAGCTACCACCACAAACACAGTCCGCCCGACTGCCTGTAACAACTGTCCTTGACAAAACCTTCCCGGTTTGCTTCACAGTCTAAACATTTGATATAGAATCAAGGTTGGATTAAGAATCAATGAATTGATTCTTTTTTGTGGTTCTTCAAAGTGTCTGATTCTTGATAAATTCTTGGTAGCATGAACACTTGAAGAAATTCTTGATATGATCTTGTTATAGCGCAGAGATGATAGCAATTCGAATGACTAATGCACACGTTAATTCTTGGCAAATCTTAGTATTCGTTCTCTTCTTTTTTTAATCCTTGGTGCAAATTCTTCTATTTATAGTGTGAGGTCCAACGTTCATCTGGCCTGAATTCTAATTGTATCAACGTCTATCTTGTAACGGATATATTTCTGACCGTTCTGTTGTGTCAGTATTTCATCCAATAGAATCACTTCTTTTATAACGTTCGACTGTATTATCAGCTTGTTGGATGACTGACATATAAAACTGAGTTTCCTTATCAGTTTTATACTGAGATTATCAATTGTCAGTTTCTTGACGGACTTGGGGCATTAACTGAGATTTTACTCTTCTTTAAATATAAGTACTCTAGTTTTTCATCTGATTATAATTGACTTAATCAGAGTACACCATGACTCATTATCTTCTAAGAATTCATTGTCCTTATGATTCTTAGGTCTTCATACAAGATCCATAAAGTCGGTTCAGGTCACCACAATCTTGCCTGAACTCTAACTTTATAGTCTCGACGTAGTCTTCATAACTGAGTTTGAACCCTCAGTTCTTTGATCTTCAATAACTGAGTCTGTGACCCTCAGTTCTTCAGTCTTCTAGATAAGCCAACTGAGTCTGTGTCCCTTAGCGAACTTATCTTCTTCAGTTTCATATAGGTGTAGTCTGAGTCAGTTTGTTTATCTTGATGATTTCCAGTTTTCTGAATGACTTCCAGTTTTCTGTTTTACGACACACTAATTATTACAGTGCTTGTCTGATGTAAACTATACAAATATCATACTCTAGTAAGGCCTAAACATTCAGTTCTAGACATCTTTTGGCTTTTCACTATAACAGCTAGCTTCAACACTTCATCAATGAGGTTAAGATAGTACTTTGAATAATTATGATGAATTATCATCAAAACATAAATTTTATTTCCAACAATACTCCTTTCGAGTTGGTGTATGGGTTCAACCCGGATACACCTTTTTCTTTGGTTCATTTGCCTACAGGTGCTCAATCTAGCTTGGATGGTGAGCAAAAGGCTGAGTTGGTGAAAGAATTGCATGTTAAGGCCAGGCAACATGTGGAGAAAGCGACAGAGAGGTACGTGAAGAAAGCAAATATGGGCCGTAAAGAAGTCATTTTCCAGCCAGGAGATTGGGTATGGCTGCATTTCCATAAGGATAGGTTCCCAAAGCAACACAAGTCAAAGTTACATCCACGAGGTGATGGTCCATTTGAAGTTTGGAGCGGGTCAACAACAATGCTTACAAAATTGATATTCCTGACAATTGGGGCGTGTCACCTACCGTCAATATTGCTAATTTGATGCCCTTCGACAACCCCTTTGATTTGAGGATAGATCATTCCCAACTGGGAGGGAATGATGTGATCCACGATGATATTCCGGACCCGGTAGCTCCTATGAAGACCGTGGACCCGCTGGTAGTTTGAGATGGGCTGATGACAAGGCTCCAAAGGAAGAAGGTCAGAGGAGCCTTAAATACATTGGTATTGGAAGCTCAGTTGGTTCAAGAACATGCCGAGAAGACTGAAGATCTGCCCATTAAGTGCACCATTTATGCTATTGGGCCTGACGAAGGCACTATTGGGCTTGAGTAAATTATCCAGAAGACTTTTATTTATTGTTAGGTATTAATAAGGCCATGGCGCCATTTTAAGTATTATTGGACCAGTTTCTATGCTATTTTCATTAGTCTTTATTTAATAATTATATTGTGGGCCTAAGTGTTCCAAGGAAGCCCACCTAGCTTAGGTTAGGCGCATGTTTTGATGGGAATTACTCCCACATTGCTTAGCTACACTAGTTACTTGGATATTGTAGCCTATATAATGCATGTAGGTTGTTCTTTTACAGATAGATATATTTTGAGTGAAATTATTATTGAGTCTATTGACTTGTATCACTTGCGTGTGAGGATCTCTTCGTTGTAGAGTTCCACCCCTTAGAGAACTTATCAGCGCCTTGAGAAAGCATTGTGGCATTCTTGCCAACGTTCTTAGATTGGATTATCTAAGATCATTGTTTCGAGCTCTCCATTGATTCCTTTAGAAGGTCCTAGGGCAAGTCCCGTTCTCGATTAGTATTAGTACTATAAGACTTAATTTTTAACGGAAGCTCATATATTGGACATAACGATATCCAATGGGTCACTCCATCATATGATGATGATTATTCAAACATTAGATGGAGTGGATAAGGATGACCACGTCGAATTTTGGAAAGGTTGTTTTCAAAATTGAAAGATTTAAGTATTGACTTAATTCTTTAATCATTGCTTGAAAGTAAATTAAATACTTCATGTTTTGAATATGATTCAAAAGGTTAAATAGACTATTTAACAAATGTTTGATTTTCTTTGTGAAAGAAATTAGAAGACACAACTCTTGTGATTTTTCTTAAGTCTTATGAAGACTAAATTAAGAAATATTTACAAGTGCTTAAAGGATTAAAATGGAAACTTAGGGCAAGTGCTTCAGTAAGAGAGCTTATCGAAGTCTCTACCCTAAGCGAATAAGTTGAGATAAATCTATCTAAACTCAAGTCAACTCTCGGATATATGATATCCTACGTGTGTGATTAAATTAGAAAGATTAAATACAGATTTGGAAGGTGAAGCAAACGTTGTAACACTTACCATATTCTGAATCTAGTAAACTGATAAGGGAACTAAATTAATGTTATTATGTTCCGGTTCTTATGAACAACATATCTTCAGCTATATTTTATGATATGATGGACAAATTCAATTGTAAGGAATAAATGTTATTTCGACAAGGTTGAACAGTCACTGAATCTAACATACTAGATTAATGTCACTATATAGTTGATATAGGTGATGAGATCTCAACTAAATATTTGTATGGCTGTTATCCTTAATGTTTATGGCTGTTCTAGGCACAGTCTCTATGGAAGGGAAGCGTGTAATCAAACGTCATTCTGATGATGTTGAACCTTATGATTGTGAATCATGTGGGTTATACGTATCTTATCCAAAGAGGACTAAAATACCCTTTTGAGAAAAGGTTATGAAACCTAAAAGATTGACAAGAGCCTAAACATATTGATGTTTGTTGGCTTATGACAATTTGTACCATAAACCATTTTTTATCTCTCTCTTGGATTATTTTAGAAATAGTTGAATGTACTTATTGAAGTACGACAATTCGGAAAGCCCGAAAAGTTCGAGCTATAGCGAATATGAAATTGATGAGCTACTTCGGAATTAATCTTCAATTGGATTGAAGTAATTATACCTGAAGGGTGTTTCAGAGGTTGTCTGAAAAGGAATAAGATTCCCCTTTAAGGATACCATTCTTGGATACACAATTAGATTGTGTTTCTAAAATGGAAACAACACTTTATATGATAAATGTGTGAAGTAAGGCATGCAAAATATCCCGTACGCGTTTGGGATAGTGCCCTTAACCAAGACACATAATTAACAAAGTTCCAAAGGATAATGTTGAATAAATTCCATATTAGATATGGAAGGGGATAATGTCGAATCTATCTTAGCCGATGATTTGATGTTGTCATAGGCAAAGTCAGAAAGGCTTGGAGCCTAGTACGACATATGCAACTTTGTGGAATGTCCTGGCAAGTTTGCTAGATATCATCTACTTTCCGTGGAACAAAAATGTTTGTCTCCAAACATGCTGTCTTCTAAAGGAGGTATTTCTTCGAAGAGAGATAGTGGGAGTAAAATGAGATCTCAAAAGATTTTGAGAGCCACAAGGAGAGATTCAACCTTAGGAATGTGAGCAGACGCCATATAGTGATGAGGTGTAGGACACTGCTCAGTGTACACAAATGTTCTATAAGTCTGTGGCCTGAAAAGACTGTTGATGTGTTCATCTTGATGAATGAATGTCTCACGAAATATGAAGGAATGTTTGAGAGGCAAGATTGAGAGATATGGCCAGGAGCCATAATATCTGAATTAGATTCCATCAGTGACAACCAAGTTGTGAACCTAGTCTAACTTACCTAGAGGGAATGTCCTTGAAAGGCTGACATGGATAGTAATATGATTACCATAAGGCTATAGTGACGGCTGAAGTGTATGGGGTGTAAACCTTGTAGTTATCTTTATGCTGCCAGCTGAGCCCAGTTCTATTCAGACTATGCTTGTTATAACATTGTATCATGGCTATATGATAGTGTTGAAGACGTTGGGCAAAAAGCTCGATGTTCATAGACGATAGCATGATATGTGAGCCCACAAGATCCATTTATAGACACAAACAAGTTTCTCTAGACATTATCTTTGTTTGATAATCAAAGGAGTTTGAATTTAGTCAAAAGAAGGGATATGCCCAATGTAGTGGGAGTGTGTTTCGATTTTTGAGTAAGGTATTATATATCTCTCCCGGGAATCAACACCCCATGTCACATTCAATCAATATTTGGTAGTTCAAGGTCTTTACAAAAGCACTTGGATTAGCAGTTCTTATTTTTAGAAATAAGAATCTATAGTGATAGATTTAACTGCTGTTAGATTATAGTTTACCTATATAGATGTGATGCTAAAATAGTTTAGCATAGGTCGCGATAGGAGATACTGCTAGCCGGTGTTCTCAATATCTATCTATGTTAGGACGTTACTCCTAAAGATAAGGTGAAAGATGATGCCAGATGTTCATAGTCCATGAAGAGTCATGAGCAAGAATGAAAGTAAATCTGGTCAATATCGAGAATATACTTAAACAGTTTGAGGATGGTTTCCTAGTTTATCAAAACTTGGAATCGGATAAATGTAGATATACAGATGTGTATCCTAAGTCTTATGAAAGCGAGTCGAAGCTACAGTCTATGTTTGCAGTCACTTTGATTAAGTGATACAGTGAGCTGGAAATGTTCTTAGCTGGAGATCACTGTGGACACTACAGCTATGCCAAAACACAGTATGCGCCTTGAGGGCACAACGGAAGCAGTACATGGGTCTAGAAGGTTTATTCCTGAACCTTGTGTGGTTCTTTCACCTTTACTATATAGCTGATATAGTGGTGGATTCATTGCTTGAAGCAAGGACCAGGGTCTCATCAGAGATTCATGTGTGTTGAGGTGGTTCATTTTGACTTGGTCATTTGGAGCATGATATGAAGATAGTCTGAGTCCCCACGGATAGTGATCCGTTCACGACTAGGTCTAGTTGTGAGTATTGCATACGATTCTTGTGTTTCAAATTGGTCTTGGGTGTATGAGTATTGGTTTTAGGCCAAGTGGGAGATTGTTGAAATAGTGTCCTAAACCCAATCGTGTTCGACCGGATCCGACCGGGTCGGATCATTTCTACTATTTCTGTATGATTATACATATATAATAAATGGCTTTTCTGTTGTCATATATTTGTTCTTTTAAAGAACCAATTACGAATTGTTATATGATAACGTCCTTAGTATTAAACTATGATAGAGGAACCATGATAGGCGATTACGGTTGATGACATCTCTAATCAATTTAATAAGTTTGATACTTAAATGTCTCTAGGCTGATGTACTATTAAACAAGGCATTGATAGTACGTACATACTAGCACATATTAGATGTCTTATGTCTTTAAGGGCATGGATAGATCTCGTTTAATGATGTTTGGAGACACTTGGACTGTACGTAGACGTGTATTAGAGAATGCATACATTAGACTGACCAACTTACACTGTTAAGTGTCACATTATATGACGGTTGTGTAATTATCCTTAGGACCCGAGTCTACATGGCATCACGGTGTGGATTGTCATGCTTTGACACTATTGAGGTTTCCCTTAGCCATAGGGTGATCATGCGATAGTGATTGGGTATGATACTAAAGCATGCGGTGTATACATGTTAGGTCGTCTGGGAGTCGCGTACCCTATGAATGGGGATGAATATCCGAAAGGGCCTTCTTATAAGGAATGTCTTACTCTCGTGAATCTTTGCAAAGTGGAAGTAAATGAGCTACTTCGAGTGAGCATGACATCCAGATTATAAGATACGGTCGTCAATGCTTGACACTCGACGTACGACCGTTTGGATATTATTACAATGATAGGATTCTATTTACACGTCAACCGAGCACATGAAAGGTAGTAGTCACTGCGTATCGACTCTTCCGATGATTGGGGGTCACGGACGTGTTGCTAGACGCTATCCATGATCGTTAGATGGGCATTTTCGTAATTGTGCCTTATGTGTACGGCCAACATATTCGGAAGCCTATCGGGTCACACACATATGAACATCGAGTCGGATTAAAATGCGGTTTTAGTTGATGACCAAATAAGGAAAGTTTATCTAATACTATAAAGGTTATAGTGGAAAATTAATATGGTGGTATTTATTTATTATGAATAAATATAATACAATATATTAATTATGTTAATTAATTAAATATGTATATTGATACATATATATTTCAAAATATGTATATATGATATAAATGTATTTTTGCAAATTAATTAATCATAGCATTATATTAATTACAGAATATTCCGGAAGCCAATTTATGGCTAAAGGTGGCGCAATTTTTAGTGTATTAGGATACATTTGAATTGTGCAATTTAATTAATAAAATTACCATAATATTAATATTGGATATTAATTGATTTTTGGAAAATAGATTTATGGTAATAAGATAAAGATAGTCAATATTAGATATTGACAATATCTTGGAAATATTTAATATGAGATATTAAATTAAATGAGATAAATCAATCTATGGGATTTTCCTTAGTTTATTTGGAAAAGATTTTCTTTCTCATCAATCAAGTAGAAGCTAATCCTAATCAGATTAGGAGATAGATGGGGCGTCCAAATGCTTTATATATTGGAGGCTTGGCCAGCTGTTTTGTACACCATAATTCCAAGAGCTAATTGTTCTTGTGAAAAATAAGAGAGCTTCTTAGAGATAGATTACAAAGAGAGAAAATGTCGATCTAGCAGCCGTGTTTTTCTAGTAGCAATCCTTGGTGGGATTCCGGCGAGGTGCTCGTGTGGATTACTGGTAGAGGCCGGACGCTTGGACGGCTCGCGCACATCTACTTCTACCGGACGGTCAAAGTATCGATCTTTTAGATCAACCAAGGTAATAGTACAGTCCCCTCTCTTAAATGTTTATAGTTTAAACGGAGATGATCCTGGATCGGAAATCAATTTTTAAATTCCGTTGCGCTACTCGATTGTTTTCCTAACAAAAGAAGGGGTTGAATCAAGAAAGTGATTCAGCTTTCAGCAAGGTAATGATCAGGATGATAAGATCAGCAACTTCTAGTCTTCAAGTGTGTATTCTAGATGTAACTTGATTGCAGAACACTTGAAGAAGATTCTTGATCAATGAAATTATAGCTTAGTAATTCTCAGCAGGGTATGATTGCACTTAGTCAAACTCTTGCCCAAAAACTATCTTCTTGTTCTTTTGTTATTTTTCAATCTGAATTAGGAGTCCTCTATTTATAGGTGTAGATCCTGTGATTTGAATTTGAATTTCAAATACAACCGTTATAGGATTTTCTGAATATTCCAAAAATCCATCTTATGTACCTTCCTGACACTGTCAATGTACTTCTGATAGTCCAGTCTTTCAACCAATGATTTAATTCCATTTGATATGGCTCTGAAAACCTTACAATGTCCCTTTCATATTGGCCATTGATTGATTGTTTAATCCAATGCTTGTAATTCCTTCTTATCAATTCAATCTTCCAGAAAAACTTGGATTAATTCGACATTGGCATTCAGCAGACATCTGTTATATAGGTCTGCTGATGTGCATATGTTGCCAGCTGTCTTTTGGACTGCTGTGTCTTATAAACACCTCAGCTGACTGCTTCTCATCTAACTTTTTATTATGAAGTTATAGTACACCATTTTCATCATAACAAAGTTCCAATCACCACTTTACTTTTATGGAACATAGACCTTCTACACAAGGTATATGTGATCAGTTTAGGTCATCACAGACTTCCCTAAATTCTGATCCCATATCCTTGACTTTTAATACTAAGTTTGATCCCTTTGCCTTCATTACTTTGTTTGAACCCTCAGCCTTCAATCATCAGCAGGTTCATAGACTCTACTGACCTAGATAGGTCTGCTGATCAAAGTCAGCTGACCTATTTACAGTGCTTGTTTGATCAAACCTATACAAAGATCAAACTCTAGTAAATCTATACATTTAATTTGGACATCTTTTTGGCTTTGCTCTATAACAGCTAGTCTGGCACTCATCATTAAACCTTAAAATATGTTCAACAACTTCCCCCTTTTAAGTGATGATGCCAATACCCTCCTTACAGCAAAGCAAAAAGATAAAAGCACAAAAATAGAACAAATTTCATATATATATATATATATATATATATATATATATATATATATATATATATCATTAAGGTTCAACTTTGTTCAAAACTATTACAACTAGAATCAGCATAAAGATAAAAAGTATGAGTCTGCTGATCTAGTTTCTGTCTCTATCTTGTTCTCTTTTCTGTTGGTACTCTTTGATTTCTCTTTGAATATCCAGCATCCATTGATTTTCAATTCTGGAGAAATCATTCCAGGTATGCGTTGGAAGTAGCACCTGAAAGATAATTTCTATAATTGTTTTAATAATTAGTAAATGATAGATTTATCCTCATCTTATTACTTGCTTCGTGCTTGTAAATAATACACTACTGAAAACCCCAAGTTGTATCATATGTAGCCATGTAACTTAGTGTGTGTCATACATGAGGATTAGGTTTATGGTTATACACTTGAACTATTAGTCCGTGGTGAACTTAATCAAAGTGTTAGGTCTATTGATTGAACCACCACTAGTGCGCCCAGAACACTTTATGGTGTGACTGTCTTATCCGGACCATCGATAATAGTTATATAAGTGGGGAATTTATATATGATGTAGTCAAATAGGACTGGACCTATTTAATATGAATTTCTCATATAATTCCGTGATTGAGAAATCATTCCAGGTATGTGTTGGAAGTAGCACCCGAAAGATAATTTCTATAATTGTTTTAATAATTAGTAAATGATAGATTTATCCTCATCTTATTACTTGCTTCGTGCTTGTAAATAATACACTACTGAAAACCCCAAGTTGTATCATATGTAGCCATGTAACTTAGTGTGTGTCATACATGAGGATTAGGTTTATGGTGATACACTTGAACTATTAGTCCGTGGTGAACTTAATCAAAGTGTTAGGACTATTGATTGAACCACCACTAGTGCGCCCAGAACACTTTATGGTGTGACTGTCTTATCCGGACCATCGATAATGGTTATATAAGTGGGGAATTTATATATGATGTAGTCAAATAGGGCTGGACCGATTTAATATGAATTTCTCATATAATTCCGTGATTGTTTCAAGATAGGGTTTGATGTGTTCGTTAAGGATCGCTAAGAGGCGCGGTCTGAATCACTTTCACGTTGGCACTATTCTAGAATGAGTGAGGAGTGTGTGTCTCACATATATGGAATCCATTCCTTCCTACTGGAAGTATAAAGACAATCCCTTATGTCGAGATGGATTTTACTCTTACAAGATGAGATTGTTGAGATGGATTCCACTCTTACAAGTGTTGGATGTCGAGATAAAGGATAAAAAGGTATCTGAGAACCAGGTGGCTGATCACCTGTCGAGATTAACTTTGCTAGCAGTAAAGCAACCAACTTAGAACATGGAGAGCTTTCCTAATAAACAACTTTTTTCCGTCTCACTAGTAGCCACAGTAGAATCCCAGACCCGACAACATACATCAAGAGTGGCCAATGAATACCCTTGGTTTACACATTTTGTCAATTATTTATCAGGAAGGTACCTACCACCGGAATTCACAAATGCTGATAAGAAATACTTCTTTACATATCAGAAGCATTACCGGTAGAACTCGAGCACCGAGCCCTATGGGCTATGAAGTTTCTATACATGGATGAGAGTTTAGCCGGTGAGAAAAGATTATTAGAGTTGAATAAATTGGAGGAGTTTAGACTTCAAGCGTATGAAAATGCAAAGATTTACAAGGAAAGAACGAAGCACCTGCATGATAAAAGGATTCTCAACCGCACGTTTTAAGTTGGAGATAAGGTGCTCGTGTATAATTTGGACCATATGTAATCACAAAATATTTCAATTCAGGTGCATGTGAGGTTAAGAATGAATATTCTGGAAGACTTTCATTGTAAACGGCCACATGCTGAACATTACCTAGAGCACAAGTATAACCCTGAATTGGAAGTATTCATATTGGTGGATCCAAAGTACGAATGAATGAGCTATATTAGTACACTCGAGCTGGCGACTATAAACTCAGAACTATTTCTAAACCCTTATTTATTTCTTTTGTTTATTTTCGTTATTTTGAGTCAATAAAGTAGCATGACAATCGCAAGTTTTTTTTTTCATCTCATATATGTGTGGTCATCTGGCTATACATATATGTGGTTATTTCCTTCACGATTCTCTTGTTATACACTCGTACAAGTTTTCACGTCTTGATTAGGCCAATAAAAGAATAAAGTGGCTTAAACTGTTTTTGCGCATTCCGAAGGTATGCACAACTACCACCACCTTATTTTCTTATTTCCCTTCGCATATTACTCACAATTTTTGGAAGTATTTTGGAATGTAGTTATATACTTGGAAGATGGATGACCTATGATCTAATCATTACGCTCCAGGATTCACTTTGACTCAGACGACCACAACCAGAGCTAAGTACCTTTTCTTTTATTTATTATTAGTCATTGGGGACAATTTCTATAATAATAGGGTGGTAGGCAGTCTTAGCTGGTTAATCGATAAAGGGAATAATTTTTAAAATTTAACACTATTTTTAGCTTACTATTGCACGTTCCCGAGTAAGGAATCGGTAGAAAAGGAGCCTAAGTTTGATTTGAAGTTAACTATAAAATATTCAATTTCGTATGAACGAATGATCATATGTTATGTTGCATGAAATAGTAACTTATTAATTGTTATTCTATCAATGCACTCAATTATTAGTGCACATAATCTGAGTGATAAGTGTTTGAGATTAGATAACGAGATGTTTTAATCGGGAATCATTATTTGTCTATCTATATACTTTAAAAAATTGTTGTAAGACAAGGGAAGCAACTTGAATGCCAAAAGAGTTAACCGGGGCAAAACGGTCTTGTGAGTGAGAGAGAAAAGATAGTGAGGAAATATGCCAAAAAAAAAAGAAATGAAAAAAATATGCAATAAAGGCAGTGAGGGAAGCGAACTCGTTTCAAAAAGGGCACGACGGTCGCATAAAAAGAAACAAATGAGGACTTAAGAGTGATACTGAGTCCCCGAGTCCGCCTAGCCCGATTAAGGTACCATGTTGTGTAACCAAGTCTGAAGGCAAGATGTGCGAGTGTATGCACAGGTACGTTAAGATTGTTGGGTTAATACAAATTGATCCTCCTCACGAATGCACTATCACGAAAGATTTATCACACGACACATTGATGTATGCTAGGTAGTGATTAATGGGGAGCTGATGGACTGTTGCTTGATATGTGATTGCCCGGAAATCTTTATTGAATATGTGGTAGTTGATGGAGATTGCTCTTGGAGGTACATTCTACCTTGATACCCTGCTCGAGGACTAGCAAATGGCTAGTGGGGAGTACTTGATGACGCTTAAAATAGTCAATCCTACAGCATCAACATTCTATCCATTATGAGCTAAAAGTAGTTGTTTCAACCTATAAATATGAGCCACATGAGTTGAATATCATATGTCGGGTTTGCGAGCCGAGCAATTTGCACTTAACATTTATTTTCCCTATTTCGATATTATTTCGTGCTATATTTGATTATTTTCAGGATACGAAATACTTGGCTGAGCATTGTGGACGAATCTGGAGTGGACTGAACGAAAGGATTGGGCCTGGGGTATTCCAGAAAGAAAAGGACAAAAATACCCCCGGTTTACCGAGACCTGCCGCCGACTTACCGAGAGTCCAAAATCTTCTGAAAAATGTTTCTTGGACGAGAGGTAGATCTAGGTGTTTCTAAGTCGGTTTATGTATCTATAAATAAGAGGCATCGCCTCTGAATTCAATGTACACAATTTTCAAGACAAGTATTATGCAATAATATCTCTTTGTTCTATATTTTTTTTATGAGTTCTGGTCAGAGAGACGATGGAGTTGCTGCCAAGATAGAGATCCGAGGGAGATCTACGCTCATCTTTGAGGGTATGATTTTTTTTGTTTTCCAAGATGTAGATCTGTCATTGTTCTGTTCGACTAGTATGTGCTAATTGTTTATTTAGTTTAATTATGTAGTAGTTATTTTATTTTACCCCATGTGTTATAGATCTAATTTGTTGGTGAAGAAATCATGAAGTAGTGATTGCGTTCTTCAGATCTGCGATGGTCAATATCTCTAGATCTGAATACCTAGTAAATTACAAGTTCATGGTAATCGGCCCCAGTTACGTTGATCGACAGATTTAATTTACATGTTAGTTGCCTGATCAACTATTTGCATGTCTTCGTAAATTAGCATGAAGTACTGATAGTAAGGTGTTAATTTGGACCTTGTCTTGATGGACCCTAGGAACGTGCTAATCAGTGTCGATAGCTGCCTAGGCGGGTTAGCGGTAGGGGTTAATGCTCGATACTGGCAATTCTAGTTCTTTACGAGTATGGGCTATTACAGACCAATTTAGGAGGATAGCTTGCGTATAGATTGTCTACTACGATGGTCGGAGTAGATAGGGGTAGGAATTACACCCATAGATGTCAATGAATTAAAATTTACCAATGGTGAGGACTGTTGCGTGTGTGGGTGGAATAACTAATTACTAATAATTGAACTAATACATTAGAAACTCTTGTTACATCCGTTTGAGCTTGCATAATCTTGCTAGTTTATTGTTACCAATTTTACTACTGTTTAGATTATAGTTGGTCGTAGACCATATTAGTGACAACTCAATCTCGATAACTTGCGTTCTTACGAGTCTCTATGGGATCGACCTTGACTCCCCAGTACTCTACCTATTTCAACATCTCATCAGCTTCGTATAAGGTAACCTCCATCGTTTCTTACTCAAAATCACGAGTTTGAGTTTGAATAATCACCTCTCGTGAGCTTTGCGTAAAAACTCGACGGAGTTGGCGCAATAAGTTTCCCAGCCGGAAACCGTTTTTTACCGCTCTTAGTTTGGGTTTTGAGCTCTACGTGAAAGAAGAAAAGGACACATGATTTTGTTGAGTTTTCTCTTGAGAAGTCGACTCTCTTAAAAATTTCACATTAAGAACAAAAATTTGGTTACAAAAGCATCATTTTCGAGCCATTTTCAGTACTTTACTCAAGTCAGCTAGCTATTGTCAACAAATGTGAACAATCTTGATATTTTGGGTTTGCTGTGTTTGATATTGGGAATTTTCCGGGTTGTGGTCGAAAATTTGGATCAAAATTGGTATTTTGGAACTTCCCGCTTGAGAAATCGCCGTTCTTCCAAAAACCTCATTGTCCGTACGCCGGACCGCCTTCGAATCCATCGTAGAGGTCACTTTTGAGAATATCCCTGCTGTTCCGTCTGAATATTAAGGTTGTGCAAGGTTGGTGGTTCTCAGAAACCGTTAAAGGAAATCATAGTACTTTTGTCTTTTAGCGCCAACAACAAATCATAGTCTTACACATGGCAGGAAACAAAGAGAACCCGCTGGTACCACCTACTCCAGCTAAAGGGAGCACACAAGATCCTTCCCACCGAGGTAAGTTGGAGAGTACGTTTGATAACCCCGCCGCACAAAGGGATGCCTTACAGCCGGAAGACAAGACAAGGCTTACTGTCGACGCCAGGTCCGTTATCAACCAAAGGAGAGCTCACTCCAAGGAGCAAACCGCAACTTCGGAAAATTCTGGTGCTGGTCATGCTCGAGGAAAAGCAATAGGGGAAACTTCGAGACATCAGGAGAAGCAAAGGGCGATCACGGAAAGTGTTTTGAGGGTGGAGGAAAACCCCGACCCGAACGTTTCTGAGTCTAATGCCAGAGCGGCGATAGCTTACGCGGAATATGTCAAAAGGATATATGAGGCCAACCTTCATCTAGCCGCCTGCAGGCTCCCTCTGATGGTGATTGACGACACACTCCTTGGTATACTGGATCAAGACATCATGGCACCCCCAAAAACCAAAGACACACCACCCCATGGCCAGGCAAGGATTGAAATTGAAGGAAGCGAGTACTCATCTACGAATAGGACCAAGCATGTCCCTGAGAAAAGTGGGGAGAGAGAATATCAGCCTTGGAACGTGTTAACGGTGAATTTCATGGTTTTATCGCTTTATTCCGTAACAATATTCTTCGTATTTTATTACTTTTTATAGAAAAGTAGGAGTCTAATTGAAATATTGAGGGGTTGTGTATGAAAAGGATTAAAATGCAAATTCGAGCTATTTATGTGGTTTATTAGTCATTTTCTATCTATATATATATTTCTACGGATTGCATGTTTTTACCCCCTTGTAGATATACATTTTCGAGCTAAAAAGAGGATTAAAAGTGGTGCAAGATCGGATTTATATGATGGAGAAGAGATAAAGATGAGAAAATCAAGATTTGATCGACACTGAACTGGCGTCCAAGTCCCGTCCAGTGGACGGGCGTCCACTATGTCAAACGGGCATCCAGGAGGAGATATTTGATTCAGAGTCTTGCCAACATTGCTGGACGAGCGTCCAATTTAACAGAGAACGGGCGTCTGCTCAAGACTCGGTCCGACTCGAAAGTTCAACGCACCTGGACGGGCGTCCAACGAAGCAGACGTGCGTTCAGTCCCGTTTTTGACCTAGCCGACTTACTTTTCCTATTTAAACAGCTGCGCCCCAACCCTATTTGATCATCAAATTTTTATACACCAAATACACACATCAGCCGCATATTCCACAAGGAGCAAACACTGAGATGAATTCTTCCATCTCAACAATCATGATCACCAATATGATTGTTGGCTAAGCATCTTGCGGTGAGACAACGGAGGAAACCAACCAACAACCACACCAACTAGAAGATTTTAAGCTATATCTTTAGTGAGTTCAATTTACTATTTTCAATTGAATTTTGTAATAATTGTTTATGTTTTATTGAATCGAGAGATCGATGAAACTACCGTTCTAATTGAATTTATATGAGAATATTATTCAAGTTGTGATTTCTTTCAATTGATGCAATTAATTGTGATTCAAGAGATTGTTTATGATTAATTGAGTAGAGTATTGGAGACAATCTCATGATCGTGTTATGCATGCTGGTTTAGTTTTGCTTGAGAAAGAAAACGAAACCCTAGAAATTGATTAAAGAGATTTAATCGAATTCGTGATTTGATCATTACTAAAAATCGTACCTTTAGCTCAAAATCTAGTTGGGGTTGGTTGGTTGATTGGTGGATTCTAGTTGCCTTGCCGTTCTTTTAATTCTTTGATAAACCAATTTGTTCGTATCAATTGTGATTGCTACGATTAGTTATTTCAAGAACTTTAGTTGTTACCCGCTGTTTTCTGCATATTTCTGTTTCCAGCACGTTACCGGACGCCCGTCCACCCTCAGTGAATGGCCGTCCAGTGTTGAGTTTTTTCTATTTTCTGCTATTTTAGTCACTGTTCTTCGTTTCTATTTTACAATTAATATAAACCTTAGTTTTAGATAATAATTTGTGACATAATCGATATAATAACTGCATCTTAATCCGATAAACATTCGACTCCCTTAGGACGACCCGTTAACACCCTTTACTACAAGCCTTATACTTGGGGTGTTTCAGTTTATAAATTTAAAACTAGTTTTTACCGAACAGGACGTCTGGGACAGACTGAGAAGAGAAACTTACCACAGAGAATGGGACCTATCCCGTCCGTAAGAAATTTTATTCTGCGCCATGAAGGCAAGGACCTTCACGACGCAAGGCACATCATCAACGAAAAAAGGGCCGACCAAGATGTCAAATCAGTGTACTACGCGGACTCAGAAGATGTCATCAGGAAAAGGGCTTTCTTGGACAAAAATCGGGAGACTATCAAGGATGAAATACTTGACAGGATAAAACAAGAGCTCTCCGAACTAAAAAAGGAAAAGCAAGGCAACAACAGCCCAAACTGAATCAGGGGATAGATGCTTTGGCTGATGAAATTTTGGACTCATTACTGTTAGGTGTAGTTCCCGAAAGACAATTTGTGTAATTGTTTTTAATAATGGATGACAAAATTTATCTCATCTTAGTTACTTGCTTTGTGCTTGTAAAGGATACAATGCTGCAAACCCTAAGTATATATGTATGTAACCACTTGACTCAGTGTATGGATTACACGTGAGGATTGAGTTAGTGGTGATATACTTAAACTGTTAGTCCGTGGTGAACTTAATCAGAGTTTAGAGTCTCTTGATTAAAACACCAATAATGCGCCCAGAACACCTTAGGGTGTGATAGTCTTATCCGGACTGTCGGTAGAGGGTACCTACGTGGGGCATTTATATATGATGACATTCATATAGGACTGGACCGATTTAATATGTATTTCTTGATATAATTCCGTAATCGAGGAATCTTATTAAATCATTAGATGATCATATATGGATCAACCTTAATCCTGAGGTGATCACAGGGTGCTGCTTGTCCCGGGGTAGTGTTTGATGTGTTAGTTACGGTTCACTTAGATATGTGTTCCAAGCCACTTCTCATTGGCACTATCTCCAGATGAGTGAGTAGTTCTGATTTTCACAGACATGGAATCCATTCCTTCCTGCGGGAAGTAGAGAGACAGTCCCCTTATTTGTTAGCCTTAAGAAAGTGATCGATCCCGGGAGTTCATATTAGACTAATTGATCACTAGTCAGATATGTGAACTAATTGATCATCAGGGGGTTAATGGTAAATAAGGATAAGATATTCTGTGTCGGGTTTACGGAGATATCCCACTATGAATGGACAGCTATGGAGGGTTAATCCGTATGTAGTGATTATATCAATGGACGCTTATTCACTCTATGGGTTGAGTATAAGTATACATCTATAATCGGTAGAGTTCAGTTTCGGGTTTATGGTGGCGTAATCCCGGAATTAATAATTAATGTACTTATTTGGTTCGATGAATAATTAATTATTGGAGCTACTGGTTATAGGTCCATGGTCCCGGATATGGCTTCTGTAATTCGGACTAATAATCTTGTTATTTGGGCCTCAGTGATAATTAATTGGCTGGGCTAATTAATTGATATGCATGAATATTATTTAGTTGGGCTAAATAATATAATACAAAGAAAAGACATTTTCTGTGGGCCTGGTGGGCTTAGTGTGGCGCCAATATGTCTTGGATTTTCCAAGAAATTAGTTTTCCTGGATAATGACATATTGTGTAATTAGATCTATTGTAAATTCATATAAATGATGAAAATTCGTTCATATGAGTATAGGAAATTATGTAATTTATTTTTATTGCAATATTAATTTTCAGAAAATAGATCTGTTTAGTAGCTGTTTAGTTATTTTGTTTTTCCCGTTGATTGAGCCGTTGAAACGACGATCCCTACGGTGATTTGAAGATGTTGAACAATTCCACAAAATTTGGTGTCGATCGGAGTCTGTTTTGATATCCGTTCGTTGCTGCAAAGAAGCTGCTGTAACAGAAAAACGCAGGATTCACAAAAACCCTACCTGTGACTTCCTCGAATTTCTGGGAGAGTTTAGGCCGCTGAAAGTCAAATCCAACCGGTCAGATCGAAACATATGGAGTTTTAGACGTGGGATAAAAATTTCAGGTCGATCGGGATACATCTCGATTCCCAATCGGCCTCGGGAAGTCATTGATGCGCTGCTGTAAAAGTCAGATTCAGCAGCTAGTTGGGCGGCTGACTGGAGAAGATTGACAAGTCAAAGCTCCGATCCAACCGTCCATAATGAAGCACAAGGAGTGAGGAACAGATCTGGAAAGTTTCGTCGTGATCCGAGTTCGTTTGGTTTGCCGATCGTCGAAGATTTTAAACAGCTGCAGATTATGTTAGAAAGAAGTAAACCCTAGTTAGGGTTTTGGTTATTTATTTTTAATAGATTATATACGGGGGTGCCAACGGTCCATCTTGGTGTTTATTTTCCGTACTAGTATACTTGTTTAGATTGTATGTGTAGAACCGGAAAATTGCCATGACATGCATCATATCATGAATTCCACTCCATATGCATACATGTAGAAATTAATTCGAGGAATTAGTTAGGCATGTATAAAACACGCAATTAGTTTTAATTAATTGTTTGATATTAATTAGAAACTAATTAGGGTAAAAACCGAGGAACATGGGTTTTTTCAATCGTCGAGGTTGGGTGATGGATTCTCGGTGAATCCCACTCTGCGAAAGCATAAGAAGTAAAATCCTGAAACCTTGTGGTTAAGGTGTTGGATTCTCGGTGAATTCCACCTTACCTAGACGAGATTACGTTTTTGTTCCGTAGTGTCTACGTGAAAGTTTGATGTTTAAGGATTGGATAATCACGGGCAAACATGGTTCGATGTGGTTTAACCACGGTTGGGTGGTCAACAGTAGCTACGGCTCGATCGACCTCACCCTCCACGTGTGGCGTTTGCACGGGGGTCTGGCAAGGCTGAGCCATCCGAAGAGCCACTACGGCTCAACGGAGCTCCCCTAGTCTTGACCCGTCCGACGGCCATATATGTTCCAACGAATAGGTCGGGTGGGCTAGCCCACGTAACCGACAACATTCGGGCCTATGATTTATTGTTCCTTAATGTAACATCAAGTCCAAAAACGTGATCAGTAAACCCACCACTTTTTCAAAATATTGAGTGGGAGCGGGAGAGGCGACAGCCGACCCCACGGCCTCTACTGTTGACACAAGCAACGTGAGAGAATGGTGACGCCTCGTGCCGGGTTTGATTTCGGCCCCCTAAGGAAGGCCTTCACCACTATCAAAATTCAAGCCTTGGTCTCCGAAAGGATAGGATTTTGGGTACTCGTCGGGTCACTGACCGACCCTAAGGCGGCACACTCGGGGTCTACCTAAAAATTTGAGACAGTAGGTCACACTCATAAAGGGTATTTTTGGTAGTACCTTGGCTGAAAAAGGAAAGGTGATTGACGATCACAAATGAGATGTTCGATTCTCAATCTGATCTTCAATATTAATCGAAACCTCCTTGAACTACCCTAAGGCGGCACTGAGGCGTTAGATTAAATCCTTGGAACGGTAGGATAGACTACAAGTACTTAGTTTATGTTCCTAAAATTTATTAGTAGTGTATGATTTGGATTTATTTTCTGTCAATATTATTTACAACTATATATATATCTCTCTAGGATGCTAGACTGCTAGTGTAAAATTGACTAGTAATGACTTCGTTAAAAAGTGGTAAGTAACTAGAACGTTGTACTTATTGATCTTACATGCGATTAATTTTTCGGAAGAGATATTTCTCTTGAGCCTTCAAGACTTAAGTGACATAAATAAGTATGTCACTGATGTCACTCGTGTTTAACGAGAGACAACCATAGTTAGTTTGAAAGATGATTGGGACGATAAAATTCTTCTAGTGAATTTTAATTGTGTAGTGTCTACACGAGAAATTTTCTAATAGAAAAATTAGAGAATCATAAATTAAAGTGTCGCTAGTTAGACGGTATTTGGAACCGATAAACTAGTGGGAGCTTTTGTCTTATGTTTTTCTAATTAAGAAAATTAGTCCCACTGGGTAACGCTTTCATTAGACATCCCACAGTCCACGAGTAGTGTCTACTCATATGAACTGCTAGTTCAAGACTATTTCCTTTTAAGGAAAGTTAAGAATGGGAAAGAATGTCTATAAGTGTTAATCATCTTAACTGAAGTTTTGAGGCTAAACCGAAACATTAATTAAAGAAAGTATAGGATAAGGAAAGTGATTTCGGATCACTTAACCAATGAATCCTTAGCGACTTTCTTAAACCGATTAACTTGACTCGGTAGCTTAGTTCTTTGGAAGAACAAGGAAGCTGTGCATTAACAATTAATAAAGTAGACAATGGGCAATTATTTCAGCTCTAATAGTGGGAGTGATATAAGGAAATGAATTTCGGATTCTATCCTTGAATATCACAGAAAAATTTATTTTTCTGTTTACAGATTCGTTGAAACAAATGGATTCACTTTCATCTCGATACTACAGTTGCCTTAAACGAAGTGAAGATGACATTTGTAGTACGAATCTGTGACTCGGACTTTTGTTTGATAAAGACAGAACCACTAAGAAAAGCTGAATAGGTATGTGTAACACATCTAAAACTATTAAAGGTAAAAGGTTTCCGTATTAAGATAAACGACCCTTCAATATCTATTAATTAGTGCATATATCCTAGAGATAAGACCTGACGACTGGCTAAGGGTGATTCCTATCTCCCAGTCTAGGAACACTATCACAAAGGAACAATGACTAAGTTTCCTTTCAATCGGGAGAGGGTAATAGATTTGAAGGGGTAACATAGCTTGTTCATCATGACCTTCGGGGTCTAGTGAGAGACACAAGCTAGTGGGAGTTTTTGAGTGGTGACATTTTGTCTGATAACTACTCGAAACGCGATTTAGTTTATCAAAAGAATACGAGGAGGAGTCTCTGATTTTAGCAGAGAATAGAGTATTCCATGCTTATAAATAGGCTATAGCATAGTCTTGGGACTGATGCTCAGCCTGCCTCCTAGTGGAATGTTTCTCACTGAGAAAGAAACCATAGACTTGCCCTATATAGTTATTGATGTACTACAATACATTGCTAAACTCGATTAAGATAATTGGTTGCAAAATAACGGTTAACATTATTATGTAAACCGAGAAGTCTACCTAGAAGATGCTAGTGAATTTATGGATAAGGAGTGAATTTGGTTCACACCACTTCCGTAAATGTAGGCATTTAGCATTTAATGCTTGAAGGTAGGACTGGAGATTTTACGTATACGTTCAGATTTTGACTGTTCGTGAAATGCCTTAATGAGACGAGTGAAGGTTGGTTGTAAGATTCTTGAGACCAGAAAGTGACAGTTGGACTGTCACAATTCTTCTGATAGAATCTATAACTAACAGCCTTAGACCTTGGAGTACGGTTACCTAAAGGAAGTTACTATCTGATTTAATCAGACCACGTCCAACATCGGTTGTTGGTGATTACACTGATAAATACTACTAGATCAGAATGTCGATCCACCCAGAACGCAGTGGGAGTATGGTTTAACCATTGACCCATTATGGTTGTGTGAACTTTATAGTCTGCTGAGGTGATTGAGAACCTGTGGATCATTGTGGGCTGTATAGGATTCTGATCAGAGAGGTTGGTTCGAAAACCTTATCCCTGTGAATGGAGTTTTGGTACTCCAGTTCTGTTCAGCCTCTTGTAGAACCACCTGAGTGTCTCAGGCCCAGTGGGAGTAATTGGTCCTACGCCGAAAAGAGTCGAATGAATAGGAAAGTTTAACTTTCAGCACAAAGCTGAGTGGTCTAGGGGTGATTCCCTAAAAAGGAGAGAGTTAACCAGACCTTGAACTCTCTCACCACTCAGTCTTGCTAGATTTCGTTAGAAAGCAGAAAATAGGGGTGATTCCCTGAGACTTTCTTGCCGTAAAACAGAGTCTGGATTCATTCGGAACAGAAGGGTCTTGGTTAGAACAAATGGCAGGTTGACTGCCTGGAATTATGTCATTTGTGGATATAAGAGAACCTCTCGGTCATTAAAAGTCGCATGTTTTAAAATATGTGGACTTGACCAGAATATTGATAAGTCTTATTTAGACTGGGTATCAATATTGGTAAAATAGTAGTATTAGTGTTCATGAATGATAACACTGAAACAGTTGGAAACAACATGTGTGTGCTATCTGAAGTCAGAAACTGACAGGCCAAGATTCTCTGGATGAGAGAATTGGACTATATTCTAAGAATCTGATTCGGTCAAATTCACGAGAATGAGTCATTGGCTATCCCACCTATCTTATTGAATAAGACGATCATGCATATACGTATGCAACATTCATCGAGAGTAATCCTACCCTACCTCTCAGGAATGATTCTCTAAATCTTCGGATAAAGAGAAAATGAGATAGAGTCTCTCTTGGATAATGGCAAGTCAGGTTATCACAAGTCAATAGTAATCGAATCTTGGATTCGAGCGATAAGTAGCGGTTTAGTACGTCCTCAAGTATCTTTAGAGAAAGAGGAATCATATGCTTGTATATTCAGGTGCAAACTTGAATATGGTTGACTACACTGATTCTGACTTGTAGTCAGATTAAGGATGATCATTAAGTTGATCGCGGGCTCAGTGTTTTCTCATAGTGCTTAAATTTTCCTTTTTGGTCTGGGAGTAATTCCAGGTCTGATAAGCCGATATCACTTCACAGTGAAAATAGTGAAGAGATAGCTTTGAAGGATCTTCTCAGTCACTAGAGGTCAAAAGAATAGAGAGTACCACCTGATTAGATGGACCGGCGACGTTTTGATCCTAAAGATCGTCTCGAGTCGACAACCTAACTAGTCAGTGTACCAAGTCGAGTGCTTGGAGGGTACGGCATTGATGGATATGTCTCATATGCTTTTAGAGCAAGTGGGAGAGTGTTGTGAATAAGATGATAAGGGTGTGCTCTAAAAACAATCGTTGCTTGTCATTTCGTGCAAGTGGGAGATTGTTAGGTGTAGTACCCGAAAGACAATTTGTGTAATTGTTTTTAATAATGGATGACAGAATTTATCTCATCTTAGTTACTTGCTTTGTGCTTGTAAAGGATACACTGCTGCAAACCCTAAGTATATCTGTATGTAACCACTTGACTCAGTGTATGGATTACACGTGAGGATTGAGTTAGTGGTGATATACTTAAACTGTTAGTCCGTGGTGAACTTAATCAGAGTTTAGAGTCTCTTGATTAAAACACCAATAATGCGCCCAGAACACCTTATGGTGTGATAGTCTTATCCGGACTGTCGGTAGAGGGTACCTACGTGGGGCATTTATATATGATGGCATTCATATAGGACTGGACCGATTTAATCTGTATTTCTTGATATAATTCCGTAATCGAGGAATCTTATTAAATCATTAGATGATCATATATGGATCAACCTTAATCCTGAGGTGATCACAGGGTGCTGCTTGTCCCGGGGTAGTGTTTGATGTGTTAGTTACGGTTCACTTAGATATGTGTTCCAAGCCACTTCTCATTGGCACTATCTCCAGATGAGTGAGTAGTTCTGATTTTCATAGACATGGAATCCATTCCTTCCTGCGGGAAGTAGAGAGACAGTCCTCTTATTTGTTAGCCTTAAGAAAGTGATCGATCCCGGGAGTTCATATTAGACTAATTGATCACTAGTCAGATATGTGAACTAATTGATCATCAGGGGGTTAATGGTAAATAAGGATAAGATATTCTGTGTCGGGTTTACGGAGATATCCCACTCAGAATGGACAGCTATGGAGGGTTAATCCGTATGTAGTGATTATATCAATGGACGCTTATTCACTCTATGGGTTAAGTATAAGTACATCTATAATCGGTAGAGTTCAGTTTCGGGTTTATGGTGGCGTAATCCCGGAATTAATAATTAATGTACTTATTCGGTTCGATGAATAATTAATTATTGGAGCTACTGGTTATAGGTCCATGGTCCCGGATGTGGCTTCTGTAATTCGGACTAATAATCATGTTATTTGGGCCTCAGTGATAATTAATTGGTTGGGCTAATTAATTGATATGCATGAATATTATTTAGTTTGGCTAAATAATATAATACACAGAAAAGACATTTTCTGTGGGCCTGGTGGGCTTAGTGTGGCGCCAATATGTCTTGGATTTTCCAAGAAATTAGTTTTCCTGGATAATGACATATTGTGTAATTAGTTATTTATTTGTTAAATAATTAATTGGATAAATAAAAGAAAATAATTTATTTATTATTTATCTCTTAACTATAAGGATAATTATATTTTCTTATTATAAGATTGTAATTATCTCTTATTTTTATTGGATAATAATAATTAGAATTATCTCTTTTATTTTGTTAAACCGATTGGGTATAGTTTTTCTCTCTTGGATTTTGCCTATAAAAAGAGAGTTCTCCCCGAGCCCTAGGTGAAGAGAGGCCCACGAAATTTATAGAGAAAAAAGGCTAAGGAGTTCGATCCTTAGCTCCACCCAGTTGGAGAAAAACTTGGAGTTTTTCTTGGAAGCATATCAAGGAGGTTCTCATATCAAGAAGAGTGTCCACCAACCACCGTTTGGAGAACACATTGGAAGATCAAGGCTTCTCATCCTAAGATCAAGGCGTCTCTTCCCGATATTGGTAACATGATCTTAACCCCTTGTAGTAGTTTAAGTCCTTTAATTATGTATTGTGATATATAAGTCGTGATCCATCCGCTGCACGTAGACCTAATTCGTTTAGATCTAAGAACCTGCATCCTTCAATTACCACCTAGGGGAGTGCAGTACTCGCAGTACATTTATTCCAAAGGAACCACCTGCCACTTTGAATGGATAGAATCTTTCCTGAGCCGAACGCTCTTGGCTACCACCAACAGGTCGGCTTGGTGTGTGGCATTCGTAGGAAGCATGCAAGACCAAGATACCGCATGGCTTCGCGGACTTCCTCATGGCTCCATCAAAAGTTGGGAAGAGCAGAAGGCTAAGTTCTTGAAAGCCCATGCTCAGTTGGTAAACTATAAGCAAGCCGCAAAAAACACCACGATAAGCGAATCTGTGATCATTCTTTCGCGGTGGAAGATTTTGTCCTATGCAAAAGGCAGGCGACCGGCCAGAAAACCGACAAATGAAAGTTGGCGAAAAACTGCGAAGGTCCTTGGCAAATTTCAAGAATAGTCAAGACGGGGACATACATTTTTAAGGATAAAAAAGGTAACAAATTTAATCGACCCTGGCACGGCGACAACCTGAAGCGATACTACATGTAAGGGCGACTTATTTTGTTAGCCTTTTCAAGCTCAACGTTTGTACGCGGCGGTACCAGCACGTCGTCGTGGGACATAAGCATCCTAAGAATGCCGGTACAGAGCCTGTAGATCGACCGAGGAAAAGGGATTGGGCGATGAAGTTCTGTATGGGCAGCGAACCGCAATATCTCCCGATAAATCAATAGACCCCAATCAACGTTGACATCCTCATCGGCCTTAATAATCGCATAAAGAAGTAGCAATTCAGCCTCTCAGATCTCCTCAGAATCATACGAAAGAAACACGCGAGAGTTGATCAGTCTTTTCCACTCTCCATGGACCTGGGACATCTCCGAAGCATAGCCTTCTGGCAAAAGATCCCAGTCGCCTGGAATCAAAAGCTTGAGATCCACAGATCTATAAATGTGCCTCCTCACCTCACTACCAAGACCCTAATCCGTTTCGTAATGTACATACGGAGGGTGAACAAGAAAGTTAAAGAACTCATTGATAATGGTTGGAGTAAGGGCAATGTTAACCCTCCGGAGGGGAACGACGGTAACAACATCGTCAGTCAAGACCAATATCGACAAAACGGAATAAAATTCCCACACCATGGTGGCGTTGTACACCCCTCGAGGTGACTTAATAAAACAAGACCACCACTTGATGATATGTGCACATTCGGAAAAGCTGATCTTTCGAATGTTCAAACCCTCTCTACCAACAGAGAAAGTTGATTAAAATGCGAAAAGAAGTTGGCTATGGCCAAGAGAGATGCTGTTTGGAAGAAAGGAGAATCGCCGAAATTGGCCATAATCGTGATAGAGCAAGAGCTGAGAGATGTGTTTGAGAAGAGAGCAAAGCTCCCTCCTTTTTTAGCGCAAAACAAATGATCCAACGGAGGAAACGAGACAGATCAAACGGCCAAGATAAGGGTCTGTTCAAATTTCAAAATTTGAATAATCATTAATGGCGGAACACTTATTGGAACCGGCACCATTATGAGCACGATCTCCAAAACGTCCGAAATGGGCGGAGAACAGTAACCCCGTGGTGGCAGCTTTTCCTAAGAAGGTGTCAGAAAAAATCGGCAACCGCCAGACTTTACAGCTGGAGAGTCTCAAAAACTGCTCTGAATGTGCCCGCCCATGAGTATAGTAAGACACGCACAAAGTAGGGGGCCGCATCGGAAATTTTAAAGTGAGCATACAAACCCCTATGAGCACTTCCAAGCCCACGGCCTGGACAAGGTTTTGTTTCAATTCAGATCAACACGGCAGGACCTCGACCTTTATCTAAACAAATAGGGCATATGTAATTTTTTGAGGAACAGTTAATATTGAGCCCAACAAGACTTCGAGGAGTTGAAGACTCGACTATGATATAAGCCTCGAAGCAAAGTCCCTATTATTTCGATCGAGCTCAGATGCAATCTCATTCGAAACAAGGGGGCCACAAGCCAAATTTTATTAATTCAACAGACGCAGGTTCGATTGGAAGTGTCATTTTGGAGATCTCGACACGAAGGGCTCTCAACCTAACCAAAATAAGGGGTCCACACGCATATGAATATCCAAAAATAAGGAGCTTGAAAAGCAAAATATCTTTAAAACAATTCAGAGGAGCAGTACAAAGAAGGTCATGAGGTCACTACAAATTGTTACAAAATTCATACAGATTATTACGAGATTCAGACCAAATTATTACAAAAGGCCAAAGCCACCAAAGTTTATGAAATCACAATCAAACAGGCTAAGTTCACTTATCCGAGGCATGAGTCAGAGTATGATCCCTTATAAGATTTAGAAAATCATCGCCGAATTGAGGGGTGCCGGCATCAATTGGGCTCTCCCCTTTATCGACGGCTCCATCCTTGGGCTCTCCATCATCACCTTCAGTTTCATCATTTACCTCCTTGCCTTCAGCAGCTTCTCTCCCTGCCGTCTCCATCATTGAACGCAAATTAACCTCTTTGATCAGCGGAGGATTCCGAACGGGCTGCTCATCTTTCCTACACTTAACTACAAAATTTGATATCTGCGACTGGATGTAAGGAAGATCAAGATGATGGACTCGAAAAGCAGCATACAGCTGAGGTGTGAGTTGCTAGTCGAGCAAGGTATCCAAACTGATCTTTCCAGCCCCGAAACCTGACCTAAAGCACCGGGCCGCATGAATGAACCCTCAACCATAATTGATATGAATCTAGAACCAAATTCTACTCAAGATACACTAGCATTTCAGGTTGGTCCTAAAACTCGACTACAACGTAAAAAGAAGCTCGAATCCTTGGAAAATTTATTCTATTTAACAATACAAGAGATCAAGTCGAAGGATGAAGAATGTGACATCATTAAGTTTGTTATCTATGCTTGCGGACTACCGGAATAATATCTCAATATTATGGTGCATATTATAAGTAGTTACTATATGTTATATTATGTCATATTAGCTAAATAAATCACAAGTATTTGCTGGAAATTAAAAAAGGAGCGCCACTTTTGCATGCAAGAAGTCAAGGATACAAGTTTTGGAAAAATCAAGTTCATGCACAATAAAATGCATTAAAGCTTGCAAAATACATTGAATCTTGATTCAATGTACCTAGAATGCTAAAAGGGGCCGAAATTTTTGTTCATGTACTTAGATTTTCAAGTATCTTTTGTAACCTATAAATAGCCATCCATTTGTCACTTGAAAATTAAAGATTCAACTTTTATAAATATAATTTATATTTTCTCACTTGGAAAAGTGTGTGTTGAAATTCTCTGGAAAGAGGTTTCTAAATCCGGATTATCAAGGGCCTAAGCAACCCTTATGGGTATCCATATACCCAGGTGCTTAGAAACGGGTTTTCTAAGTGTCGAGGTGATTCCAAGGTGCTCTCACACAGGTTGTGATCGTGTCAAGGAGCTTAGTATTCCAAGATGCTTCCACACAGGTTGTGGTTGTGTTGAGGACTTATCTATCCATCAAATATCTCAATCCTAGATCCTACATCGCAAATCGCATGGAATTTTTTTTGGGAGATAACTGACGAGGCATTTGTGGAAACATACAAAGAGGAAAATGAGAGTGAGGTGGAGCTGGCAGGAGAAACTAGTCCCATATTTGTTGGTGAGGAATTGGAAATGGGTGTGCCTGAAATTGTGGATGAAAAGGTACATGATGATCGGCCTCATGAAGTGGACACCGGGCTGTTGGATACCTCCAATGCAGCCCCTATATTGCCTTTGATTTGTGTTGATCCTGATCATGTTCATGGCAAACCGGAGCACACATTCTTTGATCCATTTTGTGTGCATGCCGAGACCTCACAATATCCGACTTACGGTGGTTATATTTCTTCTTTCAAGGTCTTCAACCACATTTACATCAAGCCGAGAGCTATTTCTTATTTTTCATTAGTCAAGCATAGATCCCCATATCACCATGCCTATAATTTGAAGTTGTCTCTTCGCATTATATTTGATCCTGGAATAACAATGGAATTTTATGTGGGTTCTCTAGACATTATGCAAAGTGATTAGCTTTATGATGTCCTTCTGATTCGAGGACGAATCCTTCGCAACCGGGAGTGTCTGATATGAATATAAAACCGAATTCTACTCAAGATACACTAGCATTTATGGTTGATCCTGAAACTCGACTACAACGTAAAAAGAAGTTTGAATCCTTGGAAAAATTAGTCTATTTAAAAATACAAGAGTTCAAGTCCAAGGATGAAGAAGGTGACATCATTAAGTCCGTTATCTATAATTGCGGACTACCGGAATAATATCTCAATATTATGGCGCATATTATAAGTAGTTACTATATGTTATATTATGTCATATTAGCTAAATAAATCACAATTATTTGCTGGAAATTAAGAAAAGGGGCGCCACTTTTGCATGCAAAAAGTCAAGAAGACAAGTTTTGGAATAATCAAGTTCATGAACAAAAAAATGCATTAAAGCTTGCAAAATACATTGAATCTAGATTCAATGTACCTAGAATACTTAAAGGGGCCGAAATTTTAGTTCATGTACTTAGATTTTCATGTATCTTTTGTAACCTATAAATAGCCATCCATTTGTAACTTGAAAATTAGAAATTCAACTTTTATCAATATAATTTATATTTTCTCACTTGGAAAAGTGTGTGTTGAAATTCTCTGGAAATATGTTTCTAAATCCAGATTATCAAGGGCCTAAGCAACCCTTGTGGGTATCCATATAACAAGGAGCTTAGAAATGGGTTTTCTAAGTGTCGAGGTGATTCCATGGTGCTCTCACACAAGTTGTGATTGTGTCAAGGAGCTTAGTATTCCAAGATGCTTCCACACAGGTTGTGATTTTGTTGAGGACTTATCTATCCATCAAATATCTCAATCCTAGATCCTGCATCGCAAACTGCATCAATAGTACTGCTCCCGGGCAAGCCTCAATTCCTCAAGGTGCTTTTGCAGATCCTTATCAGCGTCGTTTAACTCTTCCTTCAGGAGATCAATCCTCTTTAGGCACTCCGCACATTTGGAGATGGCCTCGTCCCTTTGAACCTCAATGGACCTCAACGACTCACTGATCTCCTGAGCTCTCTTGACATTGGCTGCATTCTCGGTACGAAGCTGAACAAGTTCGGCATGGTCCTTTGCAAAATGCTACTAGGCCCTTACGGCTTTCCTCACAGATCCATGGTCCCTCTCCTCAGCCTTTCTTAACGCTTCCTTCAAGTTGCAAATATTTTGAAGAACTTCATTCTGGGCCGCATCATGCTTATACTCGGAATGATAGAGCTCGGTTCCAAACTGAAAAGGAAAGCATCAATGCAATGTAATCCTTCAAACTAAAAAGTAAAGCACGAACAAAACAGAAATTATATACCTGACTCACAAAAACTCCAACTAACCCGATGGCGCCGGCCAGGCACTGGGATCGGCTAGACGAACCTGCGGTTGCAGTCGAGGCCACCACATCCTCCTGCACATAGTGAGAAATAATACCTTGACCTACGACTCGTTCAGTTTCATCGGGCAGAGTAAACTTCAAATTCTTAAGGGGCAACACATCGGCAATGGCAGTAGCCACTTTCCCAGCATCCCTCAACTTCAAAGGTTTCTCAGCAAACTCTTTATTCATCCATATAGCAGGGTGGCCTCGGGCACCGACCGGGCCCCTCAGGACTAGCGGCGGCTTCGGTTGACAAGAAACAGTCGACTCCTTCTTACCCTCATCGGTCGGTTGGTTCGAGCTATCAGTCAGCTCGACCACAGTAGATGGAAAAGGGAGCCGCCTCCTGGTTTGGGCCTGCAAAGATGGCATCAGCGACTTCAGGTACGGCCAGAGCCACAACGCCGCCCTTATCCGTGGTTTTTTGACTTTTCTTGGGGGCGGCCACATCTCCCACGTCGATCTCCTCTTCGTCGGCGGATCCAGCGGAGGACTTCACCCTTGCGGCACCCCTCTTCCTTTTTGGCTTGGGTATCACAATGGACGTCGAACCCCACACCTCCGTGTTTAAAGGTTCACCAAGCGAAGCGGCGTCAGTAGATAGTGCAGACAAGCTCACAGTCTTGGGCTCCACCTCTGCGTTTTTAGCCAGCAAGACTTGATCAACTTTCTTCATCTCTCTGATATACGCGAGCCGGGAGACTCTATCCTCAACTGCATCAGTCATCTTACTTGAAAAGAATGAAAGAGTAACGGATCACAAGATTAGAAATAAAGATATAGATGAATGAAAACCAAAGCTTTAAAGAGACTATAAACGAGCAAGTGAAAGGCAAATCGTTACGACGATCATTATTCCGGCGCTTCTTAATGGTTTCCGGAGCAGGTCTGACATCTGGACGGATAGGTCTTGAAGTGATGGAACTCTTCACATCTATCCTATTGTTCGAGCACATGATCAATCGGGGTCCACATAATCATAACATAGCTACAACATCTACTTCATACAATAAAATCTTATGAAAAAGAAAAAAATTAAAATTACCAACTTGCGTCTTATATTACCAAACCAATTAACTAATTAACATTTAATCAATTAAATGATGTTCAATTGAAATTAAATTAACGATTAATTCTAAAACAATTTCAATTTAAATTTTATTAATTAGAACTATTCTAAAATAAAATTAAAATAAAATTGATCTCTTAAGTTTTATTTCCTTTTGGTTTCTAACAAAAATGGATGCCTTTGGTTTGTTCCTAAATTAAAAGGCATCAACTTAGGCATTTACAAAATATTTGACAATGACCTAGGTTAACCTTAGGTTCACAATTCTTGACCATAGTTCTAACCCCTTCACTCAACAAATTGAGTAATGCTCTTTGTCATCCCAATGGTTCAAAGTGGTTAGCCACATTGAATCAGCTAAATTAAACAGATTTCAATGTCCTATAAAGAATCACAAAACAAAAAAGCAAAAATTTCGGAGTTCCACCAAAAGAGCACCAGCCGACGCCGACCACCCCGGAGGGGGCCGCTGGCGCCGGCGCTAATTCTGGTGAGGGTACCGCTACCAATCAGCCGAGCACGCCTAAAGCTGAATTTTTTTTGTTTTTGTTTCGGAAATCTTAATCATGCATCGATAATAATTACTATGCAAATTAACTAATTATCATTGCTTATGATCGAAGACCGCTCTGCTACCACTGTTGGGAAATCAACGCGGCAACGCATCGAAATTAAAAAAAAATTATTTCCTCTACCAAGATCGACTTTGTTTAAGAAACAAATATAAGTAGTAAACAAGAATGTTACCTTGAATTCTCTAAAAGATCGAAGCGTTATCGTCTACGAAAGAATAGCAGTGCACAGAGCCTCCCAAGTGTTTGAATTCTACCTTGATCAACACGAACAACCCACCGGAATCCCGCCTTGGATTGCTACTAGAAAAACTCGGTTGTTAGACCGACATTTTCTCTCATTCAAACACTCAAGGATGCTCTCAAGTATATTCTGGTAAATATCTCTCTTGAAATTGGTGAAGGTGGCACCCCAAGCCCTTTTAATTGCCTTGGAGAAGAGTCTTGAGTAGATTAGGGAGAAAGAAAACATTTTTCCAATAAAATAATGAAAAAATATCTTTGATTGATTTATCTCATTTAATATTCAATAGCTTATATTAAATATTTCTAAGATATGTATTGTGAATATCTAATATTGAATATATCTTTATTATATTACCATAAATAAATTTATACATATGTATATAATATTAATACACAATATATTACTATAATTAATTAATTTGTAAAATCCATTTATATCCTACACACACAACATGCGTCCCATACAATGTATATTTAATTAACCAGCATAATTAATATCTTGTATTATATTTATTCATAATAAATAAATATCATCATATTAATTTATCACTATAACACTTTATAGTCGAGATAAGTAGTTTCCTTATTTGGATATCATTATAACCGCATTTTAATCTGGCTAGATCTTCTTATGTGTGTGACCCAATAGACTTCTGAATATATTGGCCATAGACATACAGTGCATTTACTAAAAGTCCCTTCATACACTACAAGAAAACTGTCTTTCACTGACAAAAACTTAATGACGAGAGGCTAATCCCGTCATTAAAGGTAGTAAAAATGATGGAACTTAAAATGTTTTGTTGTTTGATGACCAAATACCAATTACAGTCATTACTGATCATATTTCCCGTCATTAGGGTCCGATAAAAAAAATTCCTCTCATTATTTATACAACAAGCATTTTACCCGTGCGATGCACGGCGGGAAAGATTAAAAATATGTGGATCTATAATATAGATTTATAAATTTACACACATGAAAATATAATAATTTATTATGAATTTAGTTAATAGCGAATCATAAATAAAACTTCAATGGAAATACGTGTGTTCAGTTGTAATCATTAAGAAGAAATAAGATATCAATGAAAGGTTAAGTTGCTCATAAGTATAAAGTTGATATTATATAAACCCGTGCCAGGCACGGTGATTTGGCTCATGTACTAATTTTGGAAGGAAAAAAATTCAAAAGTACGAAACATATAAGTGAATTCATAAAGGTTTTGTATATGCAATCCATATGTGACTCATGCAACAAATAGTAAGGGTCGTTTTAAAATTTATGGCAATAGTAAAGATGGCCCATCCAACACAACCAAATGCCTTGTTTTGTATCATAGTTTCGACATCCGTCTTCACCTCAACACCCCATCTTGCATATACCCGGCCATTGTGTGTTATTTACAAAAGTCATTTTTTGTTATACTTTTGAAAGCCTTCGTTTATCTCTCTTGCATGGGTGGACACCCAGGCGAAAAAATGTAAAATGAAGCACCACTCAAGGTGCCCAGAATCGTATTAATCTATAGAATATCAAATGAGACAATAATTTGGGTGTTGGAGAACCGTAAGTCTGCGAATTTCAACAGGAAAATGAAAGTCAAGTTTAGAAAAAGACCTTGAAAAATAAAGGGAAAAAAATTATGTTGGTGTGATAACACAATCAATATTACGAATTTCTCTATCTAAACTGACTTAACCATAATTTGAACATATTTATAGCCTTAGATCAAAAGTACACAACATAAACCCCACCAAAATTTCAACCACCATCCATCCATCATGTCAATTTGTATACATGGAAACAACTTTCAACAAATGGATGGCCATTATATATATACAGGAACATGAGATATTATATCAAAATATAACTTATCTATGACTATATTTTCATAGGGTTTCAGTTTTTATTTTTATTTTTAAAACAACTTTATTTTATTAAAAAAGGAAAAGAATAAAGTGCTACAAAGTCAATGCCACTTCCCGGCCCGCCCCAAGTACGTGATAGAGTGCATAGCATGGCCTCCTTAAACCCTATGCGTGGCAAACCCAGTGTAGGAAAATCCAGCACATAGGGAAGAGTGCTCACTCTATGCACCCCCAAAATCCTGGCACCATAAATATTACAATCAAACACACCAAAATTATCCTCCACTCGATACTTGTCCTTGCTTAAGCATAGCAATCCCAAGGAAAAAAATAGCCCGTGTATCCGACCAAGGTATGAGCCAAAGACTCGAACAAGCGCTGAAGCACGAAAACGGTACCACTCCTTCTCCACCTTGACCTTGCTACTACAACCCAACGCATGGTTACACCTGGCACATGAGAAAGATGATAATCCCAAAAATAGCTAAAGAAGATAATAACCCAAAAAAGGAACAAGGACACCTGGATTGCACCCCTAACAGGATGATAGGGGTGCCTCCAAAGTTGAATGCCAATGCCGGTACTATGCACTGAACCCTTATCATCAACCTCCAACGATTCTGCTTCTATGCGTCCCCTTCAAATAAAAATGCCCGGTCCAAGCTAGCCGTACATGAATCCTCAAAATGCAAACACCGGATAAAGTATAGAAATCAGTGAGCCATAAAAAATAAATCATTATGCAAAAAATCCAATAAAGGAACATGTACACCTGAATTGCACCCCTAACATCATGATAGGGGTGCTTCCAGAATCATAGGGTTTCAGTAGAAAAGCTAGAAACAACACGTTATAATCAAGAGCAGAAAATGGTACATTTAAAGTACTAAAACTACAATCAGAAGACTTAAACTAAGATCATCAACACTAAAATTACTTTTGAATATAAAGGAATAAAAACCCTACTTGAAAGCCATGCCCGAGGGTTTGTCATCCATAGATTTCCTAAAAATCTCAACCATCAAACTTATCAATTCCTTCAATTATTGCAACAACTAATCTTTAAAATTGTACATTGAGTACACATGCATCATGATTCTCACTCATCTTGATCGAGTATTCGCATCATTATTTTTCAGTTAGCTCATGATGCTTTCTCTACAACCCATGTAGAGTGCTATATTTAATAAATGCTTTCTCTACGACCCAAATGCGTAAGTGAGATCGACTGGGGATGAGAACAATCAAATGGCTAGCCATCAATAGAAAACAAAAGTAATAAAAAGGTAGATAGTATTACCTTATTCATATCAATACATGCCGATATATTTATCTTGTCGTAGAAGCCTCATTCCGATTAAGATCTCTATCTTGCTTTGCTGGATTTGCATGGGATCGAAATGATGAGTTGACTTATCCAAATGTTTAGGCTGCAAGGCTGGGGGTGATCTACTGCGCATTGGCGATGACGACGTTTATGGTAGTAAATTCAAACCAAAAGCTAGTATAAAAAAACAGCAGGCTTGCACAATGAATCAAACATATTTCAATTCTCAAGGTTAAACAAAAAAATTGGCTACAACCCAAATGCAGAGTAACAATGAAAAGGCTTGAAATTGAAAAGAAAAAAAGAACTAAGGTAGACATTATTAACTTAGATCAACACATGTCGGATCAAATACTAAGGATCGTCCCCCAACCTCGATGTCGATCTCGATCTCTTATATGCGGTGGTTGCATCAAATAGTTGGAAATTATTGCAACAAAGTTTCTTAGGAGTAATGAATTCTTTTGGCTCATGATGATAAGGAAGTCTGTGGTATCCATAAAACAAACCATAAATAAATTATTATCAACCAACGGTGATTTTCCTCTGCAACCAATAAATGAAAAAAAAATAGAGTTAATGTATATGCTAATAGCTTATGAAGCAGTTTCACTTTCATCCATTGCAAATCTGCAGCTACTTTCACCTTGCACAATAATATTTCATATGTGTTTTCTATTACGTGTCATAAAGAAGAAGCTCATCTAAAGCAAGGTTAGTAATATTAAAAATAAAAACACTCCCTCACAATATATACAGATCATCCACAATTTACAAAATTGTGAGTCAATATATAAAGCACCAGATGAGATGTATTCATGCATCATGACTATTAAGCAGGGAGGGCTTTAGCACAACCGCATGCAAAAATCAATAAATCAGAAAAGAAAAAATAGTAATAATAACACCAGAAAAATACCTTAATATGGAGGGTGTGGATTGATGTGAATGCTTGGATTAAAATGGGAAGGGTAGTATATGTCGAAACCGGAGAACATGAATTTGTTGGTTTCTTTTGTTCAATCAGTGTTGATCAAGACGGGAAGAGTTTAATGCCATACCCAAGTTGAAATAATTAAAATAACCTTACTTCCTATTAGATTTTCCATGGTTCAAATTCTTACAACTATTAATGCTAAATCATAGGATCGAATCGAAATGAAGAAAAAATATCTCAAATGAAAGACCGTAAAACACAAACAGAGAGCATGATTTGAGAAATTAACATAACTGTTTAGGTTCATGTAAACTTTAAAGAATCAAAATCATTAGTACTAATCTTTAAAAATAAATTAGAACAAAACATCACTATCACTACAGAAGAAGATATTTCAGCAAACAAAACTTACGCAATCGTATTCCCATAGAAAACTCTTTTCATTATCATGGGAATCAACAGAAGCAACCACGGGAAGATCTTAAATACATATTCTGATATTCACGTGGGAAACTCTTCCATTATCCATATCTTCCCTTCCTTCTGCGACAAAGAATGAAAAAGTTGAACATTAAATCGCAAAGCATTCTCTACTTACTTGAATCGAGCACGATGAAGAAACGAATTGACGAAAACCACTCGTTCATCGATTTGGAATAATACAATAATAATCGAGCAGTGATTGAGTTGTTAGGCAGAAAATACAGGAACAATTATCAGCTTGAACAGAAAATTGGTTGTGGTTTGATAGTATAGTGATGAATTTGAATGGAGATTGAAAAGGAAATTCAGTAGGGCTGTGATAAATTTGATTCTGTTGAGATTGCATAAGATTTTGCTTCTGTTGAGATTGCACATGATTTGAGTGGTTATAGGAGGCATATGATTTGAGTGGTTATAGGAGAGGAGATTCTCGATCAGTGCAACAAAAAAAATAAAAAAAAATAAAAAAGATAAAAACACAAGGCAATATATATTACGGGCAGGAGTCGGGTTGAATAGTGGGTTTGGGCATATATATTGGGTAATCGGGTTAAATTGTACTTTCAAATATATATAGATATAGATATAGATATAGATATAGATTTTTTTTAAGGAAATTCAAACAATTTTTTTAATGTACAACTTCATGTATAATTCACCGATGGAAAAAAAAAGTAAATAACAAATTCAACAAAATCAGATCATTCCCAAGCGTATTGTTTCCCAAAAAAATAAGAAATATATCCTAACCCTAGACTTCTCTCAAAACACCCAAATCAGCTATATTACCAATTCATCCTCCTCCATCCAAATTGGGATCCTCCCCCATCCAAATTGGGTGAATAATTGTTGTTAAACATCATGGCTGCTCGTTCTTGCCCAGCTGTTAGGACGGAGAGTTTGTTCAGTGATAAGCGCTCTATGAAAGAACTATTGAGAAAATCTGGTTCCCTTCATCCGGGAGAAATTGACGATTTATTGGAATCCAGTGAGAGCAACTCACTTTATCTCTATAAAGAAAGCTTCTTTTGGCCAGAAATCGACTTTGCCGGAGGTCTCTTGCAACTTTGGTGATTCTGACATTCCACCGGCGACCATGGCAAATTTGGTGGATCTTATTAGTCATTTGAGGCTAACATTGCAGCTCCTACTCTCGGTAAAGGGGGCAAAGTCTCCTCTTAGGTTGCTTCAGGGGCACGTAAGGACCACCTTACCCATGGTAAGAAACTACCAGCATCATATGTAACCCTTTTGCTTGTTTGTTCCAGTTCTAAGAATAATATTTATTTTCAACCCCTGAAACCTACGGTAGTTGAATGGGTAAATGTAAAAACAGAAAGATCTACTTAAAATAATGGAATGAAAGTCATTTGGGGAAAAATTCTTTGATAGCGAAGTGATAGTTTCTAACCCAAAATTATGTAAATGTTCTCCCAAATTTCAGCATATAATGTTAGATGTGAATGAATACGTTGGCAATGATCCTTCTGTGTGTCTAATTGGGTACTTTTTGGGTACAATTGCAGGTAAAAAAACTTTTGAATACTTAAGAGAAAAACGGGATGTTTACCATAAAGTAATGTTTTTTTAACAGCCAAAATATCATAAAGTAATGTACACCTTGTGTTTGATAATCTTCAAGATTCTTCAGCGAAGAAGACGTTTCCAACCTCCTCAATGGAGGTCCCTACATTGTTTATGTTATGTTCCTTCTTTTGAAATGATGTCTCAAAGTGTTTAAGTTCAATTAAGAAGATGTTAGTATTATGCCAATTTGGATTCAATTGCCAGAAAATGATATGATATGCAATCGTATAAGCTGTAATTATTTCAAATTTTATACATCTCATGTTGCAGTTGTATATCTGAGGATGCAAGTTAGATTGGTAGCAAGATACATCAAGTGAGCCAAATGCCAATGAGGCATTTGGTCGAACACTTATGCCAAAAAGGGGTTGAAGTTGTTACATCAAGTAGGGGCAGTTATAACTGATTAGAAGCTGATCCAACTGCCTTAGTAGTATATATAGGACTGTAATCAACTATGTAAATTAACTTTTATGCAGATGAATTACTAAATTAATAGAATTTTCTTTTCCTCAATTTTCCAGCTCATTTTCTTATTCAAATTAGTTCATCTTCTTCGTTTGTTCTTTCTTCATCTTCAATGGTGAAATTCAACATGGTATCAGAGAACGCTTATGCTGTGTCTTCTTGTTCGTGATTGCAGTGTGGAATTGCAGTCTTGGAACCACATTTATATTCGTATATTCGATTTGGTTTTTTTTTCCAGATTCTTGTTTCTGCCTTTGTATTCGATTTCTTTGGAAATGGCAGAAATTGCAGATGTTGTGGTCAATCCTTATCACATTCATCCTTCAGAGAATCCTTTAGCTGTCATTGTTCAACCAGTGCTTAAAGGGGCCGAGAATTATCACTGTTGGAAAAGAGCTATTTCAATTGTGTTGTCAATGAAAGGAAAATTAAGGTTTGTTGATGGAACACTACCAAAACCAGCCGAGAATCACAGACATTATGAAATTTGGTGTCAATGCAACGATATGGTGTCAAATTGGCTGGTGAATTCGGTGGATACTTCAATTCAGCAAAGCATCTTCTGGTTGACCACAACAAGGGAAATCTGGGTAGATCTTGATCATCGTTTTGGAATTGGCAATGCTTACAGGTTATCAAATCTTCAAGAAGAGATTTATGCTACAAAGCAAGGTACTATGTCTGTTAGTCAATACTGCACAAAACTGAAGAGCTTGTGGGATCAACTTTTGATTCTGAGACCTACCCCACCCTGTACTTGTGCTGCCTTCCCAGTTTACAGAGAACATCATGAAACTGATATGGTGATTAGGTTCTTGAAAGGATTAAAAGATGTTTTTGGTAATGTAAGGTCCCAGGCTTTGATGTCAAAACCTATTCCAGATCTGGCTACAGTTTTCAATATGGCCTTACAATATAAGAGCCAATATAATTACTCAGAAATGAGTATCGATAAAACTGTTTTGAACACTGGAGCTTCTGGTATTAGGCAAGATTCTCAAGATTCTGTAGCATTAGCAGTCCAGAATACTGGCAATTATGGTAGAGGTTTTAATGGCAATTATAAGCGGCCACAATGTACATACTGTGGCAAAGAGGGACACACGATTGATAAATGCTACAAGAAGTTTGGTTATCCACCTGGTTCAAAAGGCAGGGGCAGAGGTCAAATTCAAGCACACAATGTAAGTCTGGATCAAGGTTTTGTTCCTTCTGATGAGAGTCATCATGATTCTGATCAAAATGTTCAAGAGATACAAAGGTCAGAGGTTCAATCATCCAATACTAATGCATCTCAATATGAACATATTATGGATATGCTCAGAAATGTCCAAATTTCTGATCCTACTACAAATCAGCCTGTCACTTTGACTGCCAATGTGCAAACTACTTCTAATGCATCAGGTAGTATCTATGAATGGATAGTAGACTCAGGAGCTACATATCATGTTATTCATACTTTATCCTTGATGTTTAATGTTAGACCTATATCTGGCCTTACAGTCACCCTACCCATTGGTGCACATGCTAATGTCACACACATAGGGCAAGTTATATTGAACAAAGATTTACATTAAATGATGTGTTATATGTGCCACAATTTACTTACAATCTTCTATCTGTTAGAAGATTAACTAATGGCAACAGATAATCTTTATCTTTTGGATCTGATAATTGCACTATGCAGGATCATACATTGAGTAAAATGATTGGTTTAGCTAGTATATCACAAGGTCTTTACATTTTGAAGGCAGATCCTACTGATGGTTCAACAATTTCTGCATAAGATATATCTGTTACCTGTTCAACTGTTATTTCTGAATCTTTATTATGGCACTATAGACTAGGACATCCATCTAAACAGAGAATTCATTTTTTTAAAAAGTCTACACCTATTATTCAGTCAAATTTAGATACTTGTTGTACTGTTTGTCCCCATGCCATACAAAAGAGGCTTAGTTTTCCTACTAGTACTTCTGTTTCAACAAATGTTTTTGATCTCTTACATGTAGATATATGGGGCCCAAACAAATATTGTACTTACAATGGAGAATATTGTTAAGTGTGAATTTACGTGTTTTATAACGCTATATTTTATAATGTTTTCACCCACATTCGTATGAATTGCATGGAAATCACGTGTTTAAATGGAATTATTGAGCAAATGACATTTTTAATGAGTTAATCGCAAAGTTGGTGAATTTATATGTTTTAATTATGATTTTATGTTTATTGGAATTATGTTATGCTTTGCGGTGTTTTTGATGTCATGTAGGTACAATTATGTGGCTCAATTGATGATCAAATGTTGATGAATTTCGAGCTAATTCAAGTTAAAAGAGATAATGGTGAATTGGATAGAGAAGAAAAGAAGATAAAGATGGAATTATCAAGTCTTGATCGAAGCTGGACTAGCGTTCATCTGAGCTGAACGAGCGTCCAAGACTGAACGGGCGTTTGATAAGTGGACGAGCGTCCAGAATCATATTTTACATTCAGAGAGATCAGACGCGTTCTGAACGAGCGTTCACCCTCCGTCCAAAGCAGACCAGACGAGCGTCCAGGCAGACCGGACGGGCGTCCAACACCGACTGAACGAGCAACCGACCTAGTTGTGACCTAGCCGATTTATTTTCCTATTTAAGCAGCAGCGCCCCAAACCCTAGGATACACATTCAGGGAGTCGAAATTCATCTTGAAACACAGCAGCAGCTTTGTTCTTTCTGTTTTTGTTTTTTTTATGCAATCAAAACAACTCTTTTTGATTTCAAGATTATTATGAGTAGCTAAACTCTTGGGTTGGACGAACGGGTGAAGCAATTCAAGAGGTGTTTTGGTTTTCTTATTTTTCTTCTACGTTTGCAATCAACAAAAGGTTCGATTTCTATTGCGTTTATTTTGTGCTTGATATCGATAGATAAAGCCTGTGCTATTCGTTTGATGATAGTTGAATGAACTCTAGATCACCGCAATAGTATTCAGATTAATCAATTTGTCTAAAAACGAAAGTTATCAAATTGTTAACCTAGATAATAGATTCGAAAGAATTTATGCCTATCGTGCTTGAAGAATCAATCTTTGATAAAATTTGATAAACAAATTATCTAAGAAATTAGTAATTTGCATTGGGTATAGGTTAATCTTGGCCTTTAGTTGATTTGCATGCATAGGAAATTAGAAGCCTCTACTGCTTTCTTGAATTGCGGATCCTTGTTCGTCTGCCTTTCTCCCCATTATTTGATAAACCTAAAATTGTTAGTTTTGTGACATTTTTTGCCTAAACTTAAAAACACATTCAACCTCACGTTCCTCGTGGGATCGACCCGGAATAACCGCTTTACTACAAGCTTTGCACTTGGAGCGACTAACCGGATTTTTATTTCTTGTCTTTTTGTTTCATTCACAAAAATCCACCACAAGTTTTTGGCGCCGTTGCCGGGGAACTGGCACGGTTTTATGTGTTTTTAGCATAGGTTTAGGTAGATCATTCGTTCCTGAATCGAATAGCTTCTTTTCTCTGAACCGTTTCTTTTTTTTTTTTACTTGTCGGACGGCGTCCATCCACTCTGGACGTCCGTCCAGTTCTTCGACTAATCGGACGAGCGTTTGGACTTCTAGACGCCCGTCTAGCTCAATTTCTAAGCAGACGCCCGTCCAGGACCTTGGACGCCCGTCTGTCTTCCTGACTCCTTTCTTCTTTTTCTCTCCTTAGTTTTAGTTCGTCGTATGCAAACACGAAGTAAACAAGGACAGTTAATTTTTGAGCCTGAGCTTGAACGAGACGTAGTTCGAGTAAACCGTAAACGAAAAGTTCCCGAGCCCATTCCGATTCCCGAAGAGGAAGTCGAAGAGAGTTCGAGTGAAAACTCTTCTGAAGATAATTTCTTCTCCAACCTCTTCTTTGAGGAGGAAATTACTGTCTCAATGGCTCAAGCCAACCGCACCCTGGCAGACTATGCCACTCCCGGTGATGTGAACATTCGCTCGGCTGTGGTTATCCCTACCGATACAGCCCCGTTTGAGATAAGACCGGCTCTCATCCAGATGGTGCAGCATGCATCAACTTTCTATGGGTATCAATCTGAGAACCCCTACACGCATCTTTGTGTATTTCTGGGTATATGCGACACTACTCGCATTAAGGATGTCAGTCAAGACATCATTAAGCTGAAACTATTTCCATTTTCACTCCGTGGAGAAGCAATGGAATGGTTTAAATCTCTTCCTTCTGAATCTATCCAAACTTGGGCCCAGCTCGAAAGTCAATTTTTGGCCCAATATTTTCCTCCGTATAAGACAGCTCAATGTCTTAACGAGATCTCAAATTTTCATCAACTGAGTGATGAATCTTTCTTTGAAGCATGGAAGCGTTTCAAAATTTTGTTGAACAAGTGCCCCCATCATGGAATGGATTTGCAGAGAAGGGTCCATACTTTCTTCAGTGGTCTAAATGAGTCCACTAAAGGGATGGTCAACTCCTCATCTGGAGGAGTCTTCTTGCAGAAAACCCCACAGCAAGGGTGGGATTTATTTGAAGATATAGCTAGGTACAACTATGCACCTACGTATCAATCACCAACGGTCCCTGCTGCACCTAAAATCGAAGAAGTCAACAACCAGAATCATGGTCAAATGATTGCAGCCCTGCAGGCTCAACTTTCTGCTTTGACCATGACTAAAAATCAAAATCAGCCCTCTCTCCAACAGAATGCACAAGTATTCTCTTGTGATAACTGTTATCAGACTGGTCACATCAGTGACCATTGTCAGTACGCTCCTATCCCCACCTTTCAAGCCAATGCTGCCCAACAAACGAGGCAGTATGATTCGGTGAACTGCTATACCTGTGGGCTTAGAGGTCACATTTCTGCAACATGCCCCTTGAATGGTGGAAATGAGAGAAACAATTCTTCTGGCCCGCAAAACCAGAGATTTACAAACCAGAATAACTCTCAAGGTCAGAACTACAACCAGAATAGAAATTATGCTCAGAATCAAGGTTATGACCAAAACCGCACTCAGAATTCGGGCTACAATCAAAATTCGGGACAGAATACCACTCGCAATGCCTACTACCAGAACCCCAACTCGAGTCAAAGTTCAAATTCTCAACCAAAAACAAATCCAACCTGGCCCACTAATCAAAACTCACAGCAAAACCGCCCTAATCAGGATTCCTCAACTTATGGTACTACCCCTACACGGGCAGAGTATGAAGAGCAACAGAGGACGATGAAGAACTTAGAAAGACAGTTAGGACAGCTAACTGAACAATTAGCTGCCAGACCTCAAGGTCAGCTACCTAGTTTTACAGAAAAAAACCCTAAAAGTGGGCATGCAGCCCAAGCTGAAGCAAGAACAAACCACTGTGCCGAGCTCGCACCCATTACCCCCTATGGACAAGAGGAGTCAAATGCTATAAATCTGAGGTCCGGTACACAATTGCAACAACACCCTGGTTACAGACAGAACCAGGGAAACGAGTAAGCCCTCCTACCCCTGATTCGGAAGGAGGGGAAGAATCGCAGTCCCCTGACCTAGATGAAGAGAAAGATGAAAATGAGATTGAAGCTGGAAAAAGATTTCGGGTGATTGAAAACCAAAATGATGAACCTGAGAAAGTCACTCAGGCGGATGATCCCCTGACGAGTAAAAAGACTGAAAAAGTGGTGAGGTGGAAAGATCTTGAGGACAAAGCTATAAGAGTTTCATCCCCCGGGAGAGTCTTCTCCGAAGAAGAACTGAATAAGCTCCCATTTCTGCCAAGAAAGCAAAACATTTCATTATCTGAAGACAAGAAGTACGAGAAGGTACTCAACCTACTAAGAAACACCCAAGTAAATTTGCCTTTATCTGAACTATTGGTTGAGATGCCTAAGTACGCCAAGTTTGTGAAGGATGTTGTTTCTTCAAAGAAGAAGTTGGGCGAAATGGAGAAAAGATTGGGAGAGGAATGCTCCGCTATCGTTGACGGAGAAATTCCTAAAAAGCGCAGTGATCCGGGAAAATTTGTCTTAACTCTGAAGATCAAGGATTTAAGCTTCCCAAATTCTCTGTGTGATTTAGGAGCATCCATTAGTTTGATGTCTCTATCTGTCTGCAAGAGACTACACCTTGACCATCTATTGGAGCCTACCCCCATAAGTATCCAGCTTGCAGATAGATCTTTCAAGAGAGCCGACGGAGTGCTTAGAGACCTTCTGGTCCAAGTAGACAAATTTACATTTCCTGTGGATTGGTACGTCTTGGACACTAAAGAAGAAGATACCCCCTCCTCCTGGGACACCTTTCCTATCCACTGCCAGAGCCTCTATAGATTGCGACGCAGGATTTGTCACTTTACGTGTTGGGGATGAGGAAGTACGCTACAGTGTAGTTAAAGCTCTCAGAGCACCTTCTGAAAACCCCTCAGGTTTTGTGATTGAGACGTCAGACGATTTCACAGACTACACTCTGGACGAGCTAGAGGCTGCCTATGGAGAAGAGCTTGTTAAAGAGGACACAGTGCTCTGTGAAAGACTCTTTCCCCCTCAGAAGAAGTCGATTTGCTTGAGGCAAGAGTTTTTGACCCTATCAGCGAGGAAGATCTAAAACGAGGAGAAGCCAAAACCAGTTTAGAGGAACCTCCTGAGGACCTTGTTCTAAAACCTCTACCTCAGCATCTGAAGTATATCTTCTTGAGAGAAGGTAAGCACTTACCTCTGATTATCTCCTCTACACTGTCAGCAGAAGAAGAAGCTGAGTTAATTGACGTTCTAAAGAAAAATGAGAAAGCCTTCGGTTGGCAGGTAGGTGATATAAGAGGAATATCTCCAGACGTCTGTATGCATAAGATTAGAACCGAAGAAGGTGCAAAGAGTATAAGACAACCACAGAGACGTTTAAACCCACACATGCAGGAAGTGGTGAAGAAAGAGATCATTAAGCTGTTGGATATGGGGATCATTTATGCGATAGCTGATAGCGATTGGGTGTCCCCCACTCAGGTAGTACCTAAAAAGGGAGGTATTACCATTGAAAAGAATGACAAAGGTGAAGAGGTAGCTGTTAGATTAGTCACTGGGTACAGAGTCTGTATAGACTATAGGAAGCTGAACGAGGTGACCCTGAAGGACCATTTTCCTCTCCCCTTCATAGACCAAATGTTGGAACGTTTGGCGGGGCATGCTTTCTACTGTTTTCTAGACGGTTATTCAGGTTATTTCCAAATCCCTATTGACCCAGTAGATCAAGAGAAAACAACCTTCACCTGCCCCTATGGTACTTTCGCTTATAGGCGAATGCCCTTTGGACTTTGTAATGCGCCAGCTACATTTCAGAGATGTATGTTGGCTATCTTTGATGGACTTATAGAGAAATGCATGGAGGTATTCATGGACAACTTCTCGGTGTTTGGCACGTCGTTTACGGACTGTCTTGAAAATCTAGACAAAGTACTGTAGAGGTGTGTGGAGAAGAACTTGATTCTCAACTGGGAGAAGTGCCATCTTATGGTGATCGAAGGGATTGTTTTAGGTCACAAGATTTCCGCTAAAGGCATAGAGGTTGATAAAGCTAAGATAGAAGCTATTGAAAAGATGAATTACCCCAGAAACACGAAAGAAGTAAGAAGTTTCCTTGGTCATGTGGGGTTCTATAGGAGATTTATAAAAGATTTTTCAAAAATATCTAAACCTTTATCAACTTTACTGAAAGATGATGTCACTTTCAATTTCGATAATGACTGTCAAAGTGCCTTCAAAGAGCTAAAACAGCGTTTGACCTCTGCCCCTATCCTGATCTCTCCGGATTGGAACATACCATTTGAACTAATGTGCGATGCCTCCAATTACGTTGTTGGTGCTGTATTGGGGCAAAGGATTAATGGTAAATTCCAACCTATTTCCTACGCAAGTCATACCTTGAATCCAGCCCAAGCAAACTATACCACTACGGAAAAGGAACTATTAGCGGTTGTGTTTTCCATGGATAAGTTCCGCAGCTATTTGCTTGGTGCCAAGGTGATTGTATGGACTGATCATGCGGCTTTGCGTTACTTGATGAACAAGAAGGATGCTAAACCGAGACTGCTGAGGTGGATTCATACACTACAAGAATTCGATGTTCACATCAAGGATATACGGGGTAGTGAGAACACCGTAGCGGACCATATTTCGAGAGTATTGCCAGTAGCTGAGGAAGATCCCCAGGACATTGATCTTTATTATCCCTTCGAGGGCGTTATGAATATGGATGTCCACACCCCCGACCCTCCTTGGTATGCTTCGATTGTCAATTACCTTCATTCTGGCTATCTGAATCCTGAATTCTCTTACCAGGAGAAGAAGAAGTTCTTCTCTGATCTAAAGTACTATGTCTGGGAAGAACCATATCTGTTCAAGATCTGCAAGGATGGGTTGCTTCGCCGGTGTGTCCCTGAATCCGAGCAACGGGATATTATTGAGCAATGTCATAGTGGTCCCACTGGTGGCCATTTCAATCCATGGAAGACCGTTGCCAAAATCTTCCAATGTGGTTTTTACTGGCCCAGAATCTTTAAAGATACTGAAGCTTTCTGCAAAGGCTGTGATAGGTGCCAGAGAACCGGCACTTTGACCAGGCGGTATGATATGCCGTTTAAACCCATTTTGGAGTGTGAAGTGTTTGACGTGTGGGGCATTGACTTTATGGGACCATTTCCATCTTCATGCGGAAATAAATACATTCTGGTCTATGTAGACTACGTATCTAAATGGGTAGAAGCTGTCGCAACTCCACTGAATGATCATAAAACGGTAATGAAATTTCTGAAGAGGAACATTTTCACGAGGTTTGGCTGCCCTAGAGCTCTGATCAGCGATAAAGGGTCACACTTCATTAATAAACCCCTGGATAGCCTGTTAGCTAAGTATGGTGTTAAGCATAAGAGTGGCACACCATATCACCCTATGACCAGTGGGCAAGTTGAGCGTAGTAATCAGAGTATAAATAAAATCCTCGAGAAAACGGTCAACTCCCATCGAAAGGATTGGAGTCTGAAGCTGGATGATGTACTGTGGGCTTACAGGACCGCATACAAAAATCCTATGGGTACATCACCATACCAAATGGTTTATGGAAAGCCATGTCATTTGCCAGTAGAATTAGAGCATAGAGCTTATTGGGCAACTAAGTTCCTAAACTTCGACTCCCAAGCTTGTGGAGAACGTAGGCTCCAGCAGATACATGAATTAGACGAGTTCAGGCTCTAAGCTTATGAGAGTTCACGGATAAGCAAGGAAAGGATGAAATTCCTTCATGATAAGAAGATCAAGAAAAGGGAGTTTCATGCAGGCGAGCTGGTACTGTTATACAATTCCAGGCTGCATCTTTTCCCCGGAAAGCTAAGGACGCGTTGGTCCGGTCCATTTGAGGTCCTGTCTGTCATTCCTAGCGGCGTTTTGGAACTTAAGGGGATTGGTGATCAGCCTTTCAAGGTCAATGGTCAACGATGCAAACACTACATTGGCCAACCGAAGGAATCACCCGAGATAGTTAAATTCCTTGATTTGCTTGGTTGTATCACTTCAGGAGTCGATGATTGCGATGAGTTCTCCCCAGACCTATTTTCTGATGATAGTGCTGAATCACCAGCTGAAGTTTTTGCCGGAAGCTGGGACATGGAACAATATTGGAAGGAAGTGGATTTGAAGAAAAATAAAGCACGGAAAAGAGCCCTAGTCAGAAAGAAGATCAAACAGGCCTGGGAAAAATGGGTGGATCGGATCCCGAGTTTGAACTGCTGTTTCTGTAGTCATAATTTTGTTAAGAATTCTGTTGATAGGATGACTGGCAAAAAGCCAAAGTGGCCCGACCCGGGTTAAACCTGAATTGAATGTCGAGCTAACGACATTAACCAAAAGCGCCACTAGGGGGCAACCTAGATATCCTTATTTGTTTTAGTTATTTTTGTTTTGCTCTTTTCTTTGATTTATTTGTTTCGTTTAGGTCTAATTAGGGTAATTGTTGACTCTGCTTGTCGGTTGATTCGATTTCACTTTATCATTCTCTTTATCTTCATTGTACATGGTTATGTCCCCCTATGTTCCCCGAGATCTCGTCGTGTTTTTCAAGTGTGCAGGATAGTTGCGAAAGTAATTGTGAGTTTCAGAGAATATCAGTTTTCCGGTGGATGGTCCACAGTCTACTGATTACGTCAGGCAACTCTGGATTTGAGTTGCAACACTTCCAGAATTTCCCCATTCGAATTACAATCAGCTAAGTTCTTTATCTTTTCCTTTTAATTCTGCACAACCTGAGGACATGTTGTGGTTTAAGTGTGGGGGAGTAAGGGGATGTTTTGATATGTACCTATATCATTTGCTTAATTCATTATGATTCTATGCTAAAATGAGCTAATTTTTCAAAATTTTTGTTTCGTCCCGAGTGAGCAATGCATACTTTTTGTTCGGTTTTAATAGTCATTGATGCTATATATCATATGTTTGGTAATTTAGATGTCTCACCCGACACTATTTTTCACGAGCCATAGTGAATGATGAGCTAATTTATAAAGCTATACCCCCTTTTGACTAGTGATTTCTGATTTTCCTATAAGTCATGTGCTTAGTGCTACTGATGACGGTTAAAATATACCTATTTATGTCATCAATTATAACCTTAAATCGGAGTCAATTATATATATTTCATATTTAATCACGTGTTTATATTTATTATTTAATGATAAGTGATTATTAATATGATAATTGGTATTTAGCTGTTTTTATTATAAAAGAGCAATTAATTGTGTGATAAATGCTGATTTTGCAGATCATGATAAATCGGGAAGATAATCACCACACAATCGGGAGATCTCAAGATAAAAGAGAAGAAAATCGGAGCATTGAAGAAAAGATTAATCAGATCGGCACAAACGAGTGAAGTGGGGAACAAGTCGAACGAACCAAGTGTGAAAACGCGTAAAGAAGGTGGCTCGGTCGACCGAGCCATGCCATTCGGTCGACCGGGCGTGTAGGTTCGGTCACCCAAGCCTAAGGTGATAAATGCGTGTCAATCTTCTGGATTCTCCCTATGTCGGCTACAACTCCTATATAAACAGCAGCTACGAAATTGAGAAGACACACCACTACAACACAAAACAATTTATGCAATTTAAGTTTTAGTTTTTTTTTTTCTTTTCTTTTCTTTATGTTCGTACATTGTGGATTCGTCGGATTCTCCGATTAGGGAGCGCATTAAAGAGTGGGAGTCGCTCTCGTCTTCGAGGGTATGACTATTCAATTATGCAATCTTTATTCGTAGATCTGTTGTGTTTTATTATGGAGTAATTTTATTTGTATTGATTGCGTGATGTAGATCTATTTACGAACCCATGTGTTTAGGTTAGAAACGTTAAGAAGTAGTCATGATTTGTTCCGACACAGAGCTGTGTTCGGTCGACCTAGACGTGTCACTCGATCGCCCGAGTCTTTGTCGTTCGGTCGACCGAGCCTGGCAATTTGTAGGGCAATATCATGATCGGCTTCGACTACGTCAGATTCTCTGAAATGGAATTAAAACGAGTAATTAAACCTGATCAACTTAGTTATTCGTCATCATAATTTAACATGAAACTCAAAAAGTGATTGTTACTTAGGATATAGATTGAATCGGCATCTAAGAAGTACGCCTAACCATAGGAATGTTGCTTAGATGAGGTTACGGTTTATACCGGCATCCCTAGTTAAATAATTGTGTCAGAAGTTATATGAGATGGAGGCATTAAAAGGCGAAGTCACGTAATGGAGGCACGATGATTTAGATGGCCTAACCGGAGCTAAATCTACCTTAGGGGATGACTCCCGTAGTCATAATAATTAATCTTGAACGTTTGTTTTGTCTCGTTATCAACCTAATTCACATGAGGGAGTTATGATCTACTAGCGTAATCAATACTATTTGTCTAGATAATATCAACCGTATTATCCGTGTTTTAGTAGTCTTTGATTTGTCTTTGTGGTATTTTGTGTCTCGTGGTTGTCGCTATTTTATTTACAGCATTTAGTTGGTCGTAGACCGCCCTTTTAATTTAAGTCTGATAAAGTAAGTTGTGTTTTATTTGTGCCGAGTCTCTGTGGGATCGACCTCGACTCTGTCTGGCTATACTACAATTGAACCTAGTTCTCTTGCTAGTGGGTTAGTAGGTCTCGAGTTAATAATTTAACTTGACCACGTCATCAAGTTTTTGGCGCCGTTGCCGGGGACTCGAGTCATTAAGTTAAGATATAGCTTATTTTGTTAGAACTGGATTCGTAAATATTCCGTGAATAAGAGTCCGTATATTAAGCAGTGTCAAAAAAAAAAAAAAAACGTTCGGTCGACCGAACCACAGCTCTCGATCGACCGAGAATTTGTTTTCTTTTCTGTTTCTATTCTGTGTCAGTTTTACAATATTCTGCTTCTGTTTTATTTACTTTTTCTTTTCTCCAACTTATTTCGAGTCTGTTTTAATTAGTTAGTTAAAGGCCTAGCCTTTACTAGTGATTAATTGTTTTATTGTTGTTTATTATTTTATAGTACGCTACTCGGAAGTCGAAGGAACCGCTTGAACCTTATAATCCTGAGATAGAAAAATTTGCGAGAAGGAATAGAAAGTTAGCTAGGGACCTGGCTAAGCAAGGAGAAGAGGATCCAAATCTTGAGGAAAGCGAGCAAGGAGTGGAAGAAGGACATACAACCGATCATTCTGAACATTCTGAATCTGAAACGGAAATGGAAGGCATTCAGAACAATCCAAATCAGGTACCTAATCCTGTTGTTAATCCTGTTATCAATAATGCCAATAATGTGAATGCAAATGTTAATAATGAGAACCAAGCCCTAGTCCAAGGAGCGAGGCGCACTTTGCAAAGTTATGCAACGCCCACTATTGAACAATTCATTCCCGCTATCGTAGCACCGCAAGATGCTGCGGAAGTCTATCACCCTAGGCCTAATGTAATTCAAATGGTGACCAACTATTCCACTTTTCATGGAATCCAAAATGAGGATCCTGGTGTTCACGTGACGAATTTCTTGGAAATCGTTAGCACAGTGAAACCAGAATTAATCCCGGAGGGGAACATTAATCTTAAGCTTTTCCCTTTCACTTTGAAAGATAAAGCTAAGCAATGGCTTCTCTCTTTAGAGGCTGGATCTATCACTACTTGGGAACAATTGTTGCAAAAATTCATGAATAAGTATTTCCCCTTGGGAAAAACCTTTAAGTTACGCCAAGACATCTTAGGATTTAAGCAACAACCTGGGGAGAGTTTTGATCAAGCTTGGGAGCGTTTCAAGGAAGCTATGAGGAAGTGTCCTCATCATGACATCTCTCTTTGGCTTTTAATGCAAACTTTTTACCATGGGTTGAGAGAGACTGAGAAAATTAGAGTGGACGCTTCCAGCAATGGAGCGTTTGTTCTTTTATCTCCTGAGGAGGCACAAGGAAAGATGGAACAAATAGCAATGAATAGCCAATGGGGAGGCAATGACATAGCTACTGTGAAGATGGCCGCTGATATATTCGATGATAGTGCATCTACCAAAATCTTAGAACAACTTTCTATTATCAATGATAAGGTAGATGGGATGCAAGAGAGGATGACAAGAGTAGAGAAAGGGGCTGGAATCGAGGTAGCACCTCAAGGTGAGAATGCTGGTACTGAAGAAGCCAATTATGTCGGAGGAGGATACAGACCCAATCATAACCATCCTGGATTCCGATATAGTGACATAAATGCAGGAGAAAGGCCTAAACCACCTACCCCTTATGTACCACAGCAGACTAAAACTTTTGGTTGGGAAGCTGCGATAGAAAAACCGAGTAATGTCGTCACTGATAATATGGGACAACTTTCAAAATCTATGGCTGAGTTAGCCACTAACTTTAGCCAATATTGTCAGAAGACAGATGCCAAGGTAACCAACCAGGAAGCTCTAGTCCAAAATCTCACGCACCAGGTAGGACAACTAGCTGAGCAAGTCTCAACTAGACCTCCTGGAGGGTTGCCAAGCAACACCGAGAAGAACCCTAAGGATTTGAATGCGATCATGACAAGAAGTGGAAAAGAAGTAACTCCACCATCCCCGCAAGAGAAAGTCACAAAGAATAAGGATGGTGAGCCAAGCAATGAGACTAATACTTCCGAATCTTTGCCCGAGCAAAGAACATATAAAGAACCTGCTGGCCCTAGAGTTGAACTTTTTGATAACAAGTACCCAATTTTCACCGATGTCGATCCTTCAACTCTACCTTATCCTCCGCCAAAGCCGAAACCTAAGTTTGATAATAAGAGGTATAAGAAGTTCGTGGATATGTTTAGTAAGTTGCAAATCAATATACCCCTAGTTGAAGCACTAGCTGAAATGCCTGAGTACACCAAATTTTTAAAAGACGCCGTCTCCACTAAAAGGAAACTTCTAGATTTAGAGACCATATGCCTTAATGAGGAGTGCTCAGCCATTCTTCAACATAAGTTACCCCCGAAATGCAAAGATCCGGGAAGTTTTCTCATTCCCTGCACCATAGGTAACGTATGTCTGAACAAAGCTTTGTGTGATCTAGGAGCAAGTGTGAACCTGATGCCACTATCTATTTTTCGGAAACTAGGCATGAAAGATCTTAAGAAGACCTCAATCACATTGCAATTAGCTGACCGATCTGTCAAAGAGCCGTGTGGAGTGGTTGAGGATGTGCTAGTAAGAGTTGAAAAGTTTGTATTCCCAGTCGACTTTGTGGTATTAGATATGGAAGCTAACTACGAAGTGCCATTGATATTAGGGAGACCTTTCATGGCCACTAGTAGAACGCTAATTGATGTTTACAAAGGCGAGTTGGTATTAAGAGTGAATGAAGAGAGAGTTGCATTCAATGTCTTTGATACTATGAAGCAACCTGATGATGGAGAAGATGCATGTTTCATGTTGGATTCCATCGATAGGATCATTCAAGAATTTCAACAACATGAAAGTATCAAGGATTTCTTGGATGCTGTCTTGGAAGAAGAGGATGAAGTCAAGTACATAAGTAGTGAGGAGGAGAAGATGATATGGCCAGGATGTAGTAGAGGAATCCCAAGGCCTGTAGAGGAAGTAAGTGCTGCGGAGATTGAAAGATTCTATCATAGACCAACGTGGCATAAATACTTTGAACTCAAACTCACTGGTCAAAAGCTGAAGACTTCTTTGGAAGAACCTCCAACAAATTTGACTTTAAAACCTCTGCCTGCGAATTTGAAGTATGTATTTCTTCAAGATGAGACTTTGCCGCTAATTATATCTTCATCCTTGACGGACTTACAAGAGGAGAAACTAATGAGAGTTCTGAGAGAGTACCGCGGAGCATTTGGATGGACCATAGCTGACGTCAAGGGCATTAGTCCTAGCGTATGTATGCACAAGATCTCCGTGGATCCTGAAAAGAAAGCGGTTGCACAACCTCAGAGGCGTTTAACCCCGCAATTAAAGGACGTGGTTAGGGATGAGGTTATAAAAATGCTAGAAATGGGAATTATATTTCCAATTGCTGATAGCGAATGGGTAAGCCCTATCCACGTAGTTCCCAAGAAGGGAGGATTGACGGTGCAAGCCAATGAGTTGAATGAGTTAATTCCTGTGAGGCTAATCACCGGTCATCGAGTGTGCATAGACTTTAGGAAACTAAATGACGCAACTCGTAAGGACCACTTTCCTCTTCCCTTCATCGATCAAATGCTCGAGAGACTGAGCGGGCATGCTTTCTATTGTTTTCTTGACGGATATTCGGGATACTATCAAATCCACATCTCACCCGAGGATCGTGAGAAAACGACATTTACATGCCCATATGGGACATTTGCTTATAATCGAATGCCCTTTGGATTGTGCAACGCCCCCGCGACATTTCAACGGTGTATGATGTCACTGTTTGCGGACATGGTGGAAGATTTCTTGGAAATCTTTATGGATGACTTCTCCGTATTTGGAGACGATTTCGATTCATGTCTCACACATCTAGCACGAGTGTTGAAGAGATGTGAAGAGACTAATCTTGTGCTTAACTGGGAGAAATGTCATTTGATGGTTACAGAAGGGATAGTACTAGGTCACCGCATATCCAAGAACGGTATAGAGGTGGATAGAGCTAAAGTCGAGGTGATCGAGAAACTACCTCCACCTACTAATCTTAAAACTTTGCGAGGTTTTTTAGGCCACGCCGGATTTTATCGTAGGTTTATCAAGGACTTTTCCCTAATCTCTAGACCTCTTACCGAATTATTGGCCAAGGATGTACCATTCGTGTTTTCTAATGAGTGCATAAAAGCCTTCAACGAAATAAAAAGTAGATTGATTACTGCACCCGTCTTAGTCGCACCGGATTGGGATCTTCCGTTTGAACTGATGTGTGATGCAAGTGACACTGCTGTTGGCGCCGCTTTGGGTCAAAGAAAAGATAAGATTTTTAGGCCCATTTATTATGCAAGCCGGACTTTGAATGCTGCCCAAAGAAATTACGCCACAACGGAGAAGGAGCTTTTGGCCGTTATCTTTGCTTTTGACAAGTTTAGATCGTACTTAGTAGGATCTAAAGTCACTGTGTGGACTGACCATGCGGCTCTTAAGTATCTCCTAGCAAAGCAAGATTCAAAGCCGAGACTGTTGAGATGGATTCTACTGCTGCAAGAATTTGACGTAGAAATCCGAGATAAGAAAGGAAGTGAGAACGTGGTGGCCGATCATCTGTCGCGCTTACAGTTAGAGGATGGTGAGGAATTGCACGAAATAGGAGAATCTTTTCCTGATGAACAACTTTTCTCCATCACTACCATCGGAGGACATGATGATTGTGCTGCAGTTTCTTCGCGAATAGAGGTTGTGAAGGAGAAGAAACAACCGTGGTTTAGTTTGTTTGTCAATTATCTCTCCGCAAAGTACCTGCCACCGAATCTCACTGTCCAAGAAAGGAAAAATTCTTTAAAGATCTTAGACACTATTATTGGGATGAGCCTTATTTGTTTAAGCTAGGATCCGATAATGTTTTTCGAAGATGTGTGCCCGAGGAAGAGTATAATGATATCCTGAAGCATTGTCATTCGTATGAAGTTGGAGGACACTACGGGGAGATAAAACTGCGGCCAAGGTCCTCCAATGCGGTTTTTATTGGCCGACATTGTTTAAGGATGCACACCAATATGCAAGAGGATGTCATGCTTGTCAAATGACAGGTAATATTTCTCGGAGGAATGAGATGCCACTCAAGAGTATCTTAGAAGTAGAACTTTTTGATGTTTGGGGAATAGATTTCGTTGGGCCCTTCACTTCATCATTATCTAACCGATACATCTTAGTTGCTGTTGATTATGTATCCAAATGGGTTGAGGCCATTGCTTCCCCTACTAACGATGCTAGGGTTGTGGTTAGATTCTTGAAAAAGAATATTTTTACAAGGTTTGGGACGCCGAGGGCGATTATAAGCGATAATGGTAGTCATTTTTGTAATAAACCTTTTGAAAGGCTGATGATTAAGTACGGGGTTCGACATAAGCTAGCAACCGCATATCACCCCCAAACTAGTGGACAGGTAGAAGTCACCAATCGAGAAATCAAGCGTATCCTGGAGAAAACTGTCAATACAACTAGGAAGGATTGGTCGTTACGTTTAGACGACGCTTTATGGGCATATAGGACTGCATATAAAACCTCGATTGGAATGTCACCGTATAGGATTGTTTTTGGAAAAGCATGTCATCTACCTGTGGAACTGGAGCACCGGGCCATGTGGGCAACACGAATGCTAAATTTTGATGAGACGTTGGCCGGTGAGAAGAGGATGTTAGAATTAACTCGCTTGGAGGAGTTTCGTTTAGAGGCATACGAGAATGCCAAAATTTTCAAGGAGCGCACGAAGAAGTTCCATGACAAAAAGATTCTAGATAGGACCTTTCAAGAGGGTGATCTGGTTCTCCTATACAACTCGCGCTTAAGGCTCTTTCCGGGCAAGTTAAAATCAAGATGGTGTGGCCCATTTCAAGTACAACGAGTTTTTCCTTCCGGAGCGGTGGAATTATTTAATTTCAAAAACGAGTCCAGATTTGTGGTCAATGGACATCGTATTAAGCATTATCACGGGCTGCCGCCAGAGGCTGAGGAGGAAGTCTTGTACCTCGAGGACCCTGTCTATGAATAAACCATCTTGAGCTGAGTCGAGCTAGCGACTTTAAATTTAGAACTACTACCTATAACTATCTTTTTCTTTTTCTTTTTAATAAAGTAGCATGCGCCTATCACGGTTTTTTCATCTCGCCATGTTCCGAGTCTAAGTTCGGAATAAACGAGGTTTTTTCCTTGATAGCCGTCATGTGAGTTTTTTTTTATTTAGGTTTAAATCCCTTTTGGTCTTGTCCATGGCAGTATAAAGTAAAGTGGCTTAAACTGTTTTTAGATATCTATATCTAATTACTGCCACATTATTTTATAACTTCCATAGACATGGTATTTGACGATTTCGTGGAGCTTGTTTGTTTATACAGGATGTGTCTCTCTCTCCACGCTGTGCCGATGATTACTCCGATATTGTTCCTTTACTTGGGAGCCGTTTCCAGAGCTAAGTCTTTCATCTTGAACTCTCATTTATTTTTTTTCATTGAGGACAATGCCATGTTTAAGTGGGGGGCAGGGGACTTAGCTATATATATGTATATTGTGCTATATGTTGCAGTCAAGGGAAACGGTACACTGAGACAATATTGAGCCAAATTTTAAAATTTTATGGATAAATGCCAAGTTGTTTAACTCGTACCCTTAAACTTGTGAAGTTCTTATACTTAGAATTAATAGGACATGAACCAAGTTGCGTGAGTACGTAGTCATATTATACTTTTGCGATAAATTGTTAGTAGACTTAAGGATATTCATGCCAACAATTGCAAGTAGTTAGGTATTGTTCAATTACTCAACATGTGAATCGCTTAGTACCACATGAGTTATAATAATTGAAAGAAGTATGTGTACAATGCGTAGATAAGTGGTTATGAGGACCTAATGTCGATATTTGTCGACTGATGTATTCTGATCTTCTAGCCAACAAAAGCGGAGTAATAAGCTTGGGACGTACCTGTGTTTTGACAATGCATTAAAACACTGGGCTTGTAGAAAAATTACCAAAGTAGCCCTGCGCTTGTGGTAATATTCGGTGCTATGCATGATCTAAGATAGGGAGATACTCATTAAAAAGTTTTCTTCCTTGAGATTAGTAGTATTCGAAACATATGCAAAAATTGAAAATATTAATTTTTAGAGGCTTCGAGTAGTACTCGGTCTCCAAGTCCAAAAACCCTATAGATACGCTCTTGCTTATTGTTCTAGTGCTTTAACCATTGCGAGGCATAAGAAGTATGAATGCTGATGTTGGTGAATTTAGATATGAAGTCTGCATAAACTCTAAATCTGGCTACATTTATATAAAACCAACGCACATGCACACAATCACTTCGATTCATAGCGAGTAGTGGATAATGCTTATCTTATGAGCATGACTGGTATGAGTTGACTCGGGTTTCTTGTGTAAGTATGAGTTGACCACAGAAAATGTTGTCTTGGGGAATGACTTATTAATGCTTTGTTCGGGACGAAGCAAAGTTTAAGTGGGGGGCATTTTGATGACGGTTAAAATATACCTATTTATGTCATCAATTATAACCTTAAATCGGAGTCAATTATATATATTTCATATTTAATCACGTGTTTATATTTATTATTTAATGATAAGTGATTATTAATATGATAATTGGTATTTAGCTGTTTTTATTATAAAAGAGCAATTAATTGTGTGATAAATGCTGATTTTGCAGATCATGATAAATCGGGAAGATAATCACCACACAATCGGAGATCTCAAGATAAAAGAGAAGAAAATCGGAGCATTGAAGAAAAGATTAATCGGATCAATTCAAAAGCATGAAGTGGGGAACAAGTCAGACGAACCAAGTGTGAAAACGCGTAAAGAAGGTGGCTCGGTCGACCGAGCCATGCCATTCGGTCGACCGAGCGTGTAGGTTCGGTCACCCAAGCCTAAGGTGATAAATGCGTGTCAATCTTCCGGATTCTCCCTATGTCGGCTACAACTCCTATATAAACAGCAGCTACGAAATTGAGAAGACACACCACTACAACACAAAACAATTTATGCAATTTAAGTTTTAGTTTTCTTTTCTTTTCTTTATGTTCGTACATTGTGGATTCGTCGGATTCTCCGATTAGGGAGCGCATTAAAGAGTGGGAGTCACTCTCGTCTTCGAGGGTATGACTATTCAATTATGCAATCTTTATTCGTAGATCTGATGTATTTTATTATGGAGTAATTTTTATTTGTATTGATTGCGTGATGTAGATCTATTTACGAACCCATGTGTTTAGGTTAGAAACGTTAAGAAGTAGTCATGATTTGTTCCGACACAGAACTGTGTTCGGTCGACCTAGACGTGTCACTCGGTCGCCCGAGTGCTGTCGTTCGGTCGACCGAGCCTGGCAATTTGTAGGGCAATATCATGATCGGCTTCGACTACGTCGATTCTCTGAAATGGAATTAAAACGAGTAATTAAACCCGATCAACTTAGTTATTCGTCATCATAATTTAACATGAAACTCAAAAAGTGATTGTTACTTAGGATATAGATTGAATCGGCATCTAAGAAGTACGCCTAACCATAGGAATGTTGCTTAGATGAGGTTACGGTTTATACCGGCATCCCTAGTTAAATAATTGTGTCAGAAGTTATATGAGATGGAGGCATTAAAAGGCGAAGTCACGTAATGGAGGCACGATGATTTAGATGGCCTAACCGGAGCTAAATCTACCTTAGGGGATGACTCCCGTAGTCATAATAATTAATCTTGAACGTTTGTTTTGTCTCGTTATCAACCTAATTCACATGAGGGAGTTATGATCTACTAGCGTAATCAATACTATTTGTCTAGATAATATCAACCGTATTATCCGTGTTTTAGTAGTCTTTGATTTGTCTTTGTGGTATTTTGTGTCTCGTGGTTGTCGCTATTTTATTTACAGCATTTAGTTGGTCGTAGACCGCCCTTTTAATTTAAGTCTGATAAAGTAAGTTGTGTTTTATTTGTGCCGAGTCTCTGTGGGATCGACCTCGACTCTGTCTGGCTATACTACAATTGAACCTAGTTCTCTTGCTAGTGGGTTAGTAGGTCTCGAGTTAATAATTTAACTTGACCACGTCATCAGCTACGTATATATCTTGAGATTTATGATAGTTTGTATTCAGTTCCAAGTATGTTATACTGTGAATATCTAGAAGTTTGAATGTGATAAGTAACACGTAGCTTTATGTCAAATGAGAAGTTGAATAATTAAATGAATCTATCGTGTGTTTCGAAAGCTAGTCGATGATTTGAGTGAGGTAGGGTATACCACGTATGTCCTATACCACCATGATGACTAAAAGCTCACGACAGTTAGGAAAAGCTGCCTTATGATTGGAGTAAGGTAGGGTATTATCTCGAAATGTCCTATTCTGCTATAAAGGCAATAGCTTCTTCTAATGTGTGTTTCAAAGTGAATGAATTCAATCAACTTAAGATATGTTATGAATTAAATGAAAGACTTAGTTATCGTCTATCTTATCCCCAGTAGAAACTGATAGATATGCTGTAAGGATTATCCTCTGAGTATTTCAGAAAGGTTATAGATATATTCGATCATTCTTTTTGGGATATTTCACGTTTGTAGGGTGCACCTTATGAGTGTCACTTATTGCTAGTCTAGAGGGGGTGTTAGCTAGTTTTACTTTGAATTATTCAAGTTTGGATTTAGTGGAAATTTTCTATGGCTTTGCACACACACGGTGGTGAACTTCTAATTTATTGGCTATATGGTATATGTGTTGAGATGTCTATATTCTTTCCGAGCCTTTATCTTGTTTTGTTTTGCTCGGGACGAGCAAAGTTTAAGTGTGGGGGAGTTGTTAAGGGTGAATTTACGTGTTTTATAACGCTATATTTTATAATGTTTTCCCCCACATTCGTATGAATTGCATGGAAATCACGTGTTTAAATGGAATTATTGAGCAAATGACATTTTTAATGAGTTAATCGCAAAGTTGGTGAATTTATATGTTTTAATTATGATTTTATGTTTATTGGAATTATGTTATGCTTTGCGGTGTTTTTGATGTCATGTAGGTACAATTATGTGGCTCAATTGATGATCAAATGTTGATGAATTTCGAGCTAATTCAAGTTAAAAGAGATAATGGTGAATTGGATAGAGAAGAAAAGAAGATAAAGATGGAATTATCAAGTCTTGATCGAAGCTGGACTAGCGTTCATCTGAGCTGAACGAGCGTCCAAGACTGAACGGGCGTTTGATAAGTGGACGAGCGTCGAGAATCATATTTTACATTCAGAGAGTTCAGACGCGTTCTGAACGAGCGTTCACCCTCCGTCCAAAGCAAACCAGACGAGCGTCCAGGCAGACCGGACGGGCGTCCAACGCCGACTGAACGAGCAACCGACCTAGTTTTGACCTAGCCGATTTATTTTCCTATTTAAGTAGCAGCGCCCCAAACCCTAGGATACACATTGAGGGAGTCGAAATTCATCTTGAAACACAGCAGCAGCTTTGTTCTTTCTGTTTTTGTTTTTTTTATGCAATCAAAACAACTCTTTTTGATTTCAAGATTATTATGAGTAGCTAAACTCTTGGGTTGGACGAACGGGTGAAGCAATTCAAGAGGTGTTTTGGTTTTCTTATTTTTTTCTGCGTTTGCAATCAACAAAAGGTTCGATTTCTATTGCGTTTATTTTGTGCTTGATATCGATAGATAAAGCTGTGATATTCGTTTGATGATAGTTGAATGAACTCTAGATCACCGCAATAGTATTGATTAATCAATTTGTCTAAAAGCGAAAGTTATCAAATTGTTAACCTAGATAATAGATTCGAAAGAATTTATGCCTATCGTGCTTGAAGAATCAATCTTTGATAAAAGTTGATAAACAAATTATCTAAGAAATTAGTAATTTGCATTGGGTATAGGTTAATCTTGGCCTTTAGTTGATTTGCATGCATAGGAAATTAGAAGCCTTTACTGCTTTCTTGAATTGCGGATCCTTGTTCGTCTGCCTTTCTCCCCATTATTTGATAAACCTAAAATTGTTAGTTTTGTGACATTTTTTGCCTAAACTTAAAAACACATTCAACCTCACGTTCCTCGTGGGATCGACTCGGAATAACCGCTTTACTACAAGCTTTGCACTTGGAGCGACTAACCGGATTTTTATTTCTTGTCTTTTTTGTTTCATTCACAAAAATCCACCACAAATATTATATTCTAACTATTGTGGATGATTGTTCTAGGTTTCTTTGGGTTCATTTAATGAAACAAAAATCAGAAACTAGACCTTTATTACAACAGTTCTGTAACATGATTGCTACACAATTTACTAAGAGAATTAAAATCATCAGGTCAGACAATGGCCTTGAGTTCAAAATGGACTCCTTTTATGCACAGAAAGGGACCATACATGAAAATTCCTGTGTCCACACACCACAACAAAATGGTGTGGTGGAAAGGAAGCATCAACACTTGTTGAATGTTGCTAGAGCACTTAGATTTCAATCTGGTCTTGATATGATGTACTGGGGTTTTTGTGTTAAACATGCTGCCATGCTTATTAATATCACTCCTACATCATTTATTAAAGAACAGACTCTTTATTTCATTTTATATGGAAAACAACCAAATTATTCTAATCTAAGAGTTTTTGGATGTTTGGCATATGCAAATACCATTATGCAGGGAAGAGGGAAATTTGACAGCAGAAGCAGAAAATGTATATACTTGGGTAATCAACCTCATACCAAGGGTTATACATTACTTGATCTTAACACCAGGGAGTTTCTCATCTCTAGTGATGTTATTTTTCATGAGAGAACATTTCTTTATCCTGTTGCTTCATCCTACACTACTGATCAAACTGTTATACCAGTATCTACTTTTCAGAATATTGACTCAGATGCATTAGGGAAAACAATTGGGGTAATTCCAAACATTGAGCAACATCAATCAGATAATGATGATCCTTCAACAGGCTCAGACACAAATCAAATCAATAATAGCCAAAATTTAAGGAGGTCTACAAGGGAAAGAAGACAGCCAGCACATCTTCAAGATTATCAAACAAGTTTAGGAGCAGTGATCACTACCCCTCACACATTTGACAAAGTGGTTTCATATGATAAACTATCTACAAACTATAGGGTTTTTTCTTGCAACATAATCACTGAGCAAGAACCAAATTCATACATAGAGGCATCAAAGGATGAAAATTGGCAAAAGGCCATGTGAGAAGAGTTACAGGCAGTACACAAGACAAACACATAGTCTTTAGTGAATTTACCAAAAGGCAAGAGACCAATTGGCTGCAAGTGGGTGTACAGGATTAAAAGGAAAGCTGATGGAACTATAGACATATACAAAGCAAGGTTGGTAGCCCAAGGCTACACTCAAAAAGAAGGAATATACTTCATTGAAACATTTTCTCCTGTTGCAAAGATGTCAACAATCAGGTTATTCCTTAGTTTAGCAGCAATGAACAAGTGGCACTTGCACCAGATGGATGTAAACACTGCATTTCTTCATTGTGATCTAGATGAAGAAGTGTATATGAGACCTCCTCCTGGTCTTTCTGTCACAACAACTAATCAAGTCTACAAACTGACCAAATATCTCTATGGTTTAAGGCAGGCCAGCAGGCAATGGAATGCCAAATTAACTGATGCACTACTGCAAGCAGGCTATACTCATTCCAAACATGATCATTGCCTGTTTACTAAAGGGCAAGGATCAACCTTCATAGCCTTTCTTGTATATGTTGATGATATAGTGGTAGGCAGTTCAAACTTACAAGAAATAATCAAACTCAAGAGTTTGTGACATACATCATTCACAATCAAGGATCTTGGAACATTGAAGTATTTCCTAGGGTCTGAAGTTTCCAGGACAGAAAGTGGTATCATCATCAATCAGAGGAAATATTGTCCTGATCTTCTCAAGGGTTTTGGATACTTAGGTGCCAAACCATCAAATCTTCCCATGGATCCAAAAGCAAAACTTGAATTAAAGGACTCTCATTTTCTAGCTGATAATAAGTACTACAGAAGTCTCACAGGCAAATTACTATATCTCAGCAACACCAAACCTGACATTGCCTTTCCAGTGCAGCAATTGAGTCAGTTTTTAGATGCACCTACTGAGAATCATCTAGCTGCTGCTCACAAATTGCAAAAATTTCTTAAAGCAGCCCCTGGTCAAGGATTATTTTTCCCGTCTACTGGCACTCCTGTCCTCAAAGCTTTTAGTGATTCTGATTGGGCAGGATGTACAATAACTAGAAGGTCTGTGACAGGATATACAGTTTTCCTAGGGGATTCTCTAATATCTTGGAAAAGCAAGAAGCAAACAACAATAAGTAGAAGCAGCTCAGAAGCTGAATACAGGGCTATGGAAATGACAGCATGTGAGATACAGTGGTTAATTTACCTTCTATCAGACTTTCAGATCAATCATTCACAAGTAGTTCCACTCTTCTGTGTCAACAAAAGTGCTACTTATATTGTAGAAAACCCTGTTTTCCATGAGAGAACAAAGCACATAGAAATAGATTGTCATTTTGTCCGAGAGAAATATCAACAAAAAGTTCTTATTCCACTTCCAGTCAGAAGTGAAGACAACCTTGCTGACATTCTCACCAAACCTCTAGACAAAGCAACCTTCTGTGGATTGATACCAAGATATCCATTCCAGAACATTTTTGCAGCTGGTACATCTGAGGCTGCAAGTTAGATTGCAAGATGTCCTTTTTCACCAAAGTACATCTTGAGGGGGGATGTTGCAGCTGTATATCTGAGGATGCAAGTTAGATTGGTAGCAAGATACATCAAGTGAGCCAAATGCCATTGAGGCATTTGGTGGAACACTTATGCCAAAAAGCGGTTGAATTTGTTACATCAAGTAGGGGCAGTTATAACTGATTAGAAGCTGATCCAACTGCCTTAGTAGTATATATAGGACTGCAATCAACTATGTAAATGAACTTTTATGCAGATGAATTACCGAATTAATAGAATTTTCTTTTCCTCAATTTTCCCGCTCATTTTCTTATTCAAATTAGCTCATCTTCTTCGTTTGTTCTTTCTTCATCTTCAATGGTGAAATTCAACATCTCATATGAGTGGATGCCTTTTGTTATTCCAACCATTAGGAAGTATGCTCCTTAGACCAATGCTTACACATGTTGTGTGCACCCACCATTTTTCGCAGCAACTTTTGGTCTGCCATATCTGCCAATTGTAAGCATTGCTATTATAATTTAGTTGTAGTTTAAGCCACATTTTAAGTGACACTTTAGACTGTGAAATTCCATTGCTTGTGTATTATAATGAAGGCTTCGTATTTTGTTATGTATATTTTGCCTTAATTAGCTAAAGCACACTAACGGTCCACACCTCCCTAAAGTTATCCTTCAAGGTTTTCAATAGAAACGGACAACCGCATTTCTTTGTAGACGATTCTCTTGGCTTATTTTTTCCGGTTCCGCCAACCTTTTTCTCGTATTCTCTTGGCAATCCACCCCTCTCACATTGGTATAAAATGAAATGTGTCCGCTTTCCGGTCATGTTGGATCTCTTTTTCACAATGACAACGCCTTTCTCTCTTGCCAATGCCTTGAGGTGTTTGGTGACGGCTTCATGTGAATCAAATACCTATGAATAATATATGAATGTAATGAATACAAAGTCAAGTTTAAAAATCACATACATTAAGATAGTATAAGTTTTAGAGACTTACTTGATCAGTTGTAAAAAGTGAAGTCAAATCGACGGATAACTCTTCATGTGGGTCATCCTTCATTGCGAGTGTGGTATCTCGAACTTTCTGAAGATTTTCTTGATCTTCTTCAATCATTTCATCAGCCAAAAACTGCAAGGAAACGTATATTTGTCATAGTCAATTGGATGAGAATAAGAAAATAACATATCTACTTAATAGTTTCTCACCTTCAAATACTCCTCGTCGTCGTCTAGTACTGGCTCCTCATCATTGCTTTTGTCATGATTTGCGTCATTACATTGTTTCTATGGATTCAATAGTTATAAAACCAAGTAAAACACATCAAAATGAAAAATTACAGATCCAGAACGTCAGTGTTGTTGACGTTGTGTTGGCACATCCAACGTCGTCATGAGTGACGTTGTAAATGAAGCCTTTTGCAGTTAAGAGTCAAGCAAAACGTTGTCTTTATTGACGTTGTAATGTAAAAATAAATGTCAGTGAGGCTGACGTTAACAAGAAATTTGTTTAAAGTTGATTGGCAACACAAACGTCAGCCACACTGACGTTGTAGTGGCCAAAGGAGCGTCATCAAGGCTAACGTTTTGGACATGCATATGCATCTTCTTTGCTGTTGTAAACGTCACCCATGGTGTCGTTCCTACTATCTCACGGGCGACAGTATGGCTGACATCCCAGAAGCTTGCCATTGACGCTGTGAAACGTAAAAGAACGACGGGAGAAGCCCTAGGGGTGATCGGAAATGGCGAAATAACACTATTTTCTTCCATTTATGACCTCTAAACATGATAATATGTATGTACGAAGATTACCCATTAACTTAAATCACACATTGAACATAAAGAACGAAATTTTCAAACAAGAAATTACCATATTTGAGGAATCCATCTTCTTCTCAACTTGACTTGAAAATGGTATATCTTCAAGTGAGATTGGTACATCTTCTATAACACAATGCATTTGTTGTTCATTGTTATGAATTGATTCAAAATGTTGACTTTCAAAATTTTAATTGGGAGATGATGAAGGTTCCATGGATGTAGAGGGGAGGAAGATGATGAAGTGATGAAGTGAAGAAGTGATGAAGTGATGAAGATGATGAAATGTTTTATGTTTAAGGTGTTAATTGAATAGAAGGATAAAATTGTTTATTTAGATTTTAGGAGGACTTGTTTATAATTTAAAAAACATGTGGTGTAGGTAGTAATTTTTTTATTAATTGTGTAGTGTGAGAAGTATAAAAAAATCAAAATAATCTTGTGGTGCCAGAGGTAAAATTTTGTGGTACAAGTAGTAAGTGGGTGCAAGTTGTAAATAGGGGGATCCAAATAGAACCGCCCTATTTCTATTGCTCCACTTATAAGGGGTTATTGGATTTTTAGTCCTATAACTTTCCCCGTTTTTGTAAATAGTCCTCTTTTTGCGCCGGTAGCATTTTCAGTCCTATAACTTTCTATTTTCTGGATTTTTAGTCATTTTTGACTAATCATCGCCGGAGCTCCGGTGAGATGGCTTAGGTGGCTGCCAAGTGTATTGTGGGACCCATAAAATATGATGTAGATGATTCGTGGCATGTGGGGCCCATTTTGAACCCGTTTTTGTAAATAGTCCTCTTTTTGCGCCGGTAGCATTTTCAGTCCTATAACTTTCTATTTTCTGGATTTTTAGTCATTTTTGACTAATCATCGCCGGAGCTCCGGTGAGATGGCTTAGGTGGCTGCCAAGTGTATTGTGGGACCCATAAAATATGATGTGGCTGATTCGTGGCATGTGGGGCCCATTTTGAAGAGTTGAAAATAAAAATGCAACCGAGGCAATTCAAACCCATGACCTTTAGGTCATTTTCCAATCAGCTTACCATTACACTACATAGAATACATTGTTTGAACTAGAACTAACAAATATAAGTACCAAGTATTATATGTGAATAAATTCGATACATATGTTACGTACGTGCGTGTGTGTATATATATATATATATATATGTTATGTATGTATATGTATGTATATACACACATATATATATATGTGTGCATATATATATATATATATATATATATATATATATATATATATATATATATATATATATATATATATATATATATATATATATATATATATATATATATATAGTATATATTTATATATCTATATACGTGTATATATACATGTATCTATATATATACACACTTACGTATATATATACATAAATAAATAAATATATACATGTATCTACTTATAACATTGAAAATGTTTATTCTAAAACAGACGTTCATTTAACCGTGAAGTCTTTTGATGTTTCAAGCAATTTGTGGAATAATACAAATTTTAAGACATTAGGTTTCCCTTGAACATACTATTGAATACTTTAATAAACCGATAAATAAAATACATATTGATGGATTCTTGTAACAAAGTAATAGTAGTTCACAGATTAAACCAAGAATAATAGTAGTAGAACAATTTACGGTCTCCCATGCCCCTCCCTCCACCCCTCCCCTGACTAAGCAATCAACTTTTAGCCTGATATTATGAATATCAAAACAATTATCGTTGCAATGAAATGTCACAACACGAATAGACAAGCATGTCGAAATTCTGTATGTGTAGCGAAAACAATTTAATTACTTTGTTATTCTTTGTTACGCATTGCAACTTTGCGGTACCATGCTATGTTTAGTAGTGTGTAGTCTTTTTTCTTCTGCATAGTGGTATTCATATGTTTATTTGACTAATGCTCAACAATTTTTCTGTGTTGAAAAGGACTCGAAGACAACAACTAATACGTTTTGAAAGACAATATATTATGGTAATGCAGGCATTATAATTGAATTCCCTGCAACTCAATTATTTGAATCTGAACTCTTCTAACAATCTGCTAAGTCTTATAGAAAGCCTGCATCCATGTATGCAGATTAATTATTTTCTTGAAAAAATTACTCTTCTTTCGGAGTTATGGATATAATTCTTCATTGTGATGATGTTTATTTGTTAGATCGTGAGGGGTTGTTGCCTCGGTGTCAAAATTTGGAAACTGTCTGTGCATCTGGATGCAAAAATGAGCTGATTGATGCTATTTAGGTTCATGTAAAAGCCATCTTACTATTATTGTGCAATGTGCACTACAAGAAAATCTGTTTTTTATAAGGGGAATTTAATAAGGGGTCAAAATTTTGTTATTAAAAGTACCTTTTAATAAGGGTTAAAACAATCTTATGAAAATGATGCAGATTTGGTGAGAAACCCTTAATTCCCGTTATTGTTAATCACTTATCCCCTTATTATAATACACCTAAAATATTCCCCTTATTAATGCTTACCAAAAACAATCAATAAAATATTATTTTGAAATAATATAAAGAAAAAACATTATGTTTTGCAAAAAATATCCATTTTCGGAATTATTTAGAAACACAAACTTTCCTGGGAAAATGATACCCAATTTTTTTTATGATAAAATACCAATATTTTTTTTGAGGAAAAATACCAATATTTTAGGCGCCAAAAATCCCTCCCAATAATTTCATTTGTAGACATAAATAAATAGAAATAATGATAGGGACACAACCGGTGTGTTACAACAAGTGACACAACGGTTATCTATATCGTTGATGGTAATGAGCAATAATATAACCTCATCATAATCAACCGTGCAAATGACGTTTGTGTAACACGTTGTGACAGAACGGTTATTATTAATTTTTCCAAATTTTTTCCCCTTTGCAAAACATAAACAGCGGGTAAAGGCCCAGCTTTTAGCATTTTCACTTTCAGTAAACACCCCGTCTCCGCCTAGGGCATTACCCAATTCTTCCACTTCCGTCTTCTACACCTCCATCTTCCGCCTCCGCGCGTTTTCCACATCCATCTTCCAGAAAATCGAAGCCTTCATCTTCAAAAACAAATCATAAATCCTCTTCTTCGATTAAATCCTGCTCAGACCTAAAGAAACCTAATTCGATGGTTGCGTTCGAGTAAATCATGCTCGACTAAATCCTCTTCTTCTGCCTTCGATTACATCAATCTCTAGGCATGCTCTTGAATTTCGCTGCTCTTGAATTTCGTATATTCTATAATTGTATTCATAGAAATGATACGTGTGGCTTTGACCTAGTACTTTGTGTTCGATTCAAACGTAGGCTTCTGGTGGAGTATATTTTGGTTTTGATATGGAATTCGTGGATGTCGATGCGTAAAAATGACGTTTTCAATTAGAATATTTTGCATCGATGTTTCATATTAAATCTGTATGTTCTGAGTATTGAATAATGGTTAAATTTTTTACTTTCGGAATATGGTTTTTGATTTTTGGATCTATAGTTTGATGGTTTCAATTTGGGATGGAGTAAGATAGACATTCTTTGATGGTGGAAAGAATTTATTTAGCTAAGTTTATGTACATACCTGAGATGGTTTCATGTTGGGACATCCTTTGATGGTTTCACTTATTAGTATGTGAAATCCTCTCTATGGTCCACTCTCAGGGATAAGCTGCTATTGTTTTCTATAGAACTAAGGGATTTGAAACATAAATGTTCCTGGAGTTGATAGAGTGCAAAACTGCTATACTTTATTGCTAAATTTAAGCATGTATGATATTGGTGTACTAAGAGGAGGCCAAGCAGAGATACTTGAGTAAGGGAATTATATTCTTGATTTTACTGTACAAGGGTAGAGGCCTAGTTTAGAGGAATTTGAGTGTATGATGGAGTCAATGTTTACTTTGTGTGCTGTAGTTGTGAGTGATTTATACGATATTTCATTTTCTCAATGTTTTGTTTTCTTTTTCATTGTGTGCAGAATGTCTTAACATGCATTTTTGTGCATATTATTATTTTGAAATGATTCTTCTATTTTCATTGTTGCTTGGATTAATTTCTCTGTTTTACTCACTGAGCATCAACTTATTTCGTGTTCTAATGTCTTGTTTGCTTAGAAGAAGCGAATTCATGGGTGTATAGAAGCAGTCCTCGATTGCTCTGGTTTACTGTTTCACTTTTCCTTTTCCTTTTACATAGATTAGCTTGGCTCCAACTCCGATTACTCTGGTTTATTGCATCCTTTTTCTCTTCAAAGATTAGATGAGTTCCAGGCCTATTTTCAAGACAGTTTCCGGTATTACACTAAGGGAATTATTTAGTAATGCCAAGTGCTTGTACATTTAAAATTTTGTTTAGGTATTACCAATTTTTACTATGGAAATGCCAGTGACTTGGCTCCAGTTTGATGCTCTGGATATCCTTCATATCTGCTGTAGCTTTCATGATTTTGCTATGTTGCTTTCTTTTGTTTCATGCCTGCTATTTTATATAATTTTCTATGTTTAATCTAGCTTGCTATACATTCACAAGATCATTCAAAAAGCAGCAGTCAGTTTTGTCGTCTAATATCACAAATTAAAACCGTGGATTTTCGTGTTTGCTTTTGAATGTGTTCATTGACAGTCTTTACTCAAACGAGATGGGAAGGACACAGAATCAGAAACTGATGCCGATCCTATTGCTGCTCAGGTGAATCTTTACATCTAAGACTATTTTTCATCTGTCAAGAAATTAATATACCATTTTGTCTCGAAATAAAGAAGAGTCAAGTTTCATTTCTTGTATCTCATTGATTTAGACTATTTTTATTCTGTCATTTATGCCCTTTCACTTAAATATGACCAATTAATTTGTCACTAGGTAGCCCTATTGACTAACTTTTTCAGCTATAAATTCTGGAATTGACATGCTGTATTCAATAGTTTTAAGTGATGTAAAGAAGTGGCAGATTCAAAGGTCATTCACAAAACAAAGATGTGGCATTTCTGAACTACCAATGAATAATCAAACTGCACCTGAAACATACGAGGCGATGAATTCAGCACTTGGAAGGAAGCACACCTCATTGTTGGAAGGTATGGGTACGAGAAGTCATTGAGGTCATTCCCTTGTCTCGACCGACCGAATAATTCAGCACTTTATCCGAAGCAAAAGGAAGCACAGTTGCATCAAACTTCTTTGAGGTAAATTCATGAACTGATCTTTGAAAATGGGTTATCTTTTTGCAATGTCTTTTGTTTACAAGCTTGTTATATTGAATATAATCATTTGTTTTGTGAAATGTTTTACCTTGATGCTCTGCTAGATTTGTTTCTCTTGACAATCTTAATTATTGTTCATTGTTTGCTTAATAGATGGTTATCTTTATGCTTCTGATCGTGGTGTGGCGACGAGTTAGAATTTGTGGAATCGATCAGTGCTAAGTTCTGCACTATGGAGCTTGTGCTATGGGAATGTTTTTCAATAATCTTTTGTTTGAAATCGACATAAGGTAATTAGTTTGAATGAGAAGAAATGGTTTTGTTATTACCTATAGAAGGTTTCTTTTTGCGAAAATATAAATCATTCTTTCATGATTAATTTAACTGTAATCATTCTTTCATGATTGTTTTTCATTTCGTTCGACTTGTTTTGATATGGTTTTTGTGGTGGATTTGAATTGTTATAAGAGATGTTGTCGTTGATGATTTATGATGGGGAGTTATCGTTTATGATGTGCATTACTGTGTGATTGGTGTTTTGTGTACAACTAATTTTGAATAATAATAATAATAATAATTTTATATAAACCATATAATTTAAGACGTGAAATGCATGCTGTGATAAGGTATTTTTATTGGCGGGAATGTGTTTATGGCATGCGTTGCATGCCATAATAATGAAAACTTTTCATGGAATTTGCTTCTGTTTTTCCTCCTGTAACTTAAAAGTATTATTATTACAGGTTGATTGGCTTAACAAGTTTATTCAGATTATGTGGCCTTATCTTAACAAGGTTAGTCCTTCTTTGCCTTTTGCATTGTTAATTTATTAGTATTCAAATGTTTGGTTTTTGATTTAGTATTGATGATATTAAATTGTTCAGGCCATCTGCAAGACAGTAAAGACGATTGCAGATCCTATCAAATGTTTGGTTTTTGATTTAGTTTTTTATTTTGTCAAGGGTCAATTCCTTGAATTCCAAGTATACCCTCCATCATTTTCCCTTTCCCTTTCACTGTTATTGTTTTGTCTGTAAATGTTAGGGTTGGTGTGATTTGGGTTAGTGTTTGATTGTGTTTTTGGGTGATTGATGTAGGAATCTACATTTTGTTGTGTTGATCTTGCATGTAATGCTAACTGGGTTATGGCACTTGCTGGGAATAAAGCTGATTTGGAAGATAAGAGGAAGGTGACTTCAGAAGTGAGTATCTTTAACAGTCTTTCTTCACTAATTGACAAAAATACCCTCAACCATCTACTGTGTTTATTCCTCGTAAACCTGAAGCTTCATAATACTGGTGAAAGTGTATCTATTTTTCCTATTTTTGGATATTACATTATAGTCATTCTTCACTAATTATTGATGGAAGTTTGACTTTATGTAAAGTATGTAAAGGTGGATGTTTGTATAGTACTGTGAGTGTACATGTTCTTGATTGCAGTTGCTATTGGCAATTTGTTATTGAATCCTGATTAATGAGAGGAAAATAATCTATAATGAAGGGTTGTTTTTTTTTTATCAAATCATAATTTAATAAGGGGTAAATGAATCTACAATAAGGGGTTATTTCTGTTATTAAATCATGATTTGTGTGGGGTAACTTACCTTATAATAAGGGTTTAGATTGTTATTAAAAATGATTTTTAATAACAGGAAAATACCATTATTAATGTCCGATATTATTAATAACGGGATTGAGTTTCCCGTTATTGAATACCTTTACCGGTGGAGGCAGTAATAAGGGGCCATAATAGGAAATTTCCCGTTATAAAAGGTTTTTATGAGGGGAAATGAACAATTAATGACGGGAAGTACCCTTATTAATAGCCGATTTTCTTGTAGTGGTGCATTTTCAGGGGAGGCATCCTCGTCCATCCCCCCTCCCCCGCTACACGCACACTGCCTGTGAAAGAATTGTGATCAATGTGACTTAAGCTAGTTCAAATAGTACATACTCCATCCGTTCCGAAATATCTGAGGCAGTTGCCAAAAACACGTTTATTAAGAAAGTGATTTAATGCTATGACCTTTTGGATGCAATGACTAAAAAATCCCTATAATACAATTAATGCAGTATTTTTTTTAACTTCAACCATAGTATTAAATACAGGTAAAATAGGAAAATTAGCAATAAATGCAGCTTTGGAAAATGTTCTGCCTCAGTTATTTCGGAACAAATTTTTTTGGCAATTGCCTAAGTTATTTTGGAATGGAGGGATTAGTTATTTAAACACTTAAGCTTGATCCTGACAAAATAATTTGGGACATGTTAGATAGAAAAAGCTTGTAGTTCCCTTATTTATCTAGTTGTTATGTTTCTTGTTTCAATAAGGTAATGTTATTTTGGATTAGGAAAGAATTTATGCTGTTAAAAATATATAAATATTTGAATCCACAATCTGAATTTAGATATGTGTTCTTAATTTATTACTTAATATGGTTGAATAATCAAAGTCGAAGTTGTTAATATGTTGTAACGAGATATAGGACCTTTGTGAATGTGTTTATTAGTGAAACAAAATTATTTATTTAATAGCTAAATCGTACAGTTTTAACTTACCATTTATGAACTGAGCACATTGTTATGTTTTCCTGATTAGGAAATTTCATCTTTTTTTGTTTGTGTTCTTTTCTCCTCTTTAAAGATTTTTGTACTAATCACTCTAAATTTAGGAACCTGTTTCTTTTACTTAGATACCTTCTTGATAGAACTATTTGTATTAAATCATTTATTTGCTTTCATTTAGCCATGTTAATTATTTGTATGATGGTCTCATTCCTTGAGTTTATTATATTTCAGTAATATGTTTTATTGACTTGCCGATTTCATTAATCTAGTTTCCTCTGAGTCGAATGAAATTATCGCCTGTGTGCATGTAACGAAGGCTTTATAGGTAATCAGCTGAACTGTGATTATTTTTGTTGTTGTAACTTAGATTTCTCGCAAACAATGTTCATTTAAAAAAAATATTGTGATTATTGTTGGCTATTATGTTCCAAGGGCTGGGGGGGCAACCTTGGTTCACTAAATTGTTGTCTGTAATGTTAGTGTGGTGCATTACTGAGCTTCGTTATTTTTTTAGAAATTTATTTTATAAATTTGTGGGGTTTACTCTTCCTTAAGTTGAATAAAGTACTTATTATTTCCCATGTATTGCTTTAGCATGGAAGCATATGTCTTAGCTTAAAGTTTCTTTTCTTTTTCTCCGTCTTATCATGCTTATATACCTGCTTGTGGCTGGACATAAGTTTTGGAGAATATAATGAAGAGATCAAAACTTTTGAGAGAGGCTTTTTCCAAGGCGAATATGACTCAACTAGATGGTCACACGGTTAACACGATGTCTAGGTGTTACTTCTTAAGGATACTGGGCAACAATTAAATGAAGAATTTTCAAAGGTAGATGTCCAGGCTAATAATTTGATTGAGGATCAGAGTCAAGTTGAATCAGGCAGTCTAAGCTTGCATGAATCTCGGCCTTATGGTACCTTTGTAAGAGTTTATGATGTAAATGAAGGCCCTGAGACATCTCAATTTATCAATAAACGCTTATTTCCACATCTCAACAGTATGTAAATATATGTTTCTAGTCAATATATGTTTTCTAGTCATTTACTATTATACTTTCATTCAGATAGATGTGTATCTTTCAATATATAGATATCACAGTGAGGATGGAGATTTAAATTCACAAAGAAAAGCGTGCTCATGCAGCTTGTTTCTTTTTTCTTCGGCTTGCTTAGATAAGTGAATCTGTTTTACAACTAAATTAATACCTTAAAGAAATGTACAAAGTCCATTTTCCCTTATATACAAAAACTATAGTTGTGTAATATTGATGGACTCATTTAGTGAGAGATTTGCGATTGAGATGAGGGGAAATGGCCAATGAGGGTATGTCATTATTAAATCATGATTTAATGACGGGAAAAAGATGATATATTGACGGGAAATTTGCTATTCAATGATGGGATATGCCATCGTTAAATTGCTATTCAATGATGGGAAATTGGTTTTATAATGAGGGGATGAGCCATTATTAAAAATAAAATTTTGTGACGGGATAATTCCGTCAATGAATGTGCAGCACAATTAATGACGGGAAACTATTTCCCGTCATTAGTACCTTTAACGAAGGAGGCAACCATAAGAGGAAATTTCCCGTCATTAAATTTTCCGTCATTAAAATTCTTTAATGACGGGAATTGGACATTTAATGACGAGAATTCCTGTCATAAAAACACACTTTTCTTGTAGTCATACCTAACGATCATTAATAGCATCTAGAAACACGTCATGCCCTCAATGATTAGAAGAGTCAAATGCAATGACTACTACATTTCATGTGAAAAGGTTACAATGTAAATAGAATCCTATCTCTGTTATAATATTCATACAGTCGTATCTTGAGTGTCATTCATTAACGACTGCATCTTATAATATGGACATCCCATTCTTTCGATGTAACACATTACTTCCTCTTTGCAAAGACTTTCGACCATAAGACATTCCATTTAAGAAGGCCATTCCGGATATTTTGTCCTACCATTAGGATAAGCGATTTCTGAGCGAGCAATATGAATCCTACACATGCTTCAGTATCACAGCCAATCACTATCGCATGATCTCCCCATGGCTAAAGGAAATCTTAATAGCATCAAAGTATGAAAATCCACACCGTGACGTCATGAAGACTCCAGTCTAAGGATGATTACACAACCGTCATATAGTGCGACACTTAATAAAGTAAGTGGGTCAATCTAACGCACGCACTCTCTAATACACGTCCACATAAAGTCCAAGTGTCCCAACACATTGATAGAAGAGATCCATCCCTACCTTCATAAGATAAAAGACATGCAATACATGCTAGTCCAACCGTACTATTAATATCCTATTAATATAGCCTGAGTCTATTCCGCACTAAGTCCCCACGTGCATAATTAACCTAACAAACATGGAAAGAATCTTCCACCATAAAGGCTCACATCCGCTATTCAAATCACCGAGATTATCTCCTACAATCAATGAGATCAAACCGTGATTATCTCTTCCTTAGGAAACATGAAATCACAGTCCACCAAGGACCCGGCCCACACAGGCCTAGGGCACAAGCCCCTCTATATAAGAGATCCTTAAGGAATTACGATGACTTGATTCCTGACTCATTCACATGATATGTAGGCAGCTTGAGATACAATTTCTCAGGTCCAGTCTAAACAACCACAAACTACCTCTTTTGTTAGTGTTCTTAAAGCTTGTGCAGGTTGTCACAAGGATTTGAAGGCCCCAAAATTAATACATGACGATTTCTAGCATTGTCAGGTGACAATCTATTAAGGAAAAGAGATCCTACGGCTTTATATTATCGGGTCCAAACAACACATATAATGGGCAAAACAGGGAAAAACAGATCTATGTATACGCTTACATTGCCAAAATTAGATTATAAGGCCCCTATTATGAGTTAAAGGTAACTAGATTACTTTTCATTTTAAGACACTTACATGACAAAAATTCCTAGTTGGAAAGTAATTTACAATGTGCAAAATACACTAATTTATATTTGGGAGTACACTAATTCATTGGTGGACAGTTGTTTACAAAGTCAAGAAACACTAATTCAAAGTTGTTATGTGCACAATAATTATGTCATTCATAGTGAAATTCAGTACATAACGTCACAAAATTTAACGTTACATTAGCACGGTAACTTCAGAACCGTTGACATTTGTAATCAGACTAAATGTCACATATGATGATGTTAATGAGAACGTCCACCACTCCGACGTTATGAGAATAAGATAACGTCATCCACACTGACAAAGAAACATGTTACCCTAGTTGTCTTGTATAACTTCAACATCAGTACGACTGACGTTTTATCCCCATCAAAACGTTCATGTGACCGACGTTTTAAGCGCCCAGTCATCTTCCCCAAACCTCCGATCAGAAAATGGCTGGTTGAAAGAAAAACACCAAAAAATCCTCCGATTTGAACCCGGTTTCAACCAACAACACATTACAATCAAACAAATGAATACAAATAACAATACACAATTTCGTTTGGATTATCACCACCGACGGTACCACCTTCGATTTATACCAAATTACTGCCAAAAATGCAAACAATACAACATACTTACATGATTTGGTTCAAAGTTATGTTGTTCTTAGCTTCACTTGTGTTTTCCAGCGATTTTTATCTTCTTCGGCATCAGTTCTGACAAGAACTCCGGCGACTTCCTATGTTTTTATTGGTTCAAATGAAATAAAAAGGAAGTAATGCCGGGGGAGTTAAAAGTGTTTTTAAAAGAGGTATAATGTAAGGGAAGAAATTGGAGGGACTGGAGTGTTTAATTTTTAAAACTTGAGAGACTAAAGTGTATAGTTAAAAGTTATTAAATGGATTATTTTTTGGTGGTTCCTTAAGTGATTAGGTGGTGTGGTAATGTAAATGAAAAATAATAAATTTAAGGGTGACAATAGTATTTCGTGGTGCCTATAGAAGCCGCATATATTTATTCATAGTAAATAAACATCACAATATTAATTTATCACTATAACACTTTATAGTCGAGATAAAAAGTTTCCTTATTTGGTTGTCACTATAACCACATTTTAATCCGGCTAGATATTCTTATGTGTGTTACCCGATAGGCTTCAGAATATATTGACCATAGACATAAAGTGCATTTATAAAATGAACTTCATACCTAACGATCATGAATAGCGTCTATCAACACGTCATGACCTCCAATCATCGAAAGAGTCAAATGCAATGACTACTAACTTTCATGTGAAACGGTTACCGTGTAAATAAAATCTTATCCCTGTTATAATATACATACTACCGTATCTTGTTGGATCGATATATGGCACAAACACACTCCTAAGGGGGGTGAATAGAGTGTAGATGATTTTATATACCCTTTCTCGATAATTCAACACGAGTACTAAACAACAAAGGTGGAATCTAACTTATTCGGTTATTCGCTGGTGTTATAAACCTTACAGATCAATAGATTAAAGGTGTAATAAAAACTTATGCTCAAAAGACAAAGACAAGTTAGTAAACACAATCAAAACAGATTAAAAAATATGTATTAAAAATTTCTGATAAAATTAATTCACAAAGCAAATATGCAGGTGGATTAAAGTACAGATCAAAGATAAAGTAAACAGATTAAAACAAGGTTACAACAAAACAAATAAGGAAGATTTACCAATTAAAAATTATTGTGGAGTTTCCAAATGTCACTAAAAGTTCAGAACAACACTTTCGAAAAGAACGAACAGATTATTATTAAACTTGAGTGATCAAAAACGATTTTCAGGATACAAAAGATATTCTACACAACAAAAAACTATCACAGCAAATTGACAACAGTAGCCCGGGTTGTTACACAAATTAAAATTCAGTTACAAGCTCAGATTACAGACTTGGAGCAATTCAACAACAATTTTGGACAAGGTGTTAAAGACTGAACTGTCAGTCCATGTTCAGGACTGATAATCAAGCATTGACTTGTAAAAACTGACTACAATGTTCAGCTTGCTAAAACTACTCCCTAGCACTATTACAAGAGTTTCACAATCAGGTTTAGCACGTTTTCAAGGGCAGCAGGCAATTCAGCAAGATAAGTCAAGGCCTCAATTATGCAAATGATCAAGACAACACTAAAAGCAACAGATTTTAGCCAAGGTTTAGCAAGTAAGCAAACAAGGGGGCAGAGATTCAGTGTTCTAATCACAAGGATTAGGCATTGAAATTCTTAACAAGTTAATGAGGGATGAAAATAGACAAGGAGCTAGCCTTGTACCAGGAAGCAAGTCCTTGCAAAGTTATCACAAATTCAATTTGTCAAAGCCTTTTCACAAGGTAGTGTGCATGTGTTTAAACCAATGACACAGAAGGACAAACCCTGAATTCAGAGATTATGCAAGCTTGCTTTTTGTACCAAGACAGCCACAATAGACCTTGTTCTTCAGTAATCCAAAGTGCATTCAAGTAAGTGAAAACAGAACCCTTGACCTTATGCTCCAGGTGATACCACCAATTCACTGGATTCTAATTTCACAGCTTTCTGCAAATTGTAACTGAATCAAGGACAAACCAAACCGAGCTTCAATCAGAGTGTCAGATTGACACAAGATCAAATCATAGTGTAATATAAGTCAAATGGCCAGAATCCTCTCAAGGCCAATACTTGACTCAAGCTTTCAGTTGTGAGTCTTGATCATATTACTGAACCACACAGATTAAGCAACTAACAGGACTCTTCAGACACGATACCAACAAGATACTACACACAAGAGTTCACAAACACAAACACTTACTGAATCGGTCAATTAATAAAACATACAATTCACAGAGAATAATAAGGAAGGCGAATCAAAGAAGAAATGGAATGTTGTCACCATTTCAAGATCGAATCAGAGCCTTAACTTTTAGTAGACAAAATGTGTTGTGTTGAAGATATAATTAACAATACCTAGTTAATGTGTATTTACTTTTGTATCCCTCGTACTAGTATATATATTGTAACCTTGTAATGCTTTGACATATCAATACAATACTCAATTACCACATGGTATCAGAGCTGTTCGGAGGATTCTGCATCACTAAACAAAAGAATAATTTGTAAACCTATACCTAACATGCAAACTAACTCCTAACCGACCGAATATCGGGTAATTTCTAGCATAGTAGGGTAAGTACGGGTATCGATCCACAGGGAATTGGGATGTTGAATCTAATCTTATTAATTCTTCTAAATTGTTACTACTAAAACGAAACTAAAAACGATAAAATAAACTGGACAGAGGATTGTCAGTCCAAAGCCAGGAAACGATATTTGCGAACAAAATAAATAAAACTTATTCTACTAACCAAAGAAACATAATAACTAACACTGAACAAATAACGAACGAGCAATGATCCACCAATTCCCGCAACCATCACCCCACCGAAAGTAATAAGAAATACAAACATTCATTCACAAGTTCCCTTGGATTTAAATCTTATCTAAAGAAGCGTTTCCTCTCTCGATTTATCACGCCATTAATTAGTTTACCTCTCGGTTTAACTAACGCATATACAAAGCAAAGATACGGATTTAAAAACCCTAATCTAACAACATTATTCCTCAACTCTCGTTTGTTGGAATAATTATTGCTACTCTCCTTCACGATAATCTAATGAACTTATTAACTCTCGTATTTCTAAGTTCTATTAACCTGCAGCATAAAACATGAAGGTAGAACAAGTACAACTTGATAAAATAAACGAATGCAAAATCTCATCTTTTCCGGTGATGATGATATCCCTCAATCTCTTTCTAAGATAACCTTGTAATGAATTAACTAAATTGTGATTCATGATGAACCTAGACTCCTAACCTAACAACTCTCGTTAAATAGGTTAAAGCTCTACTCTTTCCTATGGTGATCAAGTTTACACCGACTCTCGTCATACGGTAAACATCAACAAGCAAACATCTCTCGATTTAATTTGCAAGATAACAATTAATCATAGAAAAGAAGACAACTTTAAATTAAACTTACAAAACATCCAAGAATTGAAATCGAGTTCGTCGCTGAAACAGGTTTCACAGAGCTTGATCGGACTGCTCAGCCTTTATTCATCGTCGGGAAACAAGAAAATAAACTAAGAAAAAAATAAAAAAAAATAAAAATATGGCTCGGTCGACCGAGCAGGGGCACTCGGTCGACCGAGTGGTCGGCTCCTCGGTTCTTGCGTTGTGTTCGTCTCCAGGTGTATATGTTCTCGTTTTCTGCTGCATGCCACCTTTTATAAGTAGTTTTTCCGACTTAGGGTTATTATTAGAAAAGCTTAAACCCTAATAAAATAGAAATAAAGATATTCCCATATTTATCCTTTCTATTCATCTGGACTCCACGTTTGAGGCGATGGACGCCCGTCCTATATAATTTTGAACGCTCGTTCGGCTTTTCTAAATCTTCATTCCAAGTTTCACTTGCATCTTTCTCCTTCTATCTAACCTTCAATTGAATATCTTTTTCAGCTCATCCTATGCCATGCAAATGTACCTACAACACGACAAAAACATGCAAAATGTAAAATCATACATATAGATAGAAAACACCAATAAAACCATGTAATTAGCTCGATTTTGCACTTTAATACTTTTAAAACTCATTTGCTCAATAATTCGATTAAACCCTTAATTTCTGTGCAAATTATACGAATATGGAGGAATTTGTTACGAAATACAATGATATAAATCAAATAAAATCACCCTAAACAACTCCCCCACACTTAGCTTTTGCTCATCCCGAGCAAAACAAAACGAAACCAAGGCTCGGAAAAAGATAGACATCTCAGCACATATAACGCATATTCAATAACTTAGAGGTTCACCCCGGTGTGTGAGATGCTGTTTCTGCAGCCACACTACTGATCAGAGCTTACACGAGGTAGTGGTTGGCAGAAAAGTCAAATGGCCTGATCCAGGCTGAGCTTTAAACGGTGTCGAGCTAACGACATTAACCAAAAGCGCCACTAGGGGGCAACCTAGATATCATTCTTTTAGTTATCCTTGTTTTATGCTTTTAGTATTTAAGTTTAGTTTATTAAGTTTGAGCCTTATTAAGTTTTGTTTTTATCTGTCAGTTAGTTTTGCTTTCTAGATATGGATTTCGGTGTTCAGCCAGAGGAGTTACCTTTCCTTAGGAAGATCCCACTTATCACTGTAGATGACGGACCGGGAGGAACCATTGTTTTGCACGTGGATTTTGACATTAGTATCCGCGTCAAGACAGTCACCTATGTTCTCATTGTTCCCCGCTGTTTGGGAGGTGGAGACTTTACTACTGAGGAGTTACAGGCAGCTCTAGGCCGTCCTTACACGATCCTCAATGATCCGATGCTGACACATTTAGCGCTAGTGCTGCAAGCTGAACATTTTCGAGGTGTTGATGTAGCTGGTGAGGATTGGGGTTTGCAGGATGAATATGATTTCCCTCCGGCGATTGACATGCGCCGCCGTCTTATCCGAGTTATAGATTGGTCGGCCATTTACGATGACTAACGTGGTTAGGTTGTTTCGTCGAGCAAACGACGTAAAACAAGAGCGCTTTGTGGGAGGCAACCCACTGTTTTCTATTTGTTTTTATTTATTCTCTAGTCATTTTATGTACGTTGTTTGATTTGAATTTGTATTTTTGAAGTTTTAATTCAGTTTAATAAGCAGTGCACTTTTGAATTTGAGTTGTATGGAAATTTTATAATTTTTGCACTTATACTGCTTGGACGCCCGTCCAGAACTCTGGACGCCCGTCCGCCTTGACCAATTGTTGGACGAGCGTCGACTAAGCCTGGACGCCCGTCTGATTTCTTCCCTCCAATCCTGTATGTAATTTAAACTCTTGGACGAGCGTCTACTAAACTGGACGCCCGTCCAGTTCATCTGATTTCCCAGTGGACGCCCGTCCGCTGAGTTGGACGAGCGTCCAACCTCTGTCTATATATACCTCTTCTTCGAGTGAACCTTCACTTTTCAGAATTTTCAAAAGCAAAAACGGTTTCTCTCCCTCCTTTTGCCCTAAAACGTCAATTCTAAACCATTTTGAGCGATTCGAAGTGCTACAGGCCGCCCTTGATCCTCTCTCTTTGATTTTCATAACCAAATCCCCCAACACACAATATTTTTGAAGAATCAGACCCCATTGAAGTCCGACTTTTTGGAAGAAAAATTCGATTTTGGAGGTCATTTTTGTGTTGTTTGGACTGATTTTCACCTCGATCAACATCTACTCATCCTACTTGGTAAGTTAGTAACAACTTTTCTAGTTTTTATTCACGTTTTTGTGAGTTCGATCTTTGGGTCGGCTCGTTCACTTGAATATCATCTTAATTCGTTTTTTTTTTTCTGGTTTTGTGTTTCTTTCTGATCTGTTATGGTGATATGGTGTGTGATGGGTGGTGAATGGGTTGTTTGGTGATGATTGTGGTTGTGGTTCGGTTGCTTTGAAATCCCGCTTTGGATGTTAAACGGGTATCTTGTTGTGAATTGGGGTTGTTTTGGCTTAGTCTAGGCCTGAAAATGGTTCATAAGAAAGCAGTCGTGAAAAGGCATGGTAAGGAAGTGGCCCGGGAGGCGGGGAAAAAGCGGAAAGAGTTTGATCCTACCTTGGTTGATCCTAACTGGGGTGTGAGTATTCGGGAGCAACCCCCTAGAGCCACCCAAACTAGGGCAACCTTACGAGATGAGCCAAGTTTAGATTCTGAAACGGATGAGGATGTACCATTGGCACGGATGCCTAGGGTTCCCGGAGGTGGAGGATCATCTAGGGCTGAGAAAACCGTAGAAGCTACCCGTGAGGAGGAACTGGTTGTACCTAGGGCTGCCCCACCTAGGAAGAAATCTAAAACCGTCGCTCCCATGCCATTGCCTCGTCGATTCATAAACCCTAGAGCCCATGCGGTTTATACTAAACATTACTTCTCAAGGAAGATGTTGGTTGAGAGGGCTATTTTGGAGGCGAAGGTCGATCCGGGGTTCGTTAAGTTGCTTAAGGATAGGAAATGGGACGCCTTGATGACGATCCCGACTACCCCGGTCAATAGCTCCTTAGTTAGGGAATTTTATGCAAACTATTCGGAAACCGACTTGGGGACAAAGGTAGTCGTGGTTCGAGGGGTAGAAGTTCCCTTTACACCGGAGGTGATTAATCAGAAATACAACTTAGCGGCCTTTGAGGGACGGGATTATAAGGAAGAAATTGTGCATAGGCAGAGTTTGGGACAGGATCCTTTGGAGGAGTTGAGATTGCGAGTTTGCCCGGATGTGGCCTGGATGTTGAGACTGGGAGGAGACCGGAAGGAGTTGGTTACCACGTCCTGGACGGAGGATTGGAAAGTCCAGTGTCGGTTCATTCAGAGTCGGTTGTTGCCTAAGAACAACTTGACCCATTTTCATATTGGTGACCTAGGCATGTTGTATGCATTGACGTTTGGCTTGAATGTGGATGTGCGACAAGCTTTATATGACGAAATCTCTATATGACGAAATTGGCGCCGTTGCCGGGGAACCGGACGGTTGTCTAGTTTTTGTTTTTCGTTTTTCTGTTTGTATTGTTTTTTGTTTTTCCTGTTTTTATTGCGTTTTAATTTCGTGTTTTAGTTGATAAACGTTTAGGTGATTAGTTAATTAGGGTTTTAGCTTAGGTTTTAAGGTTCTCTTGTGATTAGTTCTCCTCTCTATCTCTTTTCTCTGTTTCTGTTTCTATTCTTTCGTTCTTCTTCTTTTCTGTTATTTTCTGCAAACTTTCTGCTTCTGTTATAATTTTCCCGCTACCAAACGGGCGTCTGGGATATTGGACGCCCGTCCGCTGGAAAATTTCAAATACTGTTCTGTTTTCTTTCACTTAGACGAGCGTCCATAAAATTTGGACGCCCGTTCAAGTTTTCTGAAGACCATACGAGCGTTTGGGCAAACCGAACGCCCGTCCGGTCCAAAAGTTGAGCAGACGCCCGTCCAAGCCTTAGGACGCCCGTCTGTCTTATCTTTTCCTTAATAATCGTTTCCTTTCTTTTATTTTCTTTTCTTTCTCTTTAGGCATTTAATTTTTTGTTTAGGCTTTTAATTTCTTAGTTTTTAGGCTTCTTTTTACTTGTTTTTGGTCCGGTTTATGCAAACTCGGAGTCGAAAGTGACCGTTATTATACACCCCTGACCCCGAGCGAACCGTAGTCCGGCCAAACAGGCGGATTTTCCGTTCTGCGGCTCTGGCAGACAGAGCCGAGGAAGATCTTGAAGATCAATTAGCAAAGGAAATCACTGATTTTGTGATAATGGCCGCTAATAATAGACGTACGTTGGCAGACTACGCCATGCCAGGCGAAGTCAAAGTCAACCCGGCTATTGTCATTCCAGCCATTACCGCACAAACCTTTGAGCTAAAGCCAGGACTTATCCAGATGATGCAGCATGCATCAATTTTTCATGGCTACCAATCAGAGAATCCGCATACCCACTTACACACATTCTTAGAGATATGCGGTACTACACGCATCCAAGGAGTAAGTGAGGATGCTATCAAGCTAAAACTTTTTCCTTTTTCTTTGAAAGGAGAGGCTAAAGAGTGGTACACCTCTCTCCCTTCTGAATCTATCACCACCTGGGCAGAACTCGAAAAGGAGTTCTTGAGTCAATATTTTCCACCTTCAAAGACGGCCAGTGCTTAAACGAAATATTCACTTTCTATCAGAAAGAGAATGAATCTTTCTTCGAATGTTGGAAGAGATTCAAGTCTCTTCTTAGAAAGTGCCCCCACCATGGCTTGCCACTGGAAAGGCAAGTCAATACATTCTTCAGTGGATTGACCGAGCTCACCAAGGGCATGGTCAATAGTTCTTCTGGTGGGGCATTTCTGAAGAAAACACCTGAAGAGGGATGGGCACTGTTTGAGGACATTGCAAAGTATAACTACGCCCCCTCTTATCAAGCAATCCAAGCACCTCCTCCTCCCAAGGTTGAGGAAGTCAATTTGCAAAGTTTAATCGCCATGCTGCAAAAGCAGATGGCACCATCTCAAGTTCCAAATCCGATAAATCAAACTTCTTCTTTTCCACAGAACCCACAGGTTCTGTACTGTGAAAATTGCTGTCAGACTGGCCATATGAATGGCCAGTGTCAATTTAATCCCCATGCACCTTATCAAGTGAATGCTGTTCATGATTATGGACAGTACAATCAAGTCACATGTCAGAATTGTGACGAGGTGGGGCACACTTCTAAATTCTGTCGTATGAACGGACAGAATGCGGAAGTGAATGCATTCTATGGCCAGAACAATCCAAGGTTCAATCAGTTTCCTGGCCAGAATAATTTCCAAAACCAAGGGTTTAATCCATCTTCAAATTTCAATCCTAATTCGAATTTTAATTCGAATCAGAATTTCAATAGAAACCCTGGGTTTAATCAGAACCAAAATTCAAAATTTTCAAATCCTACTCAAACTTTCAATCAGAATTGGCCCGCCAATTCTAATTCTGCAGTCCAAAGTCGGCCCAGCCAGCCCTATTCTTCAAGTTTCCAAAACACTCAAAGCTCCTCCCAATCTAACAATCTTGAAGCTACGTTGGAGGAGCAAAGTAGATCAATGAAGAATCTAGAGAGACAAATTGGGCAACTGGCTGAACAGTTAGCTTCTAGACCCCCAGGGCAGCTGCCCAGTTTCACCGAGAAGAATCCAAAGGGAGGTCAAGTTGCTCAAGCTGACTTGAACAAAGGCCCATGTACCGACCTCGTGCCATCAATTCAATACGGTAAAGAAGAGGCCAGTGCAATGAACCTCAGAAGTGGTACTCAAGTTAGTGGCCCTTCCCATCAGGGAAACCACTAGCCCCTCCTGCCATTGATAGGGCAGGAGGGGAAGCTGAGCACCTACACTCCCCTCAACTGCAAGGAAAGACTCAGGTGGCTGATCCCCTGAGAGGTGAAGAAGTTGAAAATCCTCAAGTGGCTGATCCCTTGAGGACTGAAAGAGCAAGCGAAAGTCAGGAGGCTGACCCCCTGACTACAAAAAAATCTGAAAAAGCTGTTCGATGGAAAGATCTAGAAGACAAAGCTGTAAGTGCATCCTCAAAGAAAGCCTTTTCTGAGAGTGACCTTAAGAAGCTTCCATTTCCGCCGAGAAAGAGCAACATTCTCTTGATTGAGGACAAAAAGTATGAAAAGGTTCTGAACCTGTTGAAAAATACTCAGGTAAATCTTCCATTATCAGATGTCTTGGTTGAGATGCCTAAGTATACAAAATTCATCAAGGATGTTGTGTCTTCGAAAAAGAAATTAGCAGGCATGGAAAGGCAAATTGGTGAGGATTGCTCCATGATTAATTATGAAGACTTACCAATTAAAAGAGGTGACCCTGGCAAGTTCGTACTTACAGTGTTAATGGGAGGTCTAGTCTTCCCTAATTCTTTGTGTGATCTAGGTGCCTTTATAAGCCTTATGCCAATGTCTGTATGCAAACAGCTCGGTTTACAAAGCCTTCTAGAACCCACTACTATGAGTTTACAATTCACGGATAGATCTTCTAAGAAAGCTTCAGGGATCCTGAAAGACATTTTGGTTTAGATTGATAGATTTACCTTTCCATTCGATTGGTATGTCTTAGATATGGAGAAAGATGAAAACGTCCCCCTGATTCTTGGAAGACCTTTCTTATCTACAGCTAGAGCCCTTATCGATTGCGATGGTGGGCAAGTGACTATCCGAGTTGGTGACCAAGAGGTGAGTTACAATGTCTTAAAGTCCATTCAAGTACCCTCTGGCCCTCCAACCGGCTTTTCCATTGATTATATGACGGATGATTTCACCGATTATATGGATAAGCAAGTCATGGCTGTAGAGGCTGAATATGAGCGATTGGTTGATAATTTAAATACTCATGGTGTGGTAAATCTAGATCAATTAGCAGCTGATTTTGAGGAAGATTTGTTAGAAGGAGAAGCTTTGGCAGTGGGACCACAGAGTAAACTCAGTGATATTGAGTTGAAAAGTGGAGATCTCAAGTCGAGTTTAGAAGACCCCCCTAGAGATTTGGTGTTGAAGTCGTTGCCTAAACATCTTAAGTATGTGTTTTTAAGAGAAGGTGACAAGCTTCCATTGATTGTATCTGCCAAGCTGTCTCGGTTAGAGGAAATGAAATTAATCAACGTCTTGAAGAAGAATGAAAAAGCTTTTGGTTGGCAAGTAGGAGATATCAGAGGGATATCTCCGGACATCTGTATACATAAGATCAAGACGAATGAGGGTGCCAAATGTGTACGACAGCCCCAGAGGAGGCTCAACCCTCATATGCAAGAAGTCGTTAAAAAGGAAATCATCAAACTTCTGGACATGGGAATCATTTATGCCATCGCGGATAGTGAATGGGTTTCCCCGACTCAAGTAGTCCCCAAGAAAGGTGGAATTACGATTGAGAAGAATGAGAAGGGAGAGGAAATTGCATTGAGACTTGTCACTGGTTACAGAGTCTGCATCGATTATCGGAAGCTCAATGAGGTAACCATGAAAGATCACTTTCCCCTTCCATTCATTGACCAGATGCTTGAGCGTCTGGCGGGACACGCATTCTATTGCTTCCTAGATGGATATTCAGGATACTTCCAGATACCCATTGATCCAGCTGACCAAGAAAAGACAACCTTTACCTGCCCTTATGGTACATTCGCTTACAGGCGAATGCCATTTGGTCTCTGCAATGCACCGGCTACATTTCAGCGATGTATGTTAGCTATCTTTGACGGGCTTGTAGAGAAGTGTATGGAGATTTTCATGGACGATTTTTCGGTCTTTGGTCAGTCTTTTGATGATTGCCTTGACAATCTTGATCAAGTGTTATCCAGATGTGTGGAAAAGAACATAGTACTTAATTGGGAAAAATGCCATTTCATGGTTGATGAAGGAATAGTTCTTGGCCACAAAATCTCCGCCAAGGGTATAGAAGTTGACAGGGCAAAAGTGGAAGCTATCGAGAAGATGAGCTATCCTAAGAATGTGCGTGAAGTTAGAGGTTTTCTTGGACATGTCGGTTTCTACAGAAGATTCATTCAGGACTTCTCCAAGATAGCCAAGCCCCTGTCCACTTTACTAAAGGAAGACGTTGAGTTTAATTTTGATGAGAGCTGCAAGCAAGCGTTTGAGGAGCTTAAGGATCGTTTAATATCTGCTCCAATTCTTATATCGCCCGACTGGAACCTACCTTTTGAGCTTATGTGCGATGCATCAAACTATGCTGTTGGTGCTGTGCTAGGGCAAAAGATCAAGGGGAAGTTCCAGCCTATCTATTACGCCAGTCACACATTGAATCCCTCTCAAGTTAACTATACCACTACTGAAAAGGAACTATTGGCCGTAGTTTTTGCTATGGACAAGTTCCGTAGTTACTTGTTAGGAGCTCAAGTGATTGTGTGGACTGATCACGCTGCTTTGCGGTATCTGATGACTAAGAAAGAAGCCAAGCCGCGCCTACTACGTTGGATATTGACCCTACAAGAGTTTGGCGTTCAAATTAAGGACAAAAAGGGCAGTGAAAACGTAGTGGCTGATCACGTTTCTAGAATGTTAAGTGAGGAGAAGGATGATCCAGATGATATAGATCTTTACTTTCCTCTAGAGAACATCATGTTGATAGAAGGTTGTCCTCCTGATGTTCCATGGTATTCTTCCATAGTAAATTACCTTCATGCCCGTTATCTCGATCCAGAAATGTCTTATCAGGAGAAGAAAAAGTTCTTCTCTGATTTGAAATACTTCATTTGGGATGAACCTTATCTTTTTAGGATCTGTAAAGATGGTTTGCTTAGGAGATGTGTTCCGGAATCGGAGCAACGTGATATCATTGAGCAATGCCACAGTGGACCAACTGGAGGTCACTTTGGTCCGTGGAAAACCGTTACTAAGATCTTCCAATCCGGTTTCTATTGGCCTACGATCTTTAAGGACACAGAAGCTTTCTGTAAAGCTTGTGATAGGTGCCAAAGAACCGGTACTCTGACAAGGCGTTTTGACATGCCTTTGAAACCCATCCTCGAATGCGAAGTCTTTGATGTATGGGGTATCGATTTTATGGGACCATTCCCATCATCTTGCGGTAATAAATACATCTTAGTCTGCGTGGAATATGGTCTAAATGGGTGGAGGCTCAAGCCACTCCTCACAATGATCATAAAACGGTCATGAAATTTCTAAAAAATAATATCTTCGTGAGGTTTGGATGTCCACGTGCCTTGATCAGTGATGAAGGGACGCATTTCTGCAACCGACCCCTGGAGAAAGTCCTTGAAAAGTATGGTGTCCGTCATAAGACTGGCACACCATATCATCCGATGACTAGTGGTCAGGTTGAAAGGAGCAACCAAAGCATCAAGAAAATCCTGGAGAAGACGGTGAATAGTCATAGAAAAGACTGGAGTTTGAAGTTGGATGATGTACTTTGGGCTTACAGAACTGCCTATAAAACTCCTATGGGTACATCTCCATATCAAATGGTCTATGGTAAACCATGTCATCTGCCTGTCGAATTAGAGCATAGAGCTTATTGGGCTACAAAGTTTCTGAACTTTGATTCCCAATCTTGTGGAAAACATCGACTGCAGCAGTTACATGAGCTGGACGAATTCAGACTCCAGGCCTATGAAAGTGCCAGGATTAGTAAAGATAGGATGAAGCTACTCCACGATGCTAAGATTAAGAAGAGAGAATTTCAAGTCTGCGAACAAGTTCTTCTATACAATTCTAGGTTACATTTGTTTCCTGGAAAGTTGAGGACACGTTGGTCCGGCCCCTTCGAGATTCTCCAAATCATTCCTGGAGGCGTTCTAGAACTTCACGGTTATAGTGGTAAACCGTTTCGAGTGAACGGTCAGAGGTGCAAGAACTACATTGGTGAACCTAGAGCAACGCCTTTGACTGTTCGTTGCCTCGATATCCTCGGGTGTGGTGCTACGCAAGTCAAAATTTGACGTGTTTTCACCCGACCTATTTTCAGAGGATGACAGTAATGGTCAATCTGAAGAAGTTCTAGCTGGTAGTTGGGATATGGAAGAGTATTGGAAGGAGCGTCAACTGAAAAGTCATCAGAAGAATCAGAAGAGGAAGAAATCAACCATGGGGAAGTTTAAGCGTGTTTGGAAAGCTATTAAAGATTTCACCCCTTGTGTGAGATGCTGTTTCTGCAGCCACACTACTGATCAGAGCTTACACGAGGTAGTGGCTGGCAGAAAAGTCAAATGGCCTGATCCAGGCTGAGCTTTAAACGGTGTCGAGCTAACGACATTAACCAAAAGCGCCACTAGGGGGCAACCTAGATATCATTCTTTTAGTTATCCTTGTTTTATGCTTTTAGTATTTAAGTTTAGTTTATTAAGTTTGAGCCTTATTAAGTTTTGTTTTTATCTGTCAGTTAGTTTTGCTTTCTAGATATGGATTTCGGTGTTCAGCCAGAGGAGTTACCTTTCCTTAGGAAGATCCCACTTATCACTGTAGATGACGGACCGGGAGGAACCATTGTTTTGCACGTGGATTTTGACATTAGTACCCGCATCAAGACAGTCACCTATGTGTTAGGTGTGATGCCCGAAAGACAATTTTTGTAATTGTTTTATTTAATAAATGAAATGATATTATTATTCATATTTATTATTCTCATAATCACCGATGTGACAATAGTATTTACACTACAGAAAACCCTGAGTATATCGTTTATGTAATCACTTAACTCAGTGTATGAGATATACACGGGAGGATTGAGTTAGTGAAGATGTACTTAAAATACAATTAGTCCGTAGTAAAGTTAATCGAGAGTATCGGGTCTCCCCTTTAACGTACTATTAATGCGCCCATAACACGATAGGTGTGATCGTCTTATCCGGACCTTCGGTTAAGGGAACCTAATGGGGCATTTATATATGATAGATATATCATATAGGGCTGGACCGATTTGATCTGAGTTCTCAATATAATTCCGTAATTGAGAAGTCTTATCGAATCATTAGATGATCATATTATGGATATATCTTAATCCTGAGGTGATCACAGTCGACTGCTTGAATCAGTATGAGGTTTGACTTGACGGTTAAGGATTACACTGAGTCTGTGATCTGAATTACCCCATCTTGGCATTGTGCTGGATTGAGTGAGTAGTCTGTGTTATCACGGATACGGAATCCATTCCTTCCATTTATGGAAGTAGATAGACAGTTCCCTTATGAGTTAATCCTAGACATTGATCGATCCATGGGATTCATATTACACTGATTAGCTACCAGTGAGTTATTTGAATTATTGATCACTAGGGGGTTAATGGTAAGTAAGGACAAGATGTTCTGAAAAGGGTTAACGGTAACTTCCCGATTTGGAATGAACAGTCTATGGAGGATTAATCCATATGAAATGATTATATCAGTGGACGCTTATTACTTTCTCGTGAGGAGATAAATATAATCTTATAATCGGAGGAGTGCAGTCACGGGATTATGGTGGCATATTCTTGTGATTGATTTATCGAATATAATTATTCTGTTCATAAGATAATTATTTATTTGATTTATCGGAGCCGCTGATTATTAGTCCATGGTCCCCGACGTGCCTCCTAATATAGCATGTATATTCTCGGACGTCGAATCCTGATAATATTGATTTAGTTCATGTTGGAATTTATTAAAACGATATGTGAATTAATTGTTTAGTGGACTATTAAATTAGTTGGGCTAAATAATTAAATAATTGGAAAAGACATTTTCCTAATCTTGGCAATTAATGTGTATGGCAAAATCATCAAAGTGACTAGGTCACAAAGTGATTCACGTCCATGACATTTTTATGGAAACAAGAATTGTTTTCCTTGTGTATTAATAAGACATGTGCATAAAATATTTATTGGATAAATATTTATGGTAAATAATAAAGATAAAAATATTCTTGATTTGTTCTAGAATATTTTGAGATTATCTTTTATTTAATAGGATTATTATAATTGATTTTGTATTAATTATAAAATCCTTGGAGGACAAGGATTACTCTCCTATATAAAGAGAGTTCTCTCAAGTCTAAACACACAATAAATTTCGACTTCTCCTCTTAGAGAGAAGAAGTGATAATTTCGGCCAAGGGGTTTAAGGGGAAAATCTTGGAGATTTTTCCGGGTAGCATATCGGAGGGGTACGAGTCGAGAATTCCTTCCACCGGGAATTGCTTGGATCACACGTACGGAAGATCGTGGTGCTCTTCACATCATTGTTCGATCATCCTAATAGCGGTTCTCCAACTTGGATTTTGAGATCCAAGAGGTATGTTCTACAACTTACTTGTAGATGTAGATTTAATGTTTTATTACGTGTATTATATAGATCTAGATCCCTAAATCGCTTCCGTTGCGATGATATTTTCCTAAAAGTGGTATCAGTCGCCATGGTGATCTATATTTATACGTATAAAATATTAGATCTAAGGAGTGGAATATGCATGTGTAGATTGCATTATTTTCGTTTTAATTTTATTATTTTCGAAAATTTTATGATGAATGCTTGCGATTGTTGTGGTTGAAGAGATGGATTGGTGTTGGCATTGTTTACCCGTTAGATCTATTGTACACTCATATAAATGATGAAAATTCGTTCATATGAGTATAGGAAATTATGTAATTTATCTTTATTGCAAGTTTAATTTCCAGCAAATAGATCTAGTTTGTAGCTGTTTAGTATTTTTGCTTTTCCCGTTGATCGAACCGTTGAAACGAAGATCCCTCCGGTCAGAATCAAGATTAGAAGATGATGATCAACTCCACAAATTTTGGCGGCGATCAGAGTCTGTTTCAATATCCGTTTGATGCTGCGAAGAGGCTGCTGTAACAGAAAAACGCAGGATTCACAGAAACACTACCTGTGTCTTCCTCGATTTTCTGGGAGAGTTTGGACCATTGAAACGAAAATCTGACCGTTCAGATTGATCAACTTGGAGTTTTGGACGTACCATAAAAATTTCAGGTCGATCGGGATTCATCTCGATTCCCGATCTTCCTCAGGAAGTCCTTGATGCAGTGCAGTCATAGTCAGATTCAGCAGCAAGTTTGGCGGTTTACTGGAGAAAATTGGTAAGTCAAAGCACCGATCCAACCGTCCATATTGAAGTTCAAGGAGTGAAGATATGATCTGGAAAGTTTCGTCCCGATCCGAGTTCGTTTGGTATGCCGATCGTCGAAGAGTTCGAACAGCTGCAGATTTTGTTAGAAAGTAGTAAACCCTAGTTAGGGTTTTTGTTTTGTTTTTTTTTTTCTAATAGATTAGTTACGGGGGTGCCAACGATCCATCTCGGTGTTTAAATTTTCCGCAATTTATTTTTTATGTGTTTGATCATAAAATAGATATAAAATCGGAATTGCCATGACATGCATCATATCATAAATCCACTCCATGCATACATGTAGAATTTTAATTTTGGTAATTAAAATAGGCATGTATACAAACTCGTGTAATTAGTTGAAATTTAATTAATACGTGGTAATTAATAAATTTAGTAACTAATTAAAGATCCGAGGACGGGTTATGAAATCGTTAGCCTTTCGGTGTGTGTTCTCGGTGAACCGCCTTAAAGCTGAAACGAGATCACGTTTTCAATTCGTAGTGTCTACGAGATTGAATGATGGTAAAAGAACAATAAATCTTGGATAAAAACGGTTCGCCTTTAGTTTGGGTGGTCAACTGAGCTTCGCTCAAACGACTTAACCCTCCTAGTGTGATGTATGCACGGGGGTCCGGCAAGACTAAGCCAAACCGAGAGCGGAGGGGTGATTCCTTCTAATCTCAATAGGGCTCTCTTGACCCGATTTCGTCCGACTGTCACATATGTTCCAACGAATAGGAAGGGTAGGCTTGCCTACGTTACCGACACCATTCGGAATCCTTGATTTTATGTGCTTTTATGTTAAACATCAAAAAGACGTGGTTAGTTAACCCACCACCACTTCCAAAATATTGAGTGGGAGCGGGGGAGGCGACAGCCAACCCCACGGCCTCTACTATAGATGCAAGTAAGTGAGAGAAGGGTGACGCCTCGCGGCGCTTTGATTTCGTCCCCTACGGATGGTGTTCACCCCTATCAACATTCATGGCTTGGTCTCCGAAAGGATAGGATTTACAGGTACTCGTCGGGTCACTGACCTATCCTACGACGGCACACTCGGGGCGTACCTAAGAGATCCGATATAGTAGGTCACACTCATCAAGGGTATTTTTGATAAATACCTAGGCTAAAAAAGGAAGGTAGTCAATGAATAAAGGGATGTTCGATTCTCGTGGGATGTCTGATTCTCACAAGTTATTCATTGATTTAACCGTTGATCTCTTTGACCTACCCTACGGCGGCACTGAGATGCAAGGTTAAAACCTTGGAATGGTAGAGTAGACTTACTTTTAGTTTACAATTCCTAAAATAAAATAATATAGTAGTGTTAAACTTGAATTAATATATGTCATTTTATTTACAGCATTATATCCCTTACTAAATTGCTTAAAATTTATAATTGACTAGTATTGACTTCGTTAAAAAGTGGAAAGTAACTAGGACGTTGAACTAGTTAATTGATAATGCAATTATTTTTCGAAAGAGATATTTTCTCTTAAGCCTTTTAAAACCAGAGTGACATATGGGTATGTCACTAGTGTCATTTGTGTTAAACGGGAGACAAACTTAGTTTGATCAAAGGTGATTTCGGACTTTGAAATTCTTCTAGTGAATTTTAAGTGTGTAGTAATTACACGAGTAAATATTCTAATTGAAAAATCGGAAAATCATGAAGTGTTACTAGTTGGACGATATTTGGAATTGATGAACTAGTGGGAGCTTTATGATTTATTGTTTTTCTAGAACATTAGAAAAAGTGTAATTGACTACACACGTAACCGTTCTAATTGAAAAACCGGAAAGTCATGAAATGTCGCTAGTTGGACGATATTTGGAATCGATGAACTAGTGGGAGTTCTATGATTTGTTGTTTTTTCTGGAAACATTAGAACTGTGTAAGTGTTTACACGAGAGATTTTCAAATTGAAAAATTGGAAAATCATAAAATAGAGCAATGCTGGTTAGACGGTATTTGGAACCGATAAACTAGTGGGAGCTTTAATGTTATGATTTGTTGTTTTTCTGGTATGATAGAAAATCCGAGAAGTCCTAACAAGTAACAATCGAAATAGACATCTCACGGTTCAAGAGTAGTGTCTACTCAAACGAACCGCTGGTTCAAGACTGTTTCCATTCACGGAAAGTCAAGAATGGGAGAATATGTCTAAAAGTGTTAGTCATCTAAAACTGAGTTGATTTTAAGGCTAAAAACGAAAATTAACAAACTGAAAGTCATAGGATAAGGATAGTGATTTCGGATCACCAACCTATGAATCCTTGGTGATTTTCTCTTAGGCTATGTTCTTTGGAAGAACGAGATAGTTGTGCATTAACGATTAATAGACAACGGGCAGTAATTTTAGCAAAATAGTGGGAGTGATATGAGGAAATGAATCTCAGATTCAATCCTTGGATATCGCAGAAGATTTATTTTTCTTTTTAAGATTCGTCGGAACGAATGGATTTACCTTTTATTCGATAATTTGTTTGTCTTATAGAAAGTGAATATACCATTTGTAGTACGAATCTAAGACTCGGACTTTTGTTTGATAAAGTCAAAACCACTAAGAAATGCTGAAATACGTATATGTACCATCTTAAGAACTATTAAAAGCAATTGGTTTCTATATTTAGATAAACGCTTCTTCATATTCCATAGTTAGTGCATAGTCCCTAAAAGACAAGACCTGAAGACTGGCTCAGGGTGATTCCTTTCTCCCAGTCTGGTTATATTGTCTCAAAGGTTCAATGACTAAGTTTCCTTTCAATCGGGAAAGGATAATGGATATAAAGAAGTAACATAGCTTGTTCATGACGACCTTCGGGGTCTGATGAAAGATACGAGCTAGTAGGAGCTTCCGAGTAGTGACTTCTTGTCTGATAACTATTCAAACACTCCGGTAAGTTTATCCAAAATATTTTGAGGTTTCTCTGTTTTCAACAGAGATAGAGTATTCTATACTCAGAAATGGGCCATCACATAGTCCTAGGGACTGATGCTCGGCCTGCCTCATAGTGAAATACTTTCACTAAGTGAGAAACCGTTAAAGTGCCTTATATATGTTTTAGATGTGCTACACTTCTTAACTCAATAAAGATATTGGAAGTGAAATAACGGTTTACATTGAAATGTAGAACCGAGAAGTCTACCTAGAATGTGCTTTGGAATTAACGGATAATGAGTGGATTCGGTTCACCCAAATTCCGTCAATATAAGCATTTAGCACATGATGCTTGATGGTAGGACTGGGAATTTCACGTACACGTTCGGTCAGTGACCAAAATCGTGATATATTTTGAAGAATTGAGAGAAAGGTTCGTTATCAGATTCTTGACATCTGGAAGGGACAGCTATGCTGTTGCATCCTTTCTGATAGAGTCTATGAACAACAAAACTTGAACCTTAGAGTACGGATACTCAATGTAGTTACTTACTAATTAGATCAAACCACATCCAACTTTGGTTGTTGGTGATAACACTAAATACTGCTAAACTAGATCAGAATTTCGATCCACCAAGAAAGTAGTGGGAGTATGGTTTATCCATCACCCGTTGCGAGTTCTGCAGACTTTGTAGTCTAAGGATTGATCGATGACCTATGTTCTTTTGTGAGCAGTATAGGATTCTGATAATAGAGGTTGGTTTACAAGCCATAACCCTGTGAATGGAGTTTGGTACTCCAGAGCTGTTCATACTCTTGTAGAACCACCTGAGTGTCTCAGGCCCAGTGGGAGTAATTGGATCTACACGGAAAAGAGTAGAATGAATTCGGTATTGCATGATTTCGTTCAAAAGCAGAAAATAGGGGTGATTCCCTGAGACTTTCTTGCCAAACAAACGGAGTCTGGATTCATTCGGAACAGAAGGGTATTGCCTTATGAACTTATGACAGGATGACTGTCAAGGCTTATGTCCTTTGTGGATAAAAAGCAAACCTCTTGGTCATTGGAAGTCATATATTTCTATAATATATGGATTTGACCAGAATATTGATAAGTCTTGTGTAGACTGGATATCAATTTTAGTACAGTAGTAAATATATACATATATATTAGTGTTTGTGAAGGATAACGCTGCACCAGTTGGAATCAACATGGGTGTGTTATCTGAAGTCAGAATCTGACAATACCATAATTCTCTGCAACAGAGATTTGGACAACATTCTGAAGAGTTTGACTCGGTCGAATTCATTAGAATCAGTCACTGGTTTCCCATCCATCTTATTGGTTAAGATGATGCATCTGTATATGCAACATTCAACGAGGAAGTTCTACCCTATGCCTCAGGAATGACTCTCTAAATCTTTGGATCAAGAGAAATGGGATAGATTCTCTTTCTAGTAAGAGATGGTCAGGTTATTGAACGTCAATTTTGATCGAATCTTAGATTCGGCGATTAACAAAGCAAGTTTAGTATGTCCTTTAGTATCTTGAGAGAACGAGGAATAATATGCGGACATATTCATGTATGAGCTTGGATATGTGTGATACACTGATTTTGACTTTAAGTCAGATTGAGGATGATCGTTAAGTCGATCTCGGGCTCAGTGTTTACTCAGTACCACATGATTAGATAGACCGGTAACATTTCGATTCTACGGATCGTCTCGAGCCGACAACCTGACTAATCATTAAGACCCATGACATTTAGATGTAGGTACTTCCCGAGTCACTGACCTATCCTACGACGGCATACTCGGAGTGTACTTTGGAATCTGAAATGGTTATGATAAGTTTTGTGGGTACTAAAATACGGGATGAGTCTCCATTGCTTTAGAGCAAGTGGGAGATGTAGTTTGCTGTAGTTTTAAATAATAGGGTGTGCTCTAAAACAATTAATCACAAGCTTTCGTGCAAGTGGGAGATTGTTAGGTGTGATGCCCGAAAGACAATTTTTGTAATTGTTTTATTTAATAAATGAAATGATATTATTATTCATATTTATTATTCTCATAATCACCGATGTGACAATAGTATTTACACTACAGAAAACCCCGAGTATATCGTTTATGTAATCACTTAACTCAGTGTATGAGATATACACGGGAGGATTGAGTTAGTGAAGATGTACTTAAAATACAATTAGTCCGTAGTAAAGTTAATCGAGAGTATCGGGTCTCTCCTTTAACGTACTATTAATGCGCCCATAACACGATAGGTGTGATCGTCTTATCCGGACTTTCGGTTAAGGGAACCTAATGGGGCATTTATATATGATAGATATATCATATAGGAATGGACCGATTTGATCTGAGTTCTCAATATAATTCCGTAATTGAGAAGTCTTATCGAATCATTAGATGATCATATTATGGATATATCTTAATCTGAGGTGATCACAGTCATCTGCTTGAATCAGTATGAGGTTTGACTTGACGGTTAAGGATTACACCGAGTCTGTGATCTGAATTACCCCATCTTGGCATTGTACTGGATTGAGTGAGTAGTCCGTGTTATCACAGATACGGAATCCATTCCTTCCATTTATGGAAGTAGATAGACAATTCCCTTATGAGTTAATCCTAGACATTGATCGATCCATGGGATTCATATTACACCGATTAGCTACCAGTGAGTTATTTGAATTATTGATCACTAGGGGGTTAATGGTAAGTAAGGACAAGATGTTCCGAAAAGGGTTAACGGTAACTTCCCGATTTAGAATGAGCAGTCTATGGAGGATTAATCCATATGAAATGATTATATCAGTGGACGCTTATTACTTTCTCGTGAGGAGATAAATATAATCTTATAATCGGAGGAGTGCAGTCACGGGATTATGGTGGCATATTCCTGTGATTGATTTATCGAATATAATTATTCTGTTCATAAGATAATTATTTATTTGATTTATCGGAGCCGCTGATTATTAGTCCATGGTCCCCGACGTGCCTCCTAATATAGCATGTATATTCTCGGACGTCGAATCCTAATAATATTAATTTAGTTCATGTTGGACTTTATTAAAACGATATGTGAATTAATTGTTTAGTGGACTATTAAATTAGTTGGGCTAAATAATTAAAATAATTGGAAAAGACATTTTCCTAATCTTGGCAATTAATGTGTATGGCAAAATCATCAAAGTGACTAGGTCACAAAGTGATTCACGTCCATGACATTTTTATGGAAACAAGAATTGTTTTCCTTGTGTATTAATAAGACATGTGCATAAAATATTTATTGGATAAATATTTATGGTAAATAATAAAGATAAAAATATTCTTGATTTGTTCTAGAATATTTTGAGATTATCTTTTATTTAATAGGATTATTATAATTGATTTTGTATTAATTATAAAATCCTTGGAGGACAAGGATTACTCTCCTATATAAAGAGAGTTCTCTCAAGTCTAAAACACACAATAAATTTCGACTTCTCCTCTTAGAGAGAAGAAGTGATAATTTCGGCCAAGGGGTTTAAGGGGAAAATCTTGGAGATTTTTCCGGGTAGCATATCGGAGGGGTTCGAGTCGAGAATTCCTTCCACCGGGAATTGCTTGGATCACACGTGCGGAAGATCGTGGTGCTCTTCACATCATTGTTCGATCATCCTAATAGCGGTTCTCCAACTTGGATTTTGAGATCCAAGAGGTATGTTCTACAACTTACTTGTAGATGTAGATTTAATGTTTTATTACGTGTATTATATAGATCTAGATCCCTAAATCGCTTCCGTTGCGATGATATTTTCCTAACACTATGTTCTCATTGTTCCCCGCTGTTTGGGAGGTGGAGACTTTATTACTGAGGAGTTACAGGCAGCTCTAGGCCGTCCTTACACAATCCTCAATGATCCGATGCTGACAGATTTAGCGCTAGTGCCGCAAGCTGAACATTTTCGAGGTGTTGATGTAGCTGGTGAGGATTGGGGTTTGCAGGATGAATATGATTTCCCTCCGGCGATTGACATGCTCCGCCGTCTTATCTGAGTTATAGATTGGTCGGCCATTTACGATGACTAGCGTTGTTAGGTTGTTTCGTCGAGCAAACGACGTAAAACAAGAGCGCTTTGTGGGAGGCAACCCACTGTTTTCTATTTGTTTTTATTTATTCTCTAGTCATTTTATGTAGTTGTTTGATTTGAATTTGTATTTTTGAAGTTTTAATTCAGTTTAATAAGCAGTGCACTTTTGAATTTGAGTTGTATGGAAATTTTATAATTTTTGCACTTATACTGCTTGGACGCCCGTCCAGAACTCTGGACGCCCGTCCGCCTTGACCAATTGTTGGACGAGCGTACACTAAGCCTGGACGCCCGTCTGATTTCTTCCCTCCAATCCTGTATGTAATTTAAACTCTTGGACGAGCGTCTACTAAACTGGACGCCCGTCCAGTTCATCTGATTTCCCAGTGGACGCCCGTCCGCTGAGTTGGATGAGCGTCCAACCTCTGTCTATATATACCTCTTCTTCGAGTGAACCTTCACTTTTCAGAATTTTCAAAAGCAAAAACGGTTTCTCTCCCTCCTTTTGCCCTAAAACGTCAATTCTAAACCATTTTGAGCGATTCGAAGTGCTACAGGCCGCCCTTGATCCTCTCTCTTTGATTTTCATAACCAAATCCCCCAACACACAATATTTTTGGAGAATCAGACCCCATTGAAGTCCGACTTTTTGGAAGAAAAATTCGATTTTGGAGGTCATTTTTGTGTTGTTTGGACTGATTTTCACCTCGATCAACATCTACTCATCCTACTTGGTAAGTTAGTAACAACTTTTCTAGTTTTTATTCACGTTTTTGCGAGTTCGATCTTTGGGTCGGCTCGTTCACTTGAATATCATGTTAATTCGTTTTTTTTTTTTCTGGTTTTGTGTTTCTTTCTGATCTGTTATGGTGATATGGTGTGTGATGGGTGGTGAATGGGTTGTTTGGTGATGATTGTGGTTGTGGTTCGGTTGCTTTGAAATCCCGCTTTGGATGTTAAACGGGTATCTTGTTGTGAATTGGGGTTGTTTTGGCTTAGTCTAGGCCTGAAAATGGTTCATAAGAAAGCAGTCGTGAAAAGGCGTGGTAAGGAAGTGGCCCGGGAGGCGGGGAAAAAGCGGAAAGAGTTTGATCCTACCTTGGTTGATCCTAACCGGGGTGTGAGTATTCGGGAGCAACCCCCTAGAGCCACCCAAACTAGGGCAACCTTACTAGATGAGCCAAGTTCAGATTCTGAAACGGATGAGGATGTGCCATTGGCACGGATGCCTAGGGTTCCCTGAGGTGGAGGATCATCTAGGGCTGAGGAAACCGTAGAAGCTACCCATGAGGAGGAACCGGTTGTACCTAGGGCTACCCCACCTAGGAAGAAATCTGAAACCGTCGCTCCCATGCCATTGCCTCGTCGATTCATAAACCCTAGAGCCCCTGCGGTTTATACTAAACATTACTTCTCAAGGAACATGTTGGTTGAGAGGGCTATTTTGGAGGCAAAGGTCGATCCGGGGTTCGTTAAGTTGCTTAAGGATAGGAAATGGGACGCCTTGATGACGATCCCGACTACCCCGGTCAATAGCTCCCTAGTTAGGGAATTTTATGCAAACTGTTCGGAAACCGACTTGGGGACAAAGGTAGTCATGGTTCGAAGGGTAGAAGTTCCTTTTACACCGGAGGTGATTAATCAGAAATACAACTTAGCGGCCTTTGAGGGACGGGATTATAAGGAAGAAATTGTGCATAGGCGGAGTTTGGGACAGGATCAGGAGTTGAGATTGCGAGTTTGCCCGGATGTGGCCTGGACGTTGAGACCGGGAGGAGACCGGAAGGAGTTGGTTACCACGACCTGGACGGAGGATTGGAAAGTCCAGTGTCGGTTCATTCAGAGTCGGTTGTTGCCTAAGAACAACTTGACCCGTTTTCATATTGGTGACCTAGGCATGTTGTATGCGTTGACGTTTGGCTTGAATGTGGATGTGGGACAAGCTTTATATGATGAAATCTCTATTAACCAGAAGGTTTACACGCGGAGCTTGATCGTCCCTCACCTTATCCACAGTTTGTGTATCGATGCCGGTTTGCCTGATCACAAACCAAAGAACCCGAGGCCTATACAGAGAGAGAAGGGTAAGCCTTCGGGACAGTCTGAGACAGAGACACCTCAGGAGCCTGGTTCATCTTCGGCACCGCCTCGTGCATCCTCCCTTCCTACGTTATCTCCTTCGGTCCGGATGCGGCTAAGTGTGGGCAATAGTATACGGGACTGGCTGGAGGACATCAGGACGTCTCAGAACAATATTTTGACGATTCTACAGTGTATCAGTGAAGACAGGCGGCCAAGGGACCCCAGCATCTTCGATCCGAGCGTCATTGATTACCATTTTTCTGACGAGATCGAGCAGGCCATCGCGGATGTTTTGGAGAAATTTGATTCTTCTTCAGACGAAGAGCAGCCTGACTCCGTAGCTAGGACTGCGGCACCACCATCTGGACCCTCTTCCGACCCTCCAGCTGACGATTCTCTGGCCCCGGGGCAGTCCTGATTTGTCTATTTTTCGGTTTTGATTTGCCCTGGATACCATCATTGTATTATTTTACTACTTTTTCTTTAGATGATTCATTGTAATTTTTCTTGCTATTATTACTTTTTCCGATGGATCATGTAAGCCATAAGGCGCCCGCACTTTCATTTTTACTTTGCTTACACTTTTGGGATGTATTGACTGATTTTGCTTTTGTTAATATTCGGTTATGTATTTCTTTTTCTTCTAGTATAATTCCCCGTTTTCCCCGAGATGGTTCCGTGTTTGTCACGTCGTGCATGTATATTTTTAGCGGTTTTGTCGAGGTACAGTGTCTGGTTACGAGTTCTAAGTGTCACTGTGTAGGCTCCGGCCTGACCGACATTCGAGTAACGCTTGAAATCAGCTAAGCCTTTCATCTTTTCTTTCATTCTGCACAACATGAGGACATGTTGATCTTTAAGTGTGGGGGAGGGGAATGTTCGATATGTATCTACACATTTGCTTATATTATGAGGACATGTTGATCTTTTCTTTCATTCTACGCTGAAATGAGCTAAAATTCTCGAAATTTTTTCGACACTTCTGTTTTTGTTTTGTCCCGAGTAGGCAATTCAATTCAATGTTCGTTATTTTTATAGTCATTTAAGCTATATATCAAATGTTTGATAAGTTAGTTGTTTCACCTGAAATCTATTTTTCTCGAGCCATAGTGAATGATGAGCTAATTTATAAAGTTATACCCTTTTGTGGATGAGTGATTTCTGAATATCTTATAAGTTAGATGAACATCTAAGGTTTGAATGTGATAAGTAACACGTAACTTAATGTCAAATGAAAAAGTTGAAAAGTAAAGTTGAAGTAATTGGGTGTGTCGAAAGCTAGTCGATGATTGGAGTGCGATAGGGTATACCACGTATGTCCTATACCACTATGATGACTAAAAGCTCACGACAGTCAGAAGAAGCTGCCTTATGATTTGAGTAAGGTAGGGTATATCTCGAATATCCTATTCTGCTATGACAGGGCAAGAACTCATTCTGATGTGCGTTTAAAAGTGAGAAAAAGTTAAATCAACTCGCAATAAGAAGTGTTATGAAATGTATATAAGACTAAGTTATCGTCTATCTTATCCCCAGTAGAAACTGATAGATATGTTGTAGGGATTATCCTCTGAGTATTTCAGAAAGGCCCTAGATATATTCGATCATCTTTCTCGGGATACTTTACGTTTGTAGGGTGCACCTTATGAGTGTCATTTATTGCTAGTCTACGAGGGGGTATTAGCTAGTTTTGCTTTGAGTTTCTCAAGTTTGGATTTAGTGGAAGTTTATTATGGCTATGCACACACACACTGGTGAACTTCTGATTCATTGGATACGTGTTATATATGTTTAGATGTCTATCTTTTCTCGAGCCTTTATCTTTGTTTTGTTTTGCTCGGGACGAGCAAAAGCTAAGTGTGGGGGAGTTGTTAAGGGTGAATTTGTACGTGTGTTTAATGGAAATATTGAGTAAATGATATTTTAGATGAGTTAATCGCAAAATAGGTTGATTTATGTGTTTTAATTGTGGTTTTATGATTATTTGGGCATTATTACATTTTGTGATGTTTTTATGTGTTATAGGTGCGTGCTTGATGCTCAAATGATGATCAAAAAGAGATAAGAGTCGAAATATATGATCATAAAAGAGATAATGAAGGAATTGACAAGAAGAAAAAGAAATAGAGATCAAGAAATCGAAATTCAGTCATATTGGACTGGCGTCCAGGTCCCGTCCAGTGGACGGGCGTCTGATGAGACTGAATGAGCGTCCGGTTGAGGAAAGTTGATTCAGGATGTTTGGACGCTGAAGTGGACGCTGGCTGAACGAGCGTCTGGTCATGACTCGGCCCGATTTGAAGTTCTATTGAAGAGTGGACGGGCGTTCAAGGAACCAGACGGGCGTCCGGTAGCCGACTTACTGAAACCGACTTTAAAATCTATAAATAGGCGGCTGTTTCTCAATACAAATCATACCATACACTCATTCTTCAAAACCCTAAACCTAGGGGCGGCTGTAGGCTGTGTTTTTCTTCCTTTATTCCAGTTTTTATGCACTTTACATCTAGATTAAACTAGTTACTTTTTATGCACTGTTTCTGCAAATTCGAGTTGCTGAGGATGTTTAGAGGCTAAAAGCTTCATCAAACGAGTATAGTGAAGCCATCCAACGATTGTTGATTTTGTTTTCTTCGGTTGTAATGTGAGTTTTTATTTAAAGGTAGTTTCTTATTCATGTTTATTACGTTTAATTGCTTTTACATCGGAAGATATGCATGTGTGATTGTTTCTTGTTGATGGAAATCTTAATAAACCCTAGATCATCATGAATAAGAATAGTAATTCGAATATATCGTAACGGAAGTTAATAGGTTTAATTGCTAGATTATGAACATAAAGTTTACACCCTTGATTAGTAAACGCGTTAATCTTACATCGGAAGATAATAGATTAATAGATGAACTTTCTAAGGAATTAGGGTTCATAATTAGATAAGGTGAATCACAACCTAGATAAAAACCACAATATAATCGAGATAGGAAATCAATGCTTGTTGGATAGGTGGATCAATCCTCGTTTGTTCGTTATAAACTTGATTTAAATCCTTAAAACTTGAATTTGTTTAGTTAGTTCACTTTTATTTGCATCTTAGATTAGTCTAGTTAAAGGTTCGCAACCCGTATTCTTCCTAGCTTTGGATTACATCCTCTGTCTAGTTTTATTTTCTGTTTTGTTTTGTTTTATTCGCTACTTAGTTTAGTAATCGTGACATAGGTTAGTTAGTTAAACAAAAACTAGGGTTAGCAATCGCCAGTTCCCCGTAAGATCGACCCGGCATTAACCACTATTACTACGATCCTTATACTTGAGGTTAACCGGATTATTACTTGTTTATTTTGTGTTAATAAAATCCGTGACAAGAGCCTTGATCCATCATCCCACAAACCCTGCGCAACCTTCTTCTTCTTCTTAAAAAAAACCCTAGCCGATCCCTCCTCCAAGTTTCACCATGTCTGATGATGAGAGCTCCACCACTGCTGCCCAATGTTTACTCCCCGATCTTCAATTCATATAACCAAACTGACACGCCTAAACTACAACCTCTGGAGAGCGCAGCTTCTACCCAATCTACGAGGCCAGGGCATGTACGGTTTTATTGACGGCTCCATCGCTCCTCCATTGCCGAAGCTCCTCAACGCCGAAGGAAAACTTGAAGACAACCCTGACTATGAAAACGAACTTGCAGCTTGGACCAAGACGGATCAGATGATCCTTTCCACCATTAACTCGTCACTATCCGATGAAGTACTGCTCCAAGTGTATACCGCAACCACTTCCTCCGCAATCTGGACGGCATTGCAGACATCGTTTGCATATCAAAGCCACGCAAATTTTGTCCAACTCCGTACCAAATTGGCCTCCACCCGGAAACATGAATTGTCTGCGTCTGAATACTATTTCAAACTCAAGAATCTTTCGGATGAATTACATATGGCTGGTCACCCTCTTTCAAACGATGATTTCGTAACCCACCTGCTCGCCGGCCTCGGGTCTGAATATGATTCACTGGTTACCATGGTGACCCAAAAAGAGTCGATTACCCCCGATGAGCTTTATGCGTCTCTTCTCACCACCGAGTCACGAATTCAGCGTCACCGTCCCTCTCTGCTCGCATCCCCGACTGCTGCTCCACCACCTCAGGCTAATTACGTTCATTCAACTGGAAATAATAGTTGCAATTATTGAAATAATAATTATAGGAATAATTGTGGCTCCCATCACAACAACTCTAATCGTGGCAGAGGTCATTCACCCAATTATCGAGGTCGTGGCGGTCGTGGTCGCGGACGTGGTAATTCATGCTCAAACAACACTGGTAACGACCCTTCTATTATTTGTCAATTATATGCGAAAGTAGGGCATAATTCTCATGCGTGTTATTACAGGTATAACGAATCTGCAGACCCTGCAGCCACTCCATCCCCAAATAACACCACCCGAACCCACGTCCACCTCAAGCATATGCTACTCACCCGAACTACAACCCTAATTCTGAATGGCTTCCCGACACTGGTGCCACATATCACCTTACCAACGACCTTCGCAATCAAAACATTAATTCTGAACCTTATGAGGGCACTGATCAAGTCCACGTTGGCGATGGCTCAGGTTTGCCTATCACTCACTCTGGCTCATCTAAATTTTACTCACCTCCGTACACGTACCACCTTTCTAATGTTCTTGTCTCCCCTGCGTTAACCAAAAATCTATTGTTAGTTCAATGTTTTTGTGCAGACAACTCTGTTTATTTTGAATTTCATGATTCTTTCTTTCTTGTGAAGGATCTTCCGGGCACCACTCTTCTTAAAGGATCTGTCCACGATGGCCTCTACCACTTCAACGACCCTCCTCGTTGTCCTGTCCAAGCTCATCACTCGACGGCCCACTCCTCCACTCCACGGCATCACCGTCTTGGTCACTGCTCCCACCAAGTTCTTCATCAAGCTCTACGTACTTTAAATATTTTACTTCCTAATAAACCACCGGAAGCGGTTTGTGCTCCGTGTCAACTTTCAAAAAGTCATCGTCAAACTTTATATACTTCAGATTTTACCTCTACTTCGCCTTTAGATTTAATTTACTCGGATGTTTGGGGACCTACTGAGTCCTCCATTTATGGTAATTCGTATTATGTTAGTTTTCTTGATGACTTTACCAAATACATATGGCTTTATCCTTTAAAACACAAATGTGATGTTGAAATTATTTTTCCAAACATTCTAGCGCTTGTAGAACGTCAATTTAATTCCAAACTTAAGGCCATTCAAACCGACTGGGGCGGTGAATACCGCCATTTTGCTCGTACCCTAACCCACTTGGGAATTCAGGATCGTCGATCCGCACCTCATACCCACGAACAGGCCGGTGCAATTGAACGTCAGCATCGCCAAATCACTGAAGTTGGTCTTTCCCACCTTGCTCATTCGAATCTTCCTTTGCCTTATTGGAAAGATGCCTTTGTCACCGCCACCTATATCATTAATCATCTTCCTTCCCGTGTTCTTAATAACAAATCCCCGTTTGAGCTTGTCTATCACCGCACCCCCGACTACTCCTTCTTTCGTACCTTTGGTTGTGCTTGTTGGCCTTACGTTCGGCCTTACAATCGCCACAAAACTGACTTTCGCTCAAAAACTTGTGTGTTCCTTGGTTATAGTCTTTAACACCATGGTTATAAGTGCCTTGATCTTTCCACCGGTCGTGTCTACGTTGCCCGACATGTTGTTTTTGATGAACACGTCTTTCCCTACACACCAACCATTTCCACCCCGCCACCCACCACCTCCACCGTACCCCTCCCATTATACCTACCCTCTCATCCTACGGCCCCTCGCACCACCAAAAATACCACGTTAGCCCTTCCACCCACGTCCCCTTCCTTCTCTTCACCCCCACCCCTGCCGCTCCCACCCTTTCCCCTCAACCCGACAACCAAACACCTTCGTCCTCCCCTTCGTCTCCGCCCCCCCACCTATCACTCATCACCCTATGACCACCCGCACTCGTACCCAAACACTGAAACCCAAACATAACCCGGATTTTATTCGCTACCCTCTACCAAAAGCCCTTACGGCCACCGCCTTTTCATCTGAACCCACCTCCTACACCGAAGAAGCCATTAAACACTGGTTGTGGCGTGATGCCATGGAAGACGAGATTAATGTTTTACTTCATACTAACACGTGGGACCTTGTGCCCTACCGTCCCGACATGAATGTCGTTGGGAATAAATGGGTGTTTCGTACTAAACTTCATGCGGATGGTCATATTGAGCGACATAAAGCCCGGCTTGTGGCCAATGGCTTTCATCAAGTTGAAGGTATTGACTACACTATAACCTTCAGCCCGGTTGTTAAGCCTGTTACTATTCGTGTTCTGTTATCACTTGCTATTTCACAGGGTTGGCCACTTCACCAAGTTGACATTCAAAATGCGTTTCTTCATGGCAACCTTACAGAGACGGTTTATATGGACCAACCCCCGGGCTTTGCCTATCCGGATAATCCTAATTATGTTTGCCGCCTGAAACACAGTCTCTATGGTCTGAAACAAGCTCCACGGGCATGGTTCTCTCGCTTTATCGATGTACTCACCTCATTCGGCTTTATTGGTTCTAAAGCGGATACGTCACTTTATATCTACTCTCGCGGACCTATTCGGCTTTATATTCTTATTTATGTGGACAACGTGATTATTACTGGCAACATCTCCACTCACATTGAAGAGGTCATTAAGTTCCTTAATCACCACTTTCCGGTCAAAGATCTTGGTCCCCTTTCCTACTTTCTTGGCATTGAAGCCCTTCATACACCGGATGGTCTCTTTCTCACGCAACGTAAGTATATCTTTCAATTGCTCAAACATGCGAATATGGATAAGTCCAAACCGTGTTCCACCCCTATGGCTGCCTCCACCCGACTACACCATGAACCGGGTCCTTTATTCTCGGATTCGGCACTTTATCGTACTGTTGTTGGTGGCCTTCAGTACTTAAGTTTTACTCGTCCGGATATTGCCTTTGCGGTCCATAAGGCCAGTAAATTTATGCATGCTCCCACCGAGGCTCATTGGTTAGCCGTCAAGCGCTTACTCCGTTACCTTAAAGCCACGATCTCTGATGGCTTATTCTTCTCCCGGTGTTCCACTACTCATTTGCGCGTGTACTCCAATTCCGATTGGGCCACTGACCCTGATAATCATCGCTCTATCGTTGCCTATTGCATCTTTCTCGAGGATCACCTTATTAGCTGGCCTTCCAAACAGCATATCACCATTTCTAAAAGTATCACCGAGGCTGAGTACAAGACCCTATCCAACACTGCGGCTGAAATTCAGTGGATTTGTAGTCTTCTCCGTGATATGCTTATTGTCACTTCTACTCCGACACTTTGGTGTGACAATATTGGGGCCACATACCTTGCTCACAACCCGGTTTTCCACGCTCGCACCAAACACATTGAGATCGACTTCCACCATGTTCGCGAGCTAATTGTGGCCAAGAAGCTCAATGTTGCCTTCCTTACTTCCAATGACCAACTTGCGGACTTACTCACGAAACCTTTGGGAAATCCACGTTTCACTGACTTGAAGGCCAATCTCCGTGTCTACTCCCTACCCACGGGATTGCGGGGGCGTGTTGAAGATATAATTAACAATACCTAGTTAATGTGTATTTACTTTTGTATCCGTTGTACTAGTATATATATTGTAACCTTGTAATACTTTGACATATCAGTACAATACTCAATTACCGCATGTTGCAAATCAACATGAAATCGATCATCGAATTATCAATGATACCAGAGAAAGCAAGGAGATGAAACAGATGGACGTAGCTTACGGGATTCGAAGGATTCTTCATTGAAAACGGGAAGAAAGAGGAGAAACGGCTGGAGGGTGTAGAAGCTAGTGTTTGCATAAATTGGGGATAATGGAAATGCGGCAAACTTCGGTTTTTTTTGGTGTTTCGATAAAATAAAAAACAACTCGGGTCAACCTGGGTTTGAAAGTCAGGCAGGCCGGTATATAGATAAAGACTTGTTGGGCCAGGATTTAGTGGTATATTATCTAGCAGTCAAAGAATAGTAATTAAATAATTTTAAGTAACTAATAAGTGAGATAAAATGAAATATTAATTAAATAAATTATTTAATTATACCTGCAATGCCATGTGACGTAAGTCTAAGACATCATGGCTAGTTAGTGTGACATAAATAAAATGCAGTACAAATCTTATATTTAAAAGCTTTAAATCAAAGGGTTACGATTTTGAAAATTAATCAACTGATAACTTTACTGTCACAAAATACTCAGCAATCTCACCTTTTGATTTATTTTCAAAATAACACATTTAAAGCTTTTAAGGATCGATTTGAAAGCATGGAGAATAACCCCCCTAAATACGAGCTCCCCCTTAATTAGAGCTTTCTAACTTTAACACAAAAATTAGGTTGACTTTTAAAAGCTTTACACAAAAGGGGTTGAAAGTGAAAAACCACAAAACACTATAATAAAAAGGAATAAGAGAGACTTCCCTATTGGTACACCAATTTACAATGTTTATCATATATAGGGCACTAACATACTGGATGATGTCATTTAAGTACATGAGAATTTGAAACAAGCAAGACATATTTTGGCCAAGGTACCCTTCATACTTTAGGTCCTTCAGGGTTAGAATATGACTTTAAAGAATATTTTTGAACCCATACTTTCCGTACCCTTGGTTTATGTCCAGTCTTCTTAGTCCGAGTGGACTGAGTTGACTAATCACAGTGACATGGGATTTGATTATTTGTGTTCTAATGCATTCTCAGAAGCTGATCTTGCCAAAGCATCATATTGGCTAAGTAGGGATCAACTTGGGGTTGTCTAAAAGTGTAGTCGGGTGCTTGGTGTATGCGGGGGTTATGATATGCAGGTGTATAGAAACTAGGTGTAGCATAATTTGTATGATTATATTGGTTCTGTTGAGCATAGCTCCTTGAACCTCTGCAATCATACATATATGCATGGTTTCGTGAAGAAGATCGCCGTGAAGTGTGTGAACGTGTATATGAAGCGTTCTTTAGTGGAGTGAGTGCTTTAGGTAGTGCGGTTGTAGCACGTTATAAAGAAATATGCCATGGATCCAAGACAAACTTCAAGGTAGAGAGTTCAGTTGATGTTCTAGGATTCACTTGAGAACTACAGACTTCTTTACCCTTAAATTCTTTCGAAGCTTGCTTTTCGAGCTCAGAACAATGCTCTTCATGTCTTGAATTCACTTGTTTTATCGAAGAAACTTCATTTCTCAAAGAGCCATTTTCAATTTGTAAGTCTTGGTGCTTAAGCTGTAGTTGGCTAGTGAAACTATCTCATGATTTTGTTGTTTCTTAAGTTCACTAATCGTTTTGTTTTTTAGTTTAAGAGTTATCTTAAAATTTTCAATTTGCTCGTATAACTCATCTACTATGGATGAGGTACCTCACTCTCATTATTGAAGGTTGGTGGACAGTGACCCATGAAGCATACTTTTGCATGTTCAGATTTTTGTGAAGTTTTATCGCAATCTGACTCCGAGCTGTTGGTCCGTAATTCAATGCTTGAGAGAGTTCAAAGGGGGGTGGGGGTGGGGTAAATGACCACTCCTTGATTTTGGAGTTTCTTACTTTGAGATCAAATCTGGCCAGTACAAGAATACAAGCAAGAAGCTCGTCTGGTTTTATTGATCTAATTATTCTCTAAAAGTAAGTGCAGAGGAATAATGATATGTTTCAAAATAGGCCTTGATCTTTGTTTTCAGTGTCGAGTAGTGTGATAAAGAGTATGTAAGTACTTTATGTAAAGTGCTGAAAGTAAAGAAGACAAGAAATGTTATCAATCTTCGGAGTGGCGTAATCTCCTACGTGACTGCTTCTCCCATGACTCTGGAGGTATCATTATTGTACTCTAGACTAATACAATAGGTAAGTGTCCTTGACACCCTGCAGATGCCTCACACCCCGTAGATGCTTCACACCCTATGTAGCCAATCCTTGACACCCCGCAAATGTTTCAATGGTCTACTTGCACGCAGCTCATCTAAAGAACTTCCTTTCTCCAACAACTCTTCTGTCTTCTTCGATGTTCCTTCACACCCCGCAGATGCTTTATCCGGTTTGCCCTTTTTCTTGAGAACTTGGTTGATAAGTATAGTTGGTGTTGTATCAAATTAATGATACAATGATGAGAGCCTTCAGCTGGATTTGACTTTGTGGATCTTGATTGCAGCTCTTTTGTTCATGTAGATCACTGGATAATTTCTGTTTTTGCTCAATTGTTGATCAGCTTGATTCCTAGATTTTGATTTGTAAGCTTCTGAGATGAGGATCTTGTTGAGAGATGAGTCGCTAGATTTATTTCGATACTTAGCTATTCTTTTCAAAATTTCTCAACTCTCTCTTCCTGTTGTTCTTCTTCATCCTTTTTTAGTCTTCGTAGTGTAGGTGTACCATTGAAGAATGATTGGTTCTAATTGATTGCTGAGTTGTCACTCGGTCTTTTTGAAATTTTCCCGTTCAGCTTTTTACCCGTTGGATCCTTTTACTTGATGGCTTATAAAAGATAACTTTATAGCATCAAATGTTGTTTCTCCACTTGTATGATTTCATAGCCGTTAGATCAAATTTTTTTTGGTTAAATGTGAATTTATATATTACCAAGGTAAGCACAAATTACATCCTGAACAAAAGAGTTGTTTTACATGATCTAAACTACACTAAATGCAGGATAGAGGTTAGGTTTAATGATTTTCTGGTGTATAAAACCCCTGAGGTAATATGCACCAAGAAAACATCCAACACTAGACTCTACAATGAAACCAAAAGGTCAAAAGGGGTCATATGAGTAGAACAACTCATTGAGCATATCCAAACTGCAAAAACAATAAAACCTCCAAAAACTAGGCTGTAAAGCAAAAAAATATGGATCAAGTGATACACAAGATAGAAAACATGAGACTTCTTCTTGTTAACCACAGCTTGAACTGTTGAATAGGTTTCCTAAACCCAATCGGTTTGAACCAGATCCGACCGGGTCGGGTCATTTACAGTCTATTGTTTTTCTTCATGTTGTTGAATGTATATATATATAGTAACGTCCCTAGTGTCAAACTGTGATAGAGAAACCATGATATCGATTATGGTTGATGAGTTCTCTAATCACTTTTTTGAGTTTGATGCTTAAATGTCTCTAGTCGTATGTACTGTCAAATAGGACATTGATAGTACCATTAGACTAGCACGTATTGGATCTCTTCTAGCTTATTGAATTTAGGGATAGATCTTGTCTATCGAAGTGTAGAGACACTTGGACTGTACGTGGATGTGTATTATAGAGAATACGTACGTTAGACTGACCCACATACATTAAGTGTCGCAATATGCGGCAGTTATGTAATTATCCTATGACCGGAGTCTTCATGGCATCATGGTATGGATTGTCATGCTTTGACATTATTGAGATTTCCTCTAACCATGGGGCGATCATGCGGTAGTGCTCCGGTGTGATATTGAAGCATGCGGAGTATATTTGTTAGTCATCCGGGAATATATGATTGTGAGTGAATATCCGAAATGGCCTTCTTATAATGAATGTCTAGCTCTCGTGAATCTTTACAAAGTGGGAGTAAATGTGTTTTTCCGAGAGAGCATGATATCCAGATTATAAGATACGATCGTCAATGTACTGGCACTCGAGATACGATCGTATGGATACTATTACAGTGGTAAGATTGTAATTTACATGGTACCTATTTCACATGAAAGGTAATAGTCATTGCTTTTGACTCTTCTGATGATTGGGGGTCACGGTGTGTTGCGAGACGCTATCATGTGATCGTTAGGTATGAAGGGCATTTACGTAATTTGCACTTTGTGTCTACTGCCAACATATTCGGAAGCCTATTGGGTCACACATGTATGAACATCGAGTCGTATTAAAATGCGGTTATAGTCGATAGACAAATAAGGAAAGTTTTATCTCTAGACAATAAATGTTATTGTGGTAAATTAATATGATGGTATTTATTTATTATGAATAAATATTATACAAGATATTAATTATATTACTTAAATAATATTCCGGATGCCTGTTATTGGCTATATGGGGCACAGAACACAATGGTATAAGATACACATTGATTGTGCAATTTAATTAATCGGATAACCATAATATTAATATTGGATATTAATTGATTTTGGAAAAATAGATTTATGGTAATAAGATAAATATATTCAATATAAGATATTTGCAATATTTATTATAATAAAAGAGATAAATCAATTATAGTGATTTTGCTTATTTTATTAGGAAAATGTTATTCTCTTCATCTATCGACTAGGAAGCTTCTCCTAATCAGATTAGGGGCATCAGGGGCACCACTCACCCTATATAAGAAAGGGGTTGGCTAGCTCTTTTGTACATCACAATTCCAAGAGCCAATAGTTCTTGCGTAAAATATAAAGCTTCTTCTAGTGAGTTTAAATAGAGAGAAAAATGCCGGTCTAGCAACCGAATTTTTCTGATAGCAATCCAAGGAGGATTCCGGTAAGGAGTTCGTGTGGATTATCGATAGGGGCCGGACGCGTGGACGGCTCGCGCACAGTACTACTCTCCTTAATGGTCAAAAAGACGATCTTGTAGATCATCCAAGATATATACCGTCAAACTACTTAACGTGTTTATTGTATTAAATGAAGTCGATCTTGAGATAGGAAATCAAAATTTTAAATTCCGCTGCATTAAACTAGTGATCGAAGCCAATTTCGAGCTTAAGCAATTAGCACTAATGAAATTGCGTTGAATTAATCGATAGATGCAAGATCTAGATTCTCAAATCGGGTAAGGAGCTCGGCCGATCGGCAGCAACTCCCCACCATACGGCGGCAGGCGGCGGTGGCGCCCCTAGGGTGCTGCCGTTGGGTGGTTGTTTTCATGGTGGACCCCGATGTTGTTTTTCGTTTTGTCATATTTATTGTGCATTGATATCTCATTTGTTTAGTTGTATCATGCGGCTAACCAATTGTTTAAATAGCTTGGACCATTAGGATGCCATATGGCATTAAAATAATAATGGCATTTCCAACTTCGTAGGCCTAGGCCCTTTTTAAATATTTGATTTGGGAAAAGTGGCCAGACAGTCAACCGAATTTTGTTTGGAAAGATGCCTTTTGGTTTAGGAAACCAAAAGCATCCCTTTTGGTTAAGAACCAAAAGTAAAGGAAACAAAAGAGACTTTTAATTTTGATTTTAATTTTGAACAATACCAAATCAATAAAATTGAAATTAGAATCGATTTAAAATTAAATGTTAATTTTTATTTTTCGATTTAAGTCATTTAATTAATTATTTGATGTGATAAAAGAAGACGCATAAGTAGTTAATTTTTAATTTTATCTTTTTCATAAGATATAATTGTACGGATTAGATGTGTAGATATAATATGATATGGACCCCGATTGATCATGGACTCGACCGATAGGATAGATGGGAGTGATTTACTTTATGTTCGATTTTCAATTGTCCTAGGCTGCTATGAAGAACGTGACATATTTTACTTTTTGTAATTATCCCAATCCCGTTAGCTCCCCCCCGTGTGCGGCGGGTGTGATTATTTATTAGATAAATTTATTATGTGACAAGAATGGAGCAAGAAGACGAAGACCAAAGAAAGATAAAGAGCCCATTGGCGTACAACAATAAAGATCCTATTGGAGGTTGCAGCTACCCATAGCTAGTGACCCGCGGTTTCGTCAGTTTGTATTCGAAACCACACCTAGGAAAAGTCCATCATCATCCCGGTTATTTTGTGCATGGAATGTTGTGTATGTTTTACTTTATACAATGTCGTAGTAATATGCACATAGTAGATGAGACCATAATTAAATAAAATTAATTAAGTGAATTAATATAAAATTACTCCCACCTCAAAATAATCAAGTCAAAATACCCTCCCCATATTATAACGACGGTGAAGAGCCCTTGTTCGGATCCAACTCTTCAGCCAAAGCAGGGGGTTGACCTACCTAAGGAATATCGTCGTTATCGAGATATGATCGTAAGAGATCTCACGAATATTGGGGTTATGACTTGACTAAGAATTCTCTCGGCCACCTGCCAAAGCGGGGTAATTTGGATTTTAGAGGCAAGGGTTTAGTTATTTCATAAGATGAAAAATTGTCAAAGAGTTGACTAGTCACACAATAAGAGTCGTATAAGATATGATCAACAAAGAGTTGCCCACCCATTGACTATTTTCGGCCTATCAGCCAAAGCAGGGGCTCGAGGTAGTTTAATAGGATCTTGACCACTAAAGGAATTAACTTTTCTTGAAAGACAATTGGGAGTAGCTGGCTAGTGGGAGCAAAACCTCATAAAATTTTAAAGTGCTAATTTTTGGTTTGGAATACATGAACCTCTTACTTATTCTATCATTATTTATTGTTGTAGAAAATGTCAAACAAATTGAACCTTCGTTTTATCATCGAATATAAGCTTGACGAAACCAACTTTCTCGACTGGGAAAGAAACCTCAAAATCGTTATGAGGCACGAGAAGATTGGCTATGTCTTTGACGAACCCAAACCGGAAATGCCCGAAGAGGGCGTGGCTGCAGATGCTGTCGAGAATTACAACAAGCACTGTTTTGATAGTACTAATGGTACATGTATCTTGCTTGCTTCTATGACACCTGAACCGCAGAAACAACATGAGTCTATGGACGCCAAGACAATCACGGTACACCTAAAGGAGCTCTATGGTCTCGAAGTCCCTATTTGGTTGTAGGATGGCATCTGGGACTGCTGGGGTCACATGTGCTTAATTGATCAGGTACAAAGAGCGGCTTGAGAAGCTGGGCCACAAGTTGGAACGTGAGTTAAGTATTGACTTAATTCTACAATCTCTACCTGATTCATACTCGCAGTTCGTGATGAATTATCACATGAAAAAGATAGATTGTTCTCTTGCGGAGTTATTAAACATGTTGAAGACTGCCGAGGGCACTGCAGGGAAGGGAAAGCAAGTGTTGCTGGTCACTTCTAACAAGGGCAAAGAAAAATCCAAAAGAATTCCACGAAGGCGATGGTATACCTAAGCCAATGCCTAAGATAGCTAAAGACAAATCCAAGGATGCTTGCTTCCATTACGGTGAGACCGGACATTGGAAGAGAAACCGCAAAGGCTTCTTGAGTACCGAGAAGAGGCATATTGATGCCTTGACTTTAGGAATATATATGATTGAGATCAATATTGCTTCTTCTATGTCTTAAAACTGGGAATTAGATACTGGTTGTGGTTCTCGTATTTGTACGAATTTGCACGCACTAAGAAGAACTAGAGAACGGAGGAAAGGAGAGGTAAACCTACGCGTTGGAAATAGAGTAAGTGTTGCTGCACTAGCCGTAGGAGTTTATTTTCTTTCATTTCCAATTGGGCTAGTACTGGAACTTAATAACTGTTATTTTGTTCCTGATCTTACGAATAGCATTTTTTCTATTTCCGCATTAGATGTTGAAGGATTTTCTTTTACATTCAAGAATAAATGTTGTTCTTTTTCACATGATGGATTTTTTTATGGTACTGGCATACTTAGAAATGGTCTCTACATATTAGATATGAATGTTGACGTACTTAATATAAACCACAAGAAAGCCAAAATAAATGACTTGAATGAATCCTACTTGTGGCATTGTAGACATGGCCATTTAAATAAGAATCGCATTTCAAAACTCCATAAAGATGGATTATTGGATCATTTCGATTATGAATCGTTTGATACATGCGAAGCTTGTTTACTTGGCAAGATGACAAAGTCACCGTTTAGTGGAAAAGGGATAAGATCCAATGAATTACTTGAGCTCATACATACTGATGTGTGTGGTCCAATGTCAATTCAAGCCAAATGAGGATACTCTTATTTTATCACCTACACAAATGACCATTCACGCTATGGCTATATATTTTTAATGAAGTATAAGTTTGAAGCCTTCAAACAGTTCAACGAATTCAGAAGGGAAGTTGAGAACAACTGGGTAAAGAAATCAAAACACTTCGATCCGATCGAGGTGGTGAATACCTAGATGGAGAGTTTCAAGATTACTTAAAGGAGAATGGGATTCTACCTGAATGGACCCCTCCCGGAATGCCTTAGATGAATGGTGTATCTGAGAGGAGGAACCGTACCTTGTCAGACATGGTACGGTCCATAATGAGCTACGTAGTTCTCCAAAAATCTTTTTGGGGGTATGCTCTAGAAACAACATCATATACACTAAACCGAGTTCCATTATAGACGGTTGATTATACACCATATGAGGTATGGACTAAGAGGAAACTGAGTCTTGGTCATATAAATCCTTAAGGATGTCCGACTTACGTGAAGCGGATGATGCCTGACAAATTAGAACCTAGGTCTGACAGTTGTTTGTTTGTGGGTTATCCTAGGGAAACCAAATGGTACCAATTTTACCACTTTAAGCAACAAAAGGTGTTTGTTTACAGGACTGGCCACTTTCTAGAGAAAAAGTATATTATGAAAAGGGCCAGTGGGAGTAAGATTGATCTTGAAGAAATTCGAGAACCACTTACGGACGACAGTAAGTTGATGGAAGTAAAGGAGATGCCACGCACAGATGTGACGCCTTTCTCTACCGTAGACACACTAGTGCCTCGGAGATCTACCAGGGACTGCCGTGAGCCCGAAAGGTACACATGCATATACCTCATGGAAGATGAGGACCCTAAGACTTACGAGGAGGTGTTATTAAGGCATGAGAAAGAGAAATGGCTGTAGACCATGAATGGCAACCAAGTTTGGAGCTTAGTTGATCCACCTGAAGGAATAGTTCCTATAGGGTGTAAATGGGTCTTTATGTGAAAGACCGACATGGATGGTAACGTGACTAGCTATAAGGCTAGGTTAGTGGCAAAAGGTTATAAGCAAAGACAAGGAGTTGACTATGAGGAAACCTTTTGGCCCGTTACCATGTTAAAATCCATTAGAATTCTGCTTGCTATTGCAGCATACCATGATTATGAAATTTGGAAGATTGATGTGAAAATAGCTTTCCTTAATGGGAATCTATCGGAGGAGGTGTACATGACGCAGCCTGAGGGTTTCACAACTAATGACGCCAAGATCGTGAGCAAACTGCAAAGATCTATTTTTGGATTAAACCAAGTTTCTCGGAGTTGGAATCTTGGCTTTGATGATATAATCAAGCAGTTTGATTTCATCAAGAATGAAGAGGAGCCCTGTGTTTACAAGAAGGTTAGTGAGAGAGCCATTGTGTTCTTAGTGCTTTATATAGAAGACATATTGCTCATAGGGAATGATGTGCCAATGTTACAGTCAGTCAAAGCTTGGTTATCCAAGAACTTCTGAATGAAGGACTTGGGAGAAGCAGCCTATATTCTAGGGATCAAGATCTATAGAGATAGATCTAAGAGGTTTCTTGGTCTATCATAATCCACCTACATAGATAACATGCTTAAGAGATTCAACAAGGAGCAGTCCAAGAGGGGACAACTACCCATGTCACATGGGGTCTACCTGTCAAAGGAAATATGTCCTAAGACAGAGGAGGAAAGGGTGCAAATGAGTAGGATCCCTTAAGCCTCGGCTATTGGGTCCATAATGTACGCCATGTTGTGCATGTTACGTGTAGTGCCCAGAAGACAATTTGTGTAATTGTTTTTAATAATGGATGACAGAATTTATCTCACCTTGGTTACTTGCTTTGTGCTTGTAAAGTAATACACTGCTGCAAACCCTAAGTATATCTGTATGTAACCACTTAACTCAGTGTATGGATTACACGTGAGGATTGAGTTAGTGGAGATATACTTAAACTGTTAGTCCGTGGTGAACTTAATCAGAGTTTAGGGTCTCTTGATTAAAACACCAATAATGCGCCCAGAACACGTTAGGGTGTGATAGTCTTATCCAGACTGTCGGTAGAGGGTACCTACGCGGGGCATTTATATATGATGGCATTGATATAGGACTGGACCGATTTAATCTGTATTTCTCGGTATAATTCCGTAATCGAGGAATCTTATTAAATCATTAGATGATTATATATGGATCAACCTTAATCTTGAGGTGATCACATAGTGATGCTTGTCCCGGGGTAGTGTTTGATGTGTTAGTTACGGTTCACTTAAATATGTGTTCCAAGCCAATTCTCATTGGCACTATCTCCAGATGAGTGAGTAGTTCTGATTTTCACAGACATGTAATCCATTCCTTCCTGCCGGAAGTAGAGAGACAGTCCCCTTATTTGTTAGCCTTAAGAAAGTGATCGATCCCGGGAGTTCATATTAGACTAATTGATCACTAGTCAGATATGTGAACTAATTGATCATCAGGGGGTTAATGGTAAAAAAGGATAAGATATTCTGAGTCGTGTTCACGGAGACTTCCCACTCAGAATGGACAGTCTATGGAGGGTTAATCCGTATGTAGTGATTATATCAATGGACGCTTATTCACTCTATGGGTTGAGTATAAGTATACATCTATGATCGGTAGAGTTCTGTTTCGGGTTTATGGTGGCGTAATCTCGGAATTAATAATTAATGTACTTATTCGGTTCGATGAATAATTAATTATTGGAGCTACTGGTTATAGGTCCATGGTCCCCGATGTGGCTTCTGTAATTCGGACTAATAATCTTGTTATTTGGGCCTCAGTAATAATTAATTGGATGGGCTAATTAATTGATATGTATGGATATTATTTAGTTAGGCTAAATAATATAATACACATGAAAGACATTTTATGTGGTCTTAGTAAACCCTTAATGTGGCGCCAATGTGAGTCATTTAATTAGAGAGAAATTGATTTTCTTGGATAATTATTTAACATGTGATTTATCTTTTATTTGTTAAATGATAATTCATGGAATATTAGATAGTAATATGGTTTATCCTAATTTGTTTGGGATAATCATTTTATTTATCTTTTAATTTGGAATAAAGGATTTATGTAATAATTATCTCTTAATTATTAAATCCTTGGAGGACAAGGATTACTCTCCTATAAAAAAGAGAGTTCTCCCAAACCTTAATTTATTGGCAAATTTCGACCACTATAGAAAAAATAGAGAAATAATTAGTTTTCTTGTCTTGGGTTTTAGAAGAAGAAAAACTACAAGTTTTTCTTGGTGTTGCATATCAAGGAGGTTCGTTTATCAAGAAGGGTGTCCACCAACCGCCGTTTGGAGAACACATCGGAAGATCTTGGCTTCTCTTCCTACTATTGGTAACATGATCTTAACCCCCCTGTAGTAGTTTAAGTCCTTTAATTATGTATTGTGATGTATAAGTCGCGATCCATCCGCTGCGCGTAGATCTAACTCGTTTAGATCTAAGAACCTGCATCCTTCATGTGGTATCAGAGCCAGGTTCCACGATTTATATAGTTATAATCATAATTAAACGATTTAAAGGAGTGAAATTGCATGTAGGTAAATTTTTATTTATTGTTTTATGCATTGATAATGATTAATTGCTATGGTTGAAGAGATGGATTGATAATGATTAATCGCTATGGTTGGCACTGTTTACCCGTTAAGCTCATATAAACGATGAAAATTCGTTCATATGAGTATAGGAAATTATATAATTTATTTTTATTGCAATTTTAATTTCCAGAAAATAGATCTGTTTAGTAGCTGTTTAGTTATTTCATTTTTCCCGTTGATCGAACCGTTGAAACGACGATCCCTACGTTCAGAATCAAGATTGGAAGATGATGAACCATTCCACAAAATTTGGCATCGATCGGAGTCCGTTTTGATATCCGTTCGTTGCTGCAAATAAGCTGTTGTAACAGAAAAACGCAGGATTCACAGAAACCCTACCTGTGACTTCCTCGAATTTGTGGGAGAGTTTGGACCGTTGAAACACAAATCCAACCGGTCAGATCAAAAAATATGGAGTTTTTGACGTGGGATAAAAATTTCAGGTCGATCGGGATTTATCTCGATTCCCAATCGGCCTCGGGAAGTCATTGATGCGCTTCTGTAAAAGTCAGATTCAGCAGCAAGTTGGGCGGCTCACTGGAGAAAATTGACAAGTCAAAACTCCGATCCAACCGTCCATATTGAAGCCCGAGGAATGAAGAACAGATCTGGAGATTTTCGTTGTGATCCGAGTTCGTTTGGTTTGCCGATCGTCAAAGTTTTGAACAGATACAGATTAGGGTTTCTACTTTTATTTTAATTTAATAGATTAGATACAGGGGTGTCAACGGTCCATCTCGATGTTTATTTTCCGCACTAGTATACATGTTCAGATTGTATGTGTAGAACCGGAAAATTGCCATGACATGCATCATATCATGAATTCCACTCCATATGCATACATGTAGAAATTAATTCGAGGAATTGGTTAGGCATGTATAAAACACGCAATTAGTTTTAATTAATTGTATGATATTAATTAGAAACTAATTAGGGTAAAAACCGAGGAACACGGGTTTTGTCAATCGTCGAGGTTGGGTGATGGATTCTCGGTGAATCCCACTCTGCGAAAGCATAGGGAGTAAAATCCCGAAACCTCGTGGTTAAGGTGTTGGATTCTCGGTGAATTCCACCTTACCTAGACGAGATTTCGTTTTTGTCCGTAGACTCTACGTGAAAGTTTTATGTTTAAGGATTGGATAATCACGGGCAAACATGGTTCGAAAGTGGTTTAACCACGGTTGGGTGGTCAACTGTAGCTACGGCTCGATTGACTTCACCCTCCACGTGTGGCGTTTGCACGGGGGTCCGGCATGGCTGAGCCATCCGACGAGCCACTACGGCTCAACGGAGCTCCCTTAGTCTTGACCCGTCCGACGGCCACATATGTTCCAACGAATAGGTCGGGTGGCCTAGCCCACATAATCGACAACATTTGGGCCTATGATTCATTGTTCCTTAATGTAACATCAAGTCCAAAAACATGATCAGTAAACCCACCACTTTTTCAAAATATTGAGTGGGAGCGGGAGAGGCGACAGCCGACCCCACGGCCTCTACTGTTGACACAAGCAACGTGAGAGAATGGTGACGCCTCGTGCCGGCCTGGGACCGGCCTCCCTAAGGAAGGCCTTCACCGCTATCAAAATTCAAGGCTTGGTCTCCGAAAGGATAGGATTTTGGGTACTCGTCGGGTCACTGACCGACCCTAATGCGGCACACTCGGGGTCTACCTAAAAATCTAAGACAGTAGGTCACACTCATAAAGGGTATTTTTGGTAGTACCTTGGCTAAAAAAGGAAAGGTGATTGACGATCACAAATGAGATGTTCGATTCTCAATTTGATCTTCAATATTAATCGAAACCTCTTTGACCTACCCTAAGGCGGCACTGAGGCGTTAGATTAAATCCTTGGAACGGTAGGATAGAATATAAGTACTTAGTTTATAGTTCCCAAAATTTATTAGTAGTGTATGATTTGGATTTATTTTCTATCAATTTTATTTACAACTATTTATATATCTCTCTAGGGTGCTAGACTGCTAGTGTAAAATTGACTAGTAATAACTTCGTTGAAAAGTGGTAAGTAACTAGAACATTATACTTATTGATCTTACATGCGATTAATTTTTCGGAAGAGATATTTCTCTTGAGCCTTCAAGACTTAAGTGACGTAAATAAGTATGTCACTGCTGTCACTCGTGTTGAACGAGAGACAACCATAGTTAGTTTGAAAGACGATTGGGACGATAAAATTCTTCTAGTGAATTTTAATTGTGTAGTGTCTACACGAGAAATTTTCTAATAGAAAAATTAGAGAATCATCAATTAAAGTGTCGCTAGTTAGACGGTATTTGGAACCGATAAACTAGTGGGAGCTTTTATCTTATGTTTTTCTGATTTATTAGAAAATAAGTCCCACAGGGTAACACTTTCATTAGACATCCCACAGTTCACGAGTAGTGTCTACTCAAACGAACTGCTAGTTCAAGACTATTTCCTTTTAAGGAAAGTTAAGAATGGGAAATAATGTCTATAAGTGTTAATCATCTTAACTAAAGTTTTGAGGCTAAACCGAAACATTAAGAAAGTATAGGATAAGGAAAGTGATTTCGGATCACTAACCAATGAATCCTTAGCGACTTTCTTAACCGAGTAACTCGACTCGGCAGCTAAGTTCTTTGGAAGAACAAGAGAGCTTTGCATTAACGATTAATAGAGTAACAATGGGCAGTAATTTCAGCTAGAATAGTGGGAGTAATATAAGGAGATGAATTTCGGATTCTGTCCTTGAATAACACAGAAAAATTTATTTTTCTATTTACAGATTCGTTGAAACAAATGGATTCACTTTCAACTCCATATATTGTTGCCTCATAGAAAGTGAAGATGACATTTGTAGTACGAATCTGAGACTCGGACTTTTGTTTGATAAAGTCAGAACCACTGAGAAATGCTGAAAAGGTATGTGTATCACATCTAAAACTATTAAAGGTAAAAGGTTTCCGTATTAAGATAAACGACCCTTCAATGTCTATTAATTAGTGCATATATCCTAGAGATAAGACCTGACGACTGGCTAAGGGTGATTCCTATCTCCGATTCTAGGAACAGTATCTCAAAAGAACAATGACTAAGTTTCCTTTCAATCGGGAGAGGGTAATAAATTTGAAGGGGTAACATAGCTTGTTCATCATGACCTTCGGGGTCTAGTGAGAGATACAAGCTAGTGGGAGTTTTTGAGTGGTGACATTTTGTCTGATAACTACTCGAAACGTGATTAAGTTTATCAAAAGAATACGAGGAGAAGTCTCTGATTTTAGCAGAGAATAGAGTATTCCATGCTCATAAATAGGCTATAGCATAGTCTTGGGACTGATGCTCAGCCTGCCTCCTAGTGGAATATTTCTCACTGAGAAAGAAACCATAGACTTGCCCTATATAGTTATTGATGTACTACAATACACTGCTAAACTCGATTAAGATATTGGTTGCAAAATAACGGTTAACATTATGTAAACCGAGAAGTCTACCTAAAAGATGCTAGTAAAATTTATGGATAAGGAGTGACTTCGGTTCACACCACTTCCGTAAATGTAGGCATTTAGCATTTAATGCTTGAAGGTAGGACTGGAGATTTTGCGCATACGTTCAGATTGTGACTGTTCGTGAAATATCTTAATGTGTCGAGTGAAGGTTGGTTATAAGATTCTTGAGATCAGAAAGTGACGGTTGAACTGTCACAAGCCTTCTGATAGAATCTATAAGTAACAGCCTTAAACCTTGGAGTACGGTTACCCAAAGGTAGTTACTATCTGATTTAATCTGACCACATCCAACATCGGTTGTTGATGATTACACTGATAAATACTACTAGATCAGAATGTCAATCCACCCAAGACGCAGTGGGAGTATGGTTTAACCATTGACCCATTATGGTTTTGTGGACTTTACAGTCTGTTGGGGTGATTGATAACCTATGGCTCTTGGTGGGCTGCAGTACTCCAGTTCTGTTCAGCCTCTTGTAGAACCACCTGAGTGTCTCAGGCCCAGTGGGAGTAATTGGATCTACACCGAAAAGAGTCGAATGAATAGGAAATTTTAAACTTTCAGTGCAAAGTTGAGTGGTATTGGGGTGATTCCCTGACAAGTAGAGAGTTAACCGGACCTTGAACTCTCTCACCACTCAGTCTTGCTAGATTTCGTTAGAAAACGGAAAATAGGGGTGATACCCTGAGACTTTCTTGCCAAAAATGGATTACGGATTCATTCATAACAGAAGGGTCATGGTTAGAACAAATGGCAGGATGACTGCCGAGGATTATCCTTTGTGGATTTAAGAGAACCTCTCGGTCATTTAAAAGTCACATGTTTTAAAATATGTGGACTTGACCAGAATATTGATAAGTCTTTTGTAGACTGGGTATCAGTATTGGTAATGTAGTAGTATTAGTGTTCATGAATGATAACACTGAAACGGTTGGAAACAACATGTGTGTGCTATCTGAAGTTGGAAACTGACAGGCCAAGATTCTCTGGATGAGAGAATTGGACTATATTCTAAGAATTTGATTTGGTCAAATCCACGAGAATGAGTCATTGGCTATCCCATCTGTCTTATTGAATAAGATGATTATGCATATACGGTTGCAGCATTCATCGAGGGTAGTCCTACCCTACCTCTCAGGAATGATTCTCCAAATCTTCGGATAAAGAGAAAATGGGATAGAGTCCCTCTGGGATAAGGGCAAGTCAACTTAACACGAGTCAATTGCAATCGAATCTTGGATTTGAGCAATAAGTAGCGGTTTAGTACGTCCTCAAGTATCTTTATAGAACAAGGAATCATATGCTTGTATATTCAGGTGCAAACTTGAATATGGTTGACTACGCTGATTCTGACTTGTAGTCAGATTAAGGATGATCATTAAGTTGATCTCGGGCTCAGTGTTTACTCATAGTGCCTAGAATTTCCTTTTTGGTCTGGGAGTAATCCCAGGTTTGATAAGCGATATCACTTCATCATGAAAACAGTGTAGAGATAGCTTAGAAGGATCTTCTCAGTCACAAGAAGTCAAAAGCATATTGAGAGAGAGTACCGCCTGATTGGAAGGACCGACAACGTTTCAATCCTAAAGATCGTCTCGAGTCGACAACCTAACTAATCAATGTACCAAGTCGAGTGCTTGGAGGGTACGGCATTGACGGATATGTCTCATCTGCTTTTAGAGCAAGTGGGAGAGTGTTGTGAATAAGATGAGAAAGGGTGTGCTCTAAAAACAATCGTTGCTTGTCATTTCGTGCAAGTGGGAGATTGTTAGGTGTAGTGCCCGAAAGACAATTTGTGTAATTGTTTTTAATAATGGATGACAGAATTTATCCCACCTTGGTTACTTGCTTTGTGCTTGTAAAGTAATACACTGCTGCAAACCCTAAGTATATCTGTATATAACTCAGTGTATGGATTACACATGAGGATTGAGTTAGTGGAGATATACTTAAACTGTTAGTCCGTGGTGAACTCAATCAGAGTTTAGGGTCTCTTGATTAAAACACCAATAATGCACCCAGAACACCTTAGGGTGTGATAGTCTTATCCGGACTGTCGGTAGAGGGTACCTACGTGGGGCATTTATATATGATGGCATTCATATAGGACTGGACCGATTTAATCTGTATTTCTCGGTATAATTCCGTAATCGAGGAATCTTATTAAATCATTAGACGATCATATATAGATCAACCTTAATCCTGAGGTGATCACAGGGTGCTGCTTGTCCCGGAGTAGTGTTTGATGTGTTAGTTACGGTTCACTTAAATATGTGTTCCAAGCCACTTCTCATTGGCACTATCTCCAGATGAGTGAGTAGTTCTGATTTTCACAGACATGGAATCCATTCCTTCCTGCCGGAAGTAGAGAGACAGTCCCCTTATTTGTTAGGCTTAAAAAGTGCTCGATCCCAGGAGTTCATATTAGACTAATTGATCACTAGTCAGATATGTGAACTAATTGATCATAAGGGGGTTAATGGTAAATAAGGATAAGATATTCTGAGTCGGGTTCACGAAGACTTCCCACTCAGAATGGACAGTCTATGGAGGGTTAATCTGTATGTAGTGATTATATCAATGGACGCTTATTCACTCTATGGGTTGAGTATAAGTATACATCTATGATCGGTAGAGTTCAGTTTCGGGTTTATGGTGGCGTAATCCCGGAATTAATAATTAATATACTTATTCGGTTCGATGAATAATTAATTATTGGAACTACTGGTTATAGGTCCATGGTCCCCGATGTGGCTTCTGTAATTCGGACTAATAGTCTTGTTATTTGGGCCTCAGTAATAATTAATTGGCTGGGCTAATTAATTGATATGCATGAATATTATTTAGTTGGGCTAAATAATATAATACACATGAAAGACATTTTATATCGGCTTAGTAAACCCTTAATGTAGCGCCAATGTGAGTCATTTAATTAGAGAGAAATTGGTTTTCTTGGATAATTATTTAACATGTGATTTATCTTTTATTTGTTAAATGATAATTCATGGAATATTAGATAATAATATGGTTTATCCTAACTTGTTTGGGATAATCATTTTATTTATCTTCTAATTTGGAATAAAGGATTTATGTAATAATTATCTCTTAATTATTAAATCCTTGGAGGACAAGGATTACTCTCCTATATAAAGAGAGTTCTCCCAAGCCTTAATTTATTGGCAAATTTCGACCACTATAGAAAAAAGAGAAATAATTAGTTTTCTTGTCTTGAGTTTTAGAAGAAGAAAAACTACAAGTTTTTCATGGTGTTGCATATCAAGGAGGTTCGTTTTTCAAGAAGGGTGTCCACCAACCGCCATTTGGAGAACACATCGGAAGATCTTGGCTTCTCTTCCTACTATTGGTAACATGATCTTAACCCCCTTGTAGTAGTTTAAGTCCTTTAATTATGTATTGTAATGTATAAGTCGTGATCCATCCGCTGCGCGTAGATCTAACTCGTTTAGATCTAAGAACCTGCATCCTTCAGTGCACTCGACCGCATGTCTCGTACCCTCTCAGTATGACTAGTAGGTACTAGTCAAATCCCGGTGATGGTCACTGGATTGCTGTCAAGAATATTCTCAAGTACATGAGACGTACTAGGGATATGTTCCTGGTTTTCGGGAATGATGACTTAGTATTACGAGGTTATACAGATGCTAGTTTTCAAACTGACAAAGTTGACTTTAAGTCACAGTCTGGATTTTTTTCATGCTTAACGGCGGAGCATTGAGCTAGAAGAGTTCCAAGTAGGAGACTACTACAGACTCTACAACGGAAGCCAAATACATAGTAGCCTCGGAGGTGGCAAAGGAAGCAGTTTGAATAAAGATGTTCATTACTGAACTTGGTGTGGTTCCCTCTATTGACAATCCAGTGCCATTGTACTCTGATAACATTAGGGCAATTTCTCAGTCAAAGGAACAAGGGTCTTATCAGAAGTCCAAACATGTGCTACGGCGCTATCACTTGATTAGAGAGACAGTTGATTGAGGAGATGTAAAGATAGAGAAAGTCCACACGGATGATAACATAGCTGATCCAATAACCAAGGTGTTGTCACAGGCACAGCATGAGAAACATGTTCACAAGCATGGGCGTAGGCATATGGGTGATTGACTTTAGGAAAATGGGAGATTGTTGAATAGGTGTCCTAAACACAATCGGGTTGAACCGGATCCGACTGGGCCGGGTCATTTACCGTCTATTTTAGTTCATGTAAGAAATTTATTATGATTAATAAAAGCACTTTTGTTATTATGTATTGTTTATCTTCATGTTATTGAATGCATATATATAGTAACGTCCCTAGTGTCAAACTGCGATTGAGAAGCCATTATATCGATTATGGTTGATGAGATCTTTAATCGGTTTATTGAGTTTGATGCTTAAATGTCTCTAGTCGTATGTACTGTCAAACGGGACGTTGATAGTACGATTAGACTAGCACGTATTGGATGTCTTCTAGCTTATTGAAGTTAGGGATAGATCTCGTCTAACGAAGTGTAGAGACACTTGGACTGTACGTGGACGTGTATTAGAGAATGCGTACGTTAGGATGACCCACTTACATTAAGTTTCGCAATATGTGCCAGTTGTGTAATTATCCTAAGACCGGAGTCTTCATGGCATCACGGTGTGGATTGTCATGCTTTGACACTATTGATATTTGCCCTAACCATGGGGCGATCATGCGGTAGTACTCAAGTGTCATATTGAAGCATGCGGAGTATACATGTTAGTTCGTCCGGGTGTGAATATCCGAAATGGCCTTGTTATAAGGAATGTCTAGCTCTCGTGAATCTTTGCAAAGTGTGAGTAAATGTGTTATTCCGAGATAGCATGATATCCAGATTATAAGATACAATCGATGTACTGACACTATTGAGATTTCCTCTAACCGCGGAGGGATCATGCGGTAGTGCTCGTGTGTGATAGTGAAGCATGCGGAGTATACATGTTAGTTCATCTAGGAGTGAATATACGAAATGACCTTCTTATAAGGAATGTCTAGCTCTCCTGAATCTTTGCAAAGTGGGAGTAAATGTGTTATTCTGAGAGAGCATGATATCCAGATTATAAGATACGATCGTCAATGTACTAACACTCGAGATACAATCGTATGGATATTATTATAGAAGTAGGATTGTAATTACACGGTAACTGTTTCACATGAAAGGTTGTAGTCATTGCTTTTGACTCTTCCGATGATTGTGGGCCACGATGTGTTGCTAGACGCTATCCCGTGATCGTCAGGTATGAATGGCATTTTCGTAATTTGCACTTTGTGTCTACGGCCAACATATTCGGAAGCCTATCTTTCCACACACATGTGAACATCAAGACGGATTAAAATGCGGTTATAGTCGATAGCCAAATAAGGAAAGTTTTATCTCAAGAATATTAAGGTTATAGTGGTAAAGTAATATGGTGATATTTATTTATTATGAATAAATATTATATAAGATATTAATTACATTAATTAAAGAATATTCCGGATGCCAATTATTGGCTATATGGGGCGCAGAACACAAGGGTATAAGATACACTTGGATTGTGCAATTTAATTAATGGGATTACAATAATATTAATATTGGATATTAATTGATTTTAGAAAAATAGATTTATGGTAATAAGATAAATATATTCAATATATGACATTGGAAATATTTATTATAATAAAAGAGATAAATCCATTATAGTGATTTTCCTTATTTTATTAGGAAAAGGTTTTTCTCTTTCATCTATCAACTAGGAAGCTTCACTTAATCAGATTAGGGGCATCAGGGGCGCCACTTACCCTATATAAGAAATGGGTTGGCTAGTTCTTTTGTACATCACAATTCCAAGAGCTAATAGTTCTTGAGTAAAATAGAAAGCTTCTTCTAGTGGGTTTAGAGAGAGAGCAAAAGGCCGGTCTAGTAACCTGATTTTTCTGTTAGCAATCCCAGGAGGATTCCGGTGAGGAGTTCGTGTGGATTATCGATAGAGGCCGGATGCATGGACGACTTGCGCACATTACTACACTCCTTGACGGTCCAAGCGACGATCTTGTAGATCATCCAAGGTATATACCGTCAAACTACTTAACGTGTTTATTGTATTAAACAAAGTCGATCTTGGGATCGGAAATCAAAGTTTTAAATTCTGCTACGTTAAATTAGTGATTTCCAAACATGAACATCCATCAAGATGTCATCCATCAATTTCATGTTTCTCATATACCAGATCCAATAGATCATGACAGAAAGGAAGAGTCTTCTAGCCACATTACCAATAGAGGTACCCCTGTTGTTTCTCTTCAACCATCTGATGTTGCTGGGGAAGGTGTTAAGTTGCCTGTTAATACCCAGCCATGCCTTATATTAATCCAAATATGTGTAGAGACACTGTACTGAAAAAAGGTGACTTGCAGATTCATTGCAGGCACCACACAATGAACAACCCTTGTCCTCTACAAAAGCAAGTCTGTCTTTGGTGAGAAGTCTACTATGCATAGCAAACCACAAAATAAAACAATTTTGGGGGTGGCCTTGGACTTCCAAAAAAAATGACGCCACCAAACAATATCACCCCTTACCCTAAAAAAACATAAGCCTTAGAAATAGAAAACCTACCCCCAGAAATCCAAGTCTGCAAAAGTGCAACCCCATTAAAAGCCCCAAGAACCATCAGAATGGAGTCCCTGATACCAAACACTATTTTGATAAGAGCAGAGTCCTCCCTCTTGACCTGGTAATCCCACACAGAACCAACCTGCAAGTAATAGTGATGCACCAAAAGGATCCACAAACAATCTCTTTAATATGCACATTCCACAAAATCTTGGAAAATAAAGCAAGATTTCTGGATTTAAGATTAAAGATGCCATGTCCCCCTTCAGATTCAGGAATACAGACCTTGTTCCAACCCACTTGGGATTTCCTAGTGGAATCAATAGATCCCCGCACATAAACCTCTTGCACAATTGATCCACTTTCTTCTTGACACTGCCAATAGCAGGGAAAAATCCCATCCAAAAACAATGCACCCTTTGAATAACAGTCCTAATCATCTGTAATCTACCAGCATTGAAAAGAGAGACACCCTTCCAATTTCCAAAGTTGCTATTTAAAGTGGTAAAAAGAGGATCAAAGTGAACAACATTCAATCTAACAGCACCATGTGGAATACTAAGATACCTGATAGGAAAGGAGCCTTGAATCAAACCAGAATGTTGCAACATCCCATCCTTATCAGCATCAGGCACACCAACAAATAAGACTTGGGACTTTTGCAAATTGGTAACAAGACCAGTGACTTTACCAAAATCATTCAAACACTCCAAAAGCATGTAAACTGAGATAACATCACCCCTAAAAAACAACATCAGATCATAAGAAAAAGCGAAAGTAGTGATCCTCTGAAAGCGACATTGAGAATGGAAATTGAACTCAGTATCAGCACACATCAACTTCAATCTTCTAGATAGATACTCCATCCCAATAACAAACAAAAATGGGGAGAGGGGATCCCCTTGTATTAAACCCATTTTACCATCAAAATAACCATTGAAACCACCATTCATAGCCACAAAATAAGAAGCAGTTGAAAGGAATATCATAATCCAGTGCCAAAATTTGATAGGAAAACCAAGTGCACCCAGCAAATCCCTCATAAAATACCAATGAACGGAATCAAAGGCCTTTTTTATGTCCACTTTAATCAGGAACTTGGGGGGGGGGGTCTTCTTCACACTATACTTTATGATAAGCTCTTGACACAAGAAGATATTATCAGTCATGGATCTACCATCCACAAAACAAGACCAAGCAGGATCAATAATATTTGGTAAACACACAGAAAATCTGTTGGCAAGAATCTTGGAGATCACCTTATAAGTTACATTACCACAAAAGATAGGCCTATAATCCCCAACAAAAATAGCATGAGAGTGTTTAGGAATAAGGGCTATAACATTATGATTCATCTTTTTTAGAAGAGCATCATTAGGGAAGAATTCCGTAATAGCATTGGTAAAGTTTTAAAGAAACCTGTAGAAAAACCATTAGGGCCTGGACCTTTATCATCAGAAAAAGAGAAAAGAGCATTCTGGATCTCACTCATCAGATCCTTAATACAAGTAACAGGAAATAAGGGGCCTGCATTCACCATATTAGCGGAGATAGGGGAAGCCACAACCTCACACCCCAGTATGCTAGTGTAAAAATTTCAAAATTATTCCCTTTTTCAAATCAATAAGCTAAGGCCACCCTTACCCCCCACTTATTATAGACATTGTCCCCAATGACTAATAATTTGAAAAGAAAAGGTACTTAGCTCCGGAATTGGCAGTCCAAGTGTCATGATAAAATGTGGAACCGGACTGATGTCAATTGGTTCCTAGGTAGTCCGTCATCCTGTATCGCAAAACACTCCAAAAAATTTCAGTAACATGCACCGGGCAATAAGAAAATAAGGTGGCGGTAATTGTGCATACACGATGAATGCGCAAAGACATTTTAAGCCACTTTATTCTTTATTGACTGTCGCAAGATGCGGAAACTTTTACGAGGGTATGACATGAGAATTTTCATGGAAACAACCCCATATATCTCGATTCGAAGGACCAAAGATATATGTGATGAAAAAAACCTTTCCATTGTCATGCTTTTTCATTGACTCGAACAACTAAAATAAACAAAAGCGATAAATAAGGGTTTAGAAATAGTTCTAAATTTATTGTCGCCAGCTTGACTGTACTAATAGGGCTCCTTTCACTAGTATTGCTGGTCGTCCAACATAAACACTTCCAACTGAGTGTCGTAAGTACACTCTAGGTAATGTTTCAGCCTGTGGCCATTCACTGTGTAACTCCTCCCAGAGTGTTCATCCTTAACTTCACATGCTCCTGAATTATAGACTTTTGTGACGACATATGGTTCAAACCATATCGATTTTAACTTCCCAGTAAATAGATGAAGACGCGTATTGTATAGTAGCACCCTGTCTTCAATGGTGAAGGTGCGGTTCAGAATTATTTTGTCGTGTTGGCACTTCATTCTTTCCTTATAAGTCTTAGCATTCTCATACGCTAGCAATCTAAACTCTTTCGGTTTATTCAACTCTAATAACCTCTTTTCTCCGGCTATGCCCTCCTCCATGTTTAAGAACCAAGTAGCCCACAGGGCAAGATGCTCTAGCTCAACCGGTAAATGGTACAACTTTCCAAAAACTATCATATATGGTGACATCCCAATTGTCGTCCTATAAGCAGTTCTTTACGCCCATAAAGCGTCGTCTAATTTCAAAGACCAATCTTTCCTCATGGGATTCACAATTTTCTCTAAAATCCTCTTTATCACTCTATTCGTGCCCTCCACTTGTTTGGTGGTCTTATGCCGCGCTTCATACCTTCTCATCAGCTTTGCAAACAACCTATTACAGAAATGACTCCCTCCATCACTAATTATGGCTCTCGGCACTCCAAACCTCGTCAAAATGTTTTTCTTAAGAAATCTTAGGACAACCCTGGCATCGTTTGTAGGTGAGGAAACCGCCTCTACCCATTTGGAAAAATAGTCAACTGCTACCAGGATGTAAAGACTCGAATTTGATGATGTAAAATGACCAAAAAAATCAATTCCTCAAACATCGAATAGCTCTACCTCAAGGATACTATGCAGTGGCATATCGTTCCGCTTAGACATGTTACCAGTCATTTGACAGGAATGACAAGCTTTAGTAAACTCATAGCAGATTTAAATATTGTCGGCCAATAAAACCCACACTACAGTACCTTGGCTGATGTCTTGTCTGGCCCATAATGTCCTCCAACTTCTCTTGAGTTGCATTGGCTCAGAATACTTGGAATTTCATCATCATGGAAGCATCTCCTAAGAATGTTATTTGGACACATATTAAATGGGTAGGGATCTTCCCAGTAATAATGCTTTAAGTCCGAAATTAAAATTTTCATATCCATACTCATGATTTCTGGTGGTTGGTACCTAATTCACAATGTTCGCAAACCATGGGTATACCTTTCCCACTCTTAATGTATTGTGTCTAGGCTGATATTTAACTTGAGCTACTACTGAGATGGCAAAAAGTTGTTCAAATAGAAAATACTCGTCAATCTTAGTGGCCTTCTCCTATTCTATCAGTGTTAGCCTCAACAGGTGGGCAGCCACCAGATTCTCAGACCCTTTATTATCTTTAATCTCCACATCAAACTCCTGTAAGAGTATAATACATCTTAATAACCTCGGCTTGGAGTCTTGATTGGTCAGAAGATACTTCAAGGCTGCATGGTCGGTGAAAACATTGACTTTAGATCCTACCAAGTAAGATCTAAATTTGTCTAATGCAAAGATAACGGCCAAGAGTTCCATATCTGTGGTTGCGTAATTCCTCTGGGAACTATTGAGGGTACGAGTGGCATAGTAGATTGGTTTAAAGATTTTTTCATATCTCTGGCCTAGTGCTGCTCCAACCGCTGTATCGCGAGCATCACATATTAGCTCAAAAGGTTTATTCCAATCTGTTGCTATCAGAATTGGGGCAGTTATCAGTATTTGCTTTAATATGTTGAACGCCTCCTTGAATTCTTCAACAAAGACGAAATGTATGTCCTTTGCTAACAATTCAGTCAATGGTCTAGAAATTTTAGATAAATCCTTTTTGAACATCCTATAGAATCCTGCAAGGCCATGAAAGGCTCGCAGTGTCTTTAAGTTTGTTGGAGGTGGTAACTTCTTTAACACTTCAATCTTGGCTTTGCCCACTTCCATTATTTTCTTTGAAATCCTATGGCCTAACATAATTCCTTCAGTGACCATGAAATGGCACTTTTCCCTGTTAAGCACTAGGCTGGTCTCTTCACATCTTCTCACCACTTTACTCAAATTATCCATGCATCCATCATAGCTATCTCGAAAGACTGAAAAATAATCCATAAATATTGAGAGAAATTCCTCCACCATGTCTGCAAATAAAGAAATCATGCACCTCTGGAATGCAGCTGGCGTATTACAGAGTCCGAAGAGCATGCGGTTATAGGCAAATGTTCCATAGGGACATGTGAAAGTTGTTTTCTCTCGGTCCTCGGGGGCCATGTGGATCTGGTAGTAACAAGAATATCCATCTAAGAAACAATAGAAAGCATGACCGCTTAATCTCTCTAGCATTTCGTCGATAAATGGTACGGGAAAATGATCTTTTTGAGTTGCATCGTTTAGCTTTCTGAAGTCGATACTTTCTCGATGTCCAGTAATTAGTCTTATAGGGATCAATTGGTCAAACTCATTAGGTTGGACAGTGAATCCTCCTTTCTTGGGCACCACATGAATCGGGCTTACCCATTTACTGTCAAAAAATGGGAAAATGATTACCATTTTCAGCATTTTTATGATCTCTTCCTTAACAACATCTTTCAATTCCGGTGTCAACCTTCTCTGAGGTTTAGCCACCGCTTTCTTTTCTGGATCCACAGAGATCTTATGCATGAACACCGAGGGGCTTATTCCTCGAATGACTGTAATAGTTTACCCAAATGCCCCTTTATGCTCCCTCATTACTCTTAAAAGTTTCTCCTCTAACGGTGATAAGGCTACTGAAATAATCAGGGGACGAGTATCATCTTGTAAGTACGCATACTTTAGATAAGAGGGCAAAGGTTTAAGCATTAGATTTGTTGGTGGTTCTTCCAATGATGATTTCAGTATTTTACCAGTCAACTATATATCTATGAATTTGTGCCATGAAGGTCTTTGAATGGGTACTCCTACATCCACAGAAGATATAGGTTCTATTTCTTGTACGTGACCTTTGCTGCATTCAGGCCAAAATTTTTCTTCTTCCTCCTTCAATAGCAAAGTTTCAACAACTTCAGGATCAACTGCCAATTGCTGTTGTAATTTCAAAACTAGCTCCTCAATGTCATGCAACATATAGCATGCTTCTCCTTCGTCTCGCGTATAGCCCACCGTCTTCATCACATTGAAGACCACACTGTCCTTGTTCATTCTTAAGATTAGCTTTCCTTTATGAACATCTATTAAAGTCTTACTAGTCACTAGGAAAGGTCTTCATAGGATTAGAGGAACATCACTGTGCATTTCCATGTCTAGCACCACAAAATCCACTGGGAACACAAACTTATCAAATTTTACCAGAAAATCCTCAACAACCCCACATGGTTGTTTCTTAGACCTATCTGCCAATTGAAGAGTTATAGAGGTCTCATTTAATTCCCTGATGCCTAACTTATGAAAAATAGAGAGCGGCATCAAGTTGGTTCATGCCCCTAGATCACACAGTCCTTTGTTTAGGCATACTCATGCAATTGTACATGGTATGAGTAAGCTGCCAGGATCTTTACACTTATGAAGCAGTTTGTGTTTCAAGCCTGCCGATCATTCCTTATTCAAGCAAATAGTCTCAAGGTGTAACAATTTTCTTTTAGTAGAGTCTGCTTCCTTAAGAAACTTAGCATACTCTGGCATTCCTACCAGAGCCTCTACCAAGGGATTATTAACTTGCAGCTTTTTAAACATTTCAATAAACTTTTTATATCTAGCATCTTAATGATTTGGCTTTGATTTCCAAAGAGGATAGGGTAGAGTAGAAGGATTAATAGTAACAGTTCGTTTATACTTACCTGCTGTCTGCTGATGTGCACTTTTCACGTCTATTATTTCTACACATTGCTGTGGCTACGGACTGACGTCGCGTTGGCTCAGCATCCCCGATGCTACCGATTCTACTGCTTGCTACTCATCACTGCTCTCTGCTTCCTCTCTGATGACTAGTCCATGTAACTCATTTCCACTCCTTGTCATGATAGCATTCACATCTTTCCGGTCATTTTCAGTGTTGCTTGGCAAACCTCATGGTGGACGAGCTGACACTTGTTCGGAAATCTGCTCCACTTGGTGTGACAAATTTTACAATAAGGCTTCTTGATTGGTCAGTCTTGTGTGTGAAACTTTCATTGATCTCACTTATGGACTTTGTCAATTCATTGACCGTGTCGGTCACAGTTGAACTTATTTTGTCCATGGCGGCTTCCCATCCACCGTTTTTATTGAATTGAGGCATGAATCTACCAAGTTGCTTTGGTCTCTCTCCACCATTAGGATCACTTAGTCGAAAACCAAAGGGGTCGTGAGAACCTGGGCAACATCCGCCCCTATATGGGTTTCCTTGCCTTCCCAAATACTTCACATCCTCGGTGTTGGATATTTCAATTCCTTGGACCTTCTCTACCATGGCAATGCGATCTTGCATGCCATCCATTTTCCCATTCATTACCATCAGCTAGTACATGATCTTTTGAGAAGTGTCTTCTCCAAGTACGCCTTCAGCTACTTTCACACTCTTAGTCAGGTGTGTTCCCTATTGGCGAGTAAATGCAATCTGTTCAACTTTCTCTTCAGCTTCTTCTGGTGGTAACAGTGCAAAACATCCATTGCTTGATGCCATAAACTCTCATTGGTTCGCTTGGCCTCAGTCCATGATAGAAACTATGCATGCAGTTAGGTAGATTAATATCATGGTGAGGTCATTTCCGTTGTGCCCCCTTAAATCGTTCCCAAGTTTCTTCAAATGTTTCAGCAGGTTTCTGCTTGAAATCATTATATCTTGTCTTATTTGCAAGGACATTCCAGGTGGGCAGTACTTATTCATAAACATCTGCAGTAAATCTGTTCGAGATTGGATAGATCTTGCCGTTAGAGACAACAACCATATCTTCGGCTTATCTTTCAGCGTGAATGGAAACAATTTTAGCTTGATGTTGTAATCGGGCACATCTAAGGGTTTGATTGTGCTAACAATTTCCAAGAAGTTGGTGACATGTACACTTGGGTCTTCGATTGGTATCTATGTAATGTAGTGTAGTTTGACACCATTTGCATGACATTGGGTTTGGGATGAACCATTATGGGCACAAACTGCTCAATCGTTGGCATAGCATAGCTCTGTAGAGTCCTTTTGTCTGCTTGCACTACAACTCCTACTTCGTTCCTTCTTCCATCAACCCTGTTCTGTGCCATTGGCGCTCTGGTTCTTCTAGATGTGGAATCTCCTCGTCTCTATCTTTCTCACTTCCTTTATGTGATCTCACCTCGTCAGCCAGCCTCTTTCTTTCTCGAGCTTCTTTTCATTTCTTCTTTGAAAACTTATTGATTTTAGATATAAACTCGAGCGTGGCTACTGAATTTCATGTATCGTACTACAAGACACCAAAAAAACTTAGTTACTTGCCCTGCCAGCTGTTACACACGCCCTGCGGGAGTAATTCTTGGGCTTCCTGACCGAAAATTCATAGAATCCGATCTGACCAGGCCCTATAAGACTCAATTAATCACAGACTCCAAAACTGACATGAAAACAAAATATATACATACTTTCAGTCTAAATTAACAAGTATTTTTTACACGAGTCCCTGGAAACGGAGCCAAATATCTTGATCATCAACCAAACGGGCAGCTACGAGCAATAGGACAAGGTCAATGTTAACAGAGTACTGGAGAGTCAAGATTGAATCTCACAAAGGCTCGTAAAAACACAAGTTACCCTTGATTGAACCGTCACAATAACGGTCTACGACCAACTATAGAATAGAGAAGTAAAAGTGTTGGTGCCAATAAACACACAAGATCAAACACAAGTGTACCCCCATGAGTTTTATAAATATTAGTTCAAACTATGAGTGATTAGTTATTACCCCCACATCATGGATCAATCATCCCCTTTGGTAAATTTTAGATCTTTAACAGCTACGGGTGCTAATCCCTAATGTTACTCTACTTCCATTGAAAGGACAGTAGGTGCCTATGTGCAATTAAAGTTCGTTGGTTGTATTAATTCACAGGCAATAAGAACTAGGACTAGCCGGTTCAAGACCGAAGACCTCCCTAAGCAGCTATCGTCGATTGACTAGCATGTTCCTAAGGATCGATCAAGACATCGTCCGAACTAATACTTCACTTTATTGTCCTTCATATTAATTTACAAAGACATGTATATAGTTGATCATGCTAACAACATGTAAATTAAATCTGTCGATCAGACGTAGCTGGTGCCGATTGTCATGAATTAAAGTTTACTAGGTATTCACTGCCGTGATAAAGACCGACGCGGGCTCTGAAGAATGCAACATTTCATTCATGATTTCTTCACCGACGATTCGGATCTAAACATTCATGGGGAAAAATAAAAAAAACTTCTACAGAACTAATATAAACAATTAAATCATACTAATCACAAGGAAATAATGACAAGTCTACATCTAGAAAGCCAGAAAATCATACCATTGAAGACGAGTATAGATCATCCTCAGATCGCTCTCTAGGCGGCAAATCCATCGGATCCGTGACTAGAACCCATAGAAAATAATGAACAACGAACTTTTATTGCATATGAACTTGCAGTATTTTTGGTACATTTTTTCTAAGGTGAGGCCTCTTATTTATAGTTCTGAAACTGACATAGTAACACCTAGATCTACCCCTCGTCCATGAAAACATGGTTTCGAAGGCTGCGGCGGTGCTTCATGCGGAATCCCAGGCATTTCTGTCTTTTTCCGCTCTACCAACTTAACACCTTAGGTCTGGTTCTTCATCCAGCTCGGCCCATAATAGCTTTCTAACACTTGGGCCAATCTTTGTAACCTGAAAATAGTCCAATAATACATGAAATAATATTGAATTGGGGAAATAAATGTTAAATGCAAATTACTCGACTCACGAACCCAACTCATGACATTCGACTCAAACGGTTCATTTAAATGGTCGAAACTACTACTTTTAGCTTAGAATGGGCGAAATGTTGATGCCGTAAAGTGTATCATTTTGAGCGTCATCACTTTACCTTGATCATTTTCATCAGCCTCTTCAGTGTCGATTGTTCAGTGTCCTCAATAGGTTCTTTACATTTTTCTATGACATTTCCTCCTATATCTCCATCATCATTGTCATCACTGTCATCACTTGTATCTTCAGAATTCTCTGGATCAGCCGCATCATCATCAGTATCATCATTCTCATTGTTTTCATCGTCTTGATTCTCTTCATGTGGTTGTGCGAAAACAACTGATGTGATGTACAGTAATTTCCATGGATCAAACATATCTGCAAAACTTTCCTTTGAGTGTACTTCTTCTGGATCTCGTCTGATCACACTTCTAACCCATTCTTCTTCCCTAGCCATTTCTTCTTTATTTACCTGATTTTGGATAGCAATAGAGCTCACTTTCCATTTCATCTGGCTGACCATTCACATCTTTTGCTCATATGGTGGGTTTGTTGGATCAATAGTGCATGGATCATGATAGGTAATCTGCTGAATATTTGCTGATAACGGAACACTTGTCTGTTCTTTCATTGGACTAGTCTCTTCTTCCTATAGCTCAGTTGTTGGTGGATTCTCAGTGGTGGTTGGGGTTCTCCTCGAACCAAGGCTTCTTCTTCTTCTACCATTTGCCCTTATTCAACAATGGGCAAACCCTCTATTGTCTCTGGTACATTTCTATTTCAACCAACATTTTTTGGTTGTGCAGCAACTTGTACAGGTGGTGATGATTGAGCAGTGATTTCTTTTATCATCTCAGACAGTGGCCTGGTATCATCATCATATTATGAAGACAAATCAATGATTTTTGGAGAACGAGCAGTTAGAGTTGGTACCTGAGGTATGGTGGTTTAGATGCTTGAGAAGTTGATGATGGAGTGGTTGCAGTATCCCTTATTCTCTCAGCCATTGTCTTAGTTATCTTTACTGGTCTTGTGGAGATAGATGCTTCAACTCCGGATGCCTCAGCCCGTCCCGGAGTAGTTTCTGGTGATGATGAAGCAGCTGCTACAATTGTTCTGATTTTTCTCTTCTTTTGTGCCTTGGATCTTCCTTCTTTATCTAGAATAGTCATAAACGAGATCCTTGCTTGTTGAACTGGGATGGAATTTCTCATATTTATCCCTATCCTAGTCATCAGCGTTTGAAGTATAAATCCAAAAGATTTGGAGTAGTAGAAAGAGCCATCATCTTTCTTTCCATGATTGACCTCATAGTTTCTTTCTTTTAATAGGCGATCCACTATCTTCTGAAAAATAAATTCTCCCCAGTTGAAGCTGAGACCCTTGTATACTACATATAGTAGTTTGAGCAGTTGTCCTATAAGAGTTACCTTGTTGGATGTTCCACCACATAATCCGTTGATGATCATCTCCAAGAGAAGACGAAAGTTAGGATTCAGTCTTTGAGTGCTTATCTTGAGTTTAACTTCTGTGTCTTCGCTCCAAGTGATTGTCCTTAAGAAACTGTTCCAATTTTCAATATGAATTAGTCGCTATACTTGGGGTTTCTGTAGTCGATGTGTGTATGGAGATTTGTTCGTCGAAAATAATTGACCATGTGGATGGCAAAAAGAGTGTTTGAGGCTTCTAGGTAGCCATCTAAATGATATGACTGCCCTGTATAAACGTTGTCCTGTACCATTTTGATGTATGTGGGAGGATTTTCTGGGTTGTGGATGGAGAAAGGTGAGGAAGATAAAGTTCTTCTTAGAAAGAGGGTTTTCAAATTTTAAAACGATATTGTGAAGAGGTTTGAGGAGGGAAGTTATAAAGATAATGGACAGTTATGATATAAATGATCTGGGGATCGTTTGTATCAATGCACAGATCATAGGTCTTCTAGCCGTAATGATGGCTTTGGCTTTGAAGATCGTGATATGCCCATAACTACACTACTTTATGGCAGTCTAGAGACGCAAACAGTCTCTTCCATGCTATTAGTATTGCAATCAATAGACGTCTAGCTAATGTGGGTCTGCCGCATGTCTGATTTCATCGAAGCACCCAAAAATCCTCTGATAACCCTTCGTATTTCACGATTTAATAAGCTAGTGGTCTGAATATTAATTACTTGTCGCACTTGATTGTATAATAATTTGCTTATTAAAGCTGTATTTTTTTTTATCATAAATGTGATTTGATACAACATAGTATTCTTCTTCACCAGAATATATTCTCTTTGTCTGATTGACTTTCTTCCGTGTCTCATTGTCGTCTTCTTTGAAGTCTCATTACTAATCTGTGTCCATTAGTTGTCGGTTTGTCTTCAGACTAGTCTTAATCATCAAAACTAATATGGAGACCTAACAAATTTTTGATAACCAAATGTTTTAGAATCCAACATTAATTTAAGAAATATTAAAACATAGTGATTAATCTATCAAGTGGGCTCACCCAAAATGATAAGGATTAATTGCACTAGTTAATTTCATATGATTATATGGACTATGAAAGATTCATTAATCCAAGAAGACTTCTCAATTCTGTGAATTTATTCTCACGGAGAGGTTTGGTGATGATTTCTGCCAGCTGATCGTCTGTTTTGATGTAGACCAATCTCACATCTCCTTTTTCCACATGATCACGTATGAAATGATGTTTGATAAATATGCTTTGTCTTCGAATGTTAAACAAGATTTTCTGATATTGATATAGCACGTGTGTTCCCATGCATGATTGTAATTCATTTTTCTTCGATACCGTAATCTTTGACTTGTTGTCTTACCCATAAGACTTATGCACAACAACTTCCTACAACTACATATTCTGCTTCAGCTGTAGATGTTGCAATAGATGTCTGTTTCTTGCTAAACCATGACACTAGTCTGTTTCCTAGCATTTGACATGTACCAGATGTACTCTTTCTGTGCACTTTGCAACCTACATAGTCGGCATCTGTATATCCAACCAGACTAAAATCTCCTTCTTTTGAATATTATAATCCCAAGTCAACTGTATCCTTGAGTTATTTTAACATTCTCTTAGCAACAGAAATATTACTATCTTTAGCATCTGGTTGAAATCATGCACATACTCCAACCGCAATTGATATGTCTGGTCTGCTTGCAGTTAAATATAACAATGAGCCTATCAGACCTCTATATTTGCTTTGATCCACACTTTGCCAATGATGTCCTTGTCTAAGTGTAGAGTTGCTGACATAGGAGTTGCGGCTTTAGCACTTGATTCCATTCCATACTTTTTGACGAGATCTTTGATGTACTTGCTTTGGTTGATGAAAATTCCATTATCCATTTGTTTGACTTGAAGTCCAAGAAAGTAGTTGAGCTCACCCATCATGCTCATTTGGAATTTACTTTTCATCAAGTTGGCAAACTTTTCACATAGATTGGAATTCTGACATACAAAGATGATATCATCTACATAGATTTGCACCAGCAGTGTGCAATCTTCAAGCTAGATTCTGAACAATTTCTTGTATATTGTCCATTTCTTGAATCCCTTTTTTTTACAAGGAACTTTCATAGTGTTTCATACCAAGCTCTGGGTGCTTGTTTCAAACCATATAGTGCTTTGTTGAGCTTGTACACTATATCCTCTTGTCGTTTGATTTCAAATCCAAGTGGCTATTGTACATAGACTACCTATTCAAGTATTCCATTTAAGAAGCCTGATGTGACATCCATTTGATAAAATTTGAAGTTTTGATGAGCAGCATATGCTAAGAATATTCTGATGGCTTCCAATCTTGCAACTTGTTCATATGTCTCCGCAAAGTCAATGCCTTCAGCTTGTGAATTGCCTCTAGACACTAGTCTTTCCGTGTTTCAGATGATGACCCCATTTTCATCCATCTTGTATCTGTAGAACCATTTAGTTCCAATGACATTTGAGTGGTCTGGTCTGTTAGTGAGTTCCATACTTGATTTCTCTCAAATTCATTCAGTTCCTCCTGCGTAGCTATTATCAAATCAGCATCTTTGCATGCATATTTAATAGTTTGGTTTTATATATCTGATAGAAAACAAGATAGCATAGTTTCCAGCTGCCTTATGGTTCTGACACCAATGTTCGGATTTCCAAGACTTGTTCTGCTGGATGATCTTTTAGCCAATCAGAGTTGGCTCAGAGATTGATATAGTTTGTGTCTCTTATTGAGTTTCATTTTGCTCAATTATGGGATGAAAATCCTCTGCATCAGTTGAATTGAATTGTCTGATTTCAATGTCAACATAGATTGGTTCTTCAACCGTCTGATTTTCTTATTCAGAGGGTAGATCAGTGTTAACGTTGGGTTCATCATAAACAACATGTACTGATTCTTCATTTGATAAAGTTACTTTTTTAGAGCTCTAAATGCCTTGCTCATGTCTGAATATCCTTGAAAAATTCCTTCATCAACTTTTGCATCAAAAGTCTTCAATTGATCTTTTCCATTATTGTGAATGAAACACTTGCTTCCAAAGATATGGAGGTGAGAAATGTTTGGTTTTCTCCTATTTCATAGTTCATAAGGTGTCTTCCCCTAGCTTTGTTGATGATAGATCTGTTTTGAGTATAGCAAGCAGTTTTGACAGCTTCTGCCCAATACCTTTTTGACATGTTTGCTTCTTCTTTCTTTGTTCTAGCAGCTTCTTTTATGGTTATGTTTCTTCATTCAGCAACTCCATTGTGTTGTGGGGTTGTGGCAGTAGCTAGTTGATGTTGCATGCCTTTTTATTCACAATAGCTTCTGATAACTTGATTCAAAAATTCTTTGCCTCTATCAGATCTGATTTTGATTATTGTCAACTCCTTTTCATTTTGAAGTCTTTTTAGTTGATCATGCAGCTTCATAAGAGTTTCTTTGTCCTTGTTGAGGAAGAATGTCCAAGTGAATTTTGAGAAGTCATCCACGATCACTAAAGTGTATTTCTTTCCACTGATGCTTATTGGGGTCACTGGTCTAGACAAATCCATGTGTAGTAGCTGTAGAATTTGATTTGTTGATGATGTTGTCTTTGACTTGAATGAAGCTTTTATCTTCTTTCCCATTTGATAGGAGTCACAAATATTGTCCTTCTTGTAGACCATGTCTGGCATTCCTCTGACCGGATCATTTCTTTGCCAATCGATTGATTGTTTCGTAATTGAGATGGATCAGTCTCATATGCCATAGATGAATTAGTTCTGGTCTTGATTGAACTGGTAGACATACTTATGATGTTGTAGTTGACCAGTCTACTACGTACATGTTTTTCCTTTATTTTGCCTGTTAAAATCATCTATCATGTTTCTTCATTGATGACCCTGCACTTCTTCTTGTTGAACAAGACTTCGTATCCTTTATCACAGATTTGACTTACACTTAAAAGATTGTAATTTAGTCCTTCAACAAATGTGACATCACAAATCTCTAGATCATTCTTGATAAGGCTTCCAATTCTTTTTGTGATTCCTGGATTTTCATTTCCTCCAAAGTTGACTATAGGTCCATCTCTATTCTGATATTTCTTCAAACAATGTTTATTGCCTGTCATGTGTCTGGACCATCCACTGTCTATGTACCAGATGACATGCAAAACAAATTAATGCAATTTAGGTACCCAAATCTGTTTGTGTACAACAGTGTTAGTTCCAGATGGTGTAAGCCCTAGTCTGTATTTGAATGGGGGACTCTTATGCTTTTACACCACTGTTGTGGATAATCAAATGGGATTTCATAGAACTTCTTACCATCTGACATCCTTTCTCTACCTTTGTATGACTGAGCATGATTGGTCTTTAAGACAGGTTTTGCAATTGTCTCACATTTCTTTTCATACACTTTTCTGGTCCTGTTGGGGACCTTTTTGGGTGTAGAATGAAATATGGAACATTCCATATTTCTACTTTTAGGATTTCCATTTTTGACATTGGGTTTCCTATTGTGAATAGGAAGACCAATGTCCCAATCATTGTCAGAGGGGTATAATCTATTTTTCCCCTGAACTTATGATCCATTGATTTGTTCATTCTTTTGGATCCATAAGTAATTGGACGTTCATGTCTCTGACTTTCAAATGTGGATTTAACAAACTTGACTTGCTTGACATGTCTGAATTTTGCTTTAGGTTTGAAAGATGGTTCATAAGAGATACCCTTTTCAGATCTAAACTTTGGGTCAGACTTGACAAGATTCATCTATTCTGAGTAACCCAGACCCGACTTGTCTCCAGGTCATTTGGCTGGTTTGAACTCAAGAATGATTGATGATGTAGACTTGATCTGAATATGAAATTTCTTATTTAGATCAGGTCTGCTTTCGTCTTTCATAAAGGGATTGTTATTTCTTAATTTGAAAAGTTCATCTTTTAATTTCTGAATATCAGGTTTGAGATATTCAATTTATTTCTTTATAAGATCACAGTTTATTCTAATTTTTTTGAACTCACTATTAATATCTTTGAGAAATCCTTGATTATCTGCAGTCTCAAGATTTGGAACTGCAGATTTAGGACATGAACTAGATGAGGATGCTGAGTGTGAGAATAGTGATATTACCTCTTCTAATGCCATGAATGCATTTTCATCTGAGTTAGATAAGGGATCTGCTTGACTCTCATGAGTGGAGTCATCGTCTTCTTTGAAAGCTCGTCTGTTTCTTCCCTTGTCATATACTATTTCACGTTTCTCCTCATCTCCGGTTCTCCTGACTGGTTCAGGGCAATCTGTCTTGAAGTGTCCCAGTTTATATAGCACATCAAATCTTCTTGTTTCTTTCTTACTTGCTGAACATATTTTTTTTGATCATCCCTATTGTCCCTTCTATCATCTCTGCAATCGTCCTAACAATCTTTTTTAGCATGTTTCTCGTCTATCATCTCTTCTATCATCTTCTTTTCTTCTGTATCCATGATCTCTTCTATTTTGATTTTAAAACTTCCTGGTTGAGTGTGATAATCCTTTGACGTGTCTCATTATCAAAGCCATCTGATCTTGCAGTTGATCAATCGACATTGTTTGATTGTTTAAACCATTTAGTTTGAAGTTTCACCAGTAGGAGCAATTAGGGCTAGTGTTTCTTGAGTATTCTTCTTTACTTTGTTGTTCAACTCAAACTCATATGCATTTAGATCAGAAAAGAGTTCCACTGAGTCTAGTTTGGTTAGATCTTTTATAGCAGCTAGCACAGTAGTGATGATGTCCCATGATCCTGGAAAAGCTTTCAGAATTTTCATGTAGGTCACCTTTTGAGTGTACATTCGATTTAGCATTTGTAACTCATTAAGGAGTTCATGAAAACGAGCCTCCATCTTTTCAACATTTTCTCCTAACTTCATCTGAAAGCTCTCAAACTTTTGAACAGGAATTGCAAGTTTGTTGATTTGGACAGCTTTAGTACCTTCGCAGTAGTTGATAAGAGTTTTCCAGATTTCTTTTGTATATTTGCATCCTTTGATCTTCAAGAACATGTTTCTATCCAAGGCCTTCATTATTGTGTCCTTAGCAGCATTATCCAGACTGTTAATTTTCTAATCTTCTGGGGTCCATTCATGCTTTGGCTTTCTGTTGTATGGCTTAGCTATTTGAGTGACTTCATCTGTATTTACTTTCATGCTGGTGATTGGGCCATCTTCTATCACTGAGACCATATCTTCATGAATTTTAGCTTGGTGGGTACTCTAACAATTGTACTATTTGATTCCATACTAAAATATGACTTTTAAAACACAAGCTTTGGATCACTCCAACACACAGACCGCAAAGATGTCAGTTTTTAAGAGACACGCTCCAATACCACTTGTTGGTCCGCAATACAAGGCTTACGAGAGTTTAGAGGGGGTGAATGAACTCTCTTCGATTTTTGAGTTTCTTACTTTGTGATCAAATTTGGTCAGTACATGCAGACTACCAAGAAGCTCGTCTGGTTTTACTCGTCTGATTTTTCTCCAAAAGTAAGTGCAACGGAATAATGATATGTTTCAAAATAAGCCTTGATCATGGTTTTCAGTGTTGAGTAGTGTGATAAAGATTATGTAAGCACTGAATGTAAAATGGTGAAAGTAAATAAGACGTGAAGTGTTATCGATCTCCGGAGTGGCGTAATCTCCTACGTGACCGCTTCTCCCGTGACTCAGGAGGTACCACTATTATACTTTAGACTAATACAATAGGTAAGTGTCCTTGACACCCCGTACATGCCTCACACCCCGTAGATGCTTCACACCCTAAGTAGGCAATCCTTGACACCCCGTAGATGTTTCAGTGGTCAACTTGCATGCAACTCATCTGAAGAAATTCCTTTCTTCAACAGCTCATCTATCTTATTTGATGTTCCTTCACACCCCGCAGATGCTTAAACATGTTTGCCCTTTTCTTGAGAACTTGGTTGATAAGTATAGTTGTGTTGTATCAAATTAATGATACAAGGATGAGAGACTTTAGCTGGATTTGACTTTGTAGATCCTGATTGCAGCTCTCTTGTTCAAGTAGATCACTGGAGAGTTTTTGTTTTTGCTTAGTTTTTTATCTACTTGAATCCTAGATTTGGATTGGTAAGCTTCTGAAATGAAGATCTTGTTGAGAGATGACTTGCAAGATTTATTTCGATACATAGCTTCTCTTTTCAATATTTCTCAACTCTATATTCCTGTTGTTCTTCTTCATCTTGTTACAGATTCGTATGGTAAGGTGTACCGTTGAAGAATGAGTGGTTCCGATTGATTGCCGAGTTGTCACTAGATCTATTTGAAATTTTCCCGTTCAGCTTTTAGCCGTTGGAGCCTTGTACTTGATGGCTTGTAAAAGATAACTTTATAGGATCAAATGTTATTTCTCCACTTGTATGATTTCATAGCCATTAGATCAAATGTTGATCGGATGGATAACAACACGCCCTTTAATTTATCACTTCATTTGTCTTTTAGTCACTTGAGAGCATTTAGTAGTCTCTGATATGATCTTTTACTCGTCTGGATACTTCACACTTAACTCGTCTGGTCTTCAATACTTCTACTCGTGTCTGCTATTTGCTTTGCTTTTTGGTCTGCTTTTCATCAACTGATTCTGTCTTGAGAAGTCTTGATAGTTGGTTGGACAAGAGTCTGGTCTTCTAGTCGTCTGGTCTTCTTGTCTTCAAGTCTTCAAGCCTACAGTATCTTAGACTATGAATACAAAGACAAAGTCTGACTAATCCAAAACAATTCACATGTCAGACTACTAAGAAAACTTATACTTGGTTTCTAAACCAACTATTTTGGTATCATCAAAACTTCTAGTCTAACTTTGCCATTTTTCTCCTTTTAATCTTCGGAACCACTTTTGGCATTTTTCTTGGACTTCTCTTTCTGGTTGGGGCAGTCTTATTCTATATGCCCATTTTCTCCACAGTTGAAGCAATCGGCATTGTCTTTCCAACTTTTGCTTTTGGATTTTCTCTTTTGTAGCATCATGAAATTTCTGAACTTTTGACCCATCAAAGATTCATCGTTCCTTCACATTCCGATTCATCTCCAAAGGATGATTCTTGAGATTTCAAGGCTAGAACACTGGTCTCAAAATGTTTGAATTTTTGTGCATTCATACGTTGTTCATAAACCAAGTGTTCCTATAGATTCATCTTTAGAAAGGACTGAAAGATCATTCGCTTGCTCTATGGCAGTAGCCTTAGCTTCCTATTTGGGAGGGAGGGAATGAAGTATCATAACGTTCTGATCCACAATAGAGATGTCCTTACTGTTGGTCCTTTGAAAAGGCTTTGGTTAAGTTTAGAGGGGAGGGGGGAAGAAACTTAACACTTTAAACTTTTGGAGTTAACAAACTCTGCAAGTTCAGTAGCCTGCTGACTGCTCAGGAGTCTGCTGACCACTCAGTAGTCTTCTGACAGCTCAATAGTTTGCTAACTGTTGATTTTACTGAATTTGTTGCAGCGGAATATATTCAAGTTAAGCCTTGTTACTTGTTGTTAAACTACGATACCAAGTATTAGATACTTAGTAGTGTAAGTGTGTGATCCAGTTACTAGTTTCAGTAGGTTGATGTGCTTAATATACTAAATGCAGAAAGTAAATGCAGAAAGTAAATAGGCAGATTTTATAGTGGTTCCAGGTGGTGTAATCCTGTCAGTCCACTCTTCTCCTGTGATGTTGGAGGTAATTCACTAGAGATCCTTGAGGTTCTAGTTACAAAAATCCCTAAGTTGTCTGTCCTTCACCAATAACTATGGCTTCACAAACTGAACACTTGAAACAGGTAGGATTGTTGCTCCAAAGTATTCCACTTGCCCTTGAAGGGTAGTATTGCCTCTTCACCAGCTCCACCAAAAACAACAGTCCTTGACACCCAAAGATGCTTCACTGTCTTTAGCAGGTTTCTTGTAAAAGAAAGTTTGAATCAAGCAAGTGATTCAGCTTTCAGCAGCTTGATCAGGATGAAATGATCAGCACCATGGAATTTTCAAGTTTGTGAACTTGATGTAACTTGACAGTAGGTTACACTTGAAGAATAGACTGGATCAGTAGCTTTAAGCTCAGTAATGTCAGCAGGGTGATTTCAGGATAAGAATCTGATAGCTCAAGATTGATTGTTGTTTTTCTTCAATTTTCATCATCTGTTTTTGTATCAGGGGTCTCCTATATATAGGTGAGAATCCTTGTGACTTATGTTTGAAATTCAAACATAGCCGTTTCAGATTTGTCCCCATATTGACTTGCATTATGTCCCTGTACATAATACTGACACTGTCAGTTTACTTTTTGACAGTTTTCAGACTGTCCACCCTTTGACCTATTTCCATTGGATAAAGCTCTGAATCTTTCCAATGTCCTTTTAATCTTAACCAATGATTTGTTGACAAAATCAAGAGTTGTTATTGTTAGGTGTGATGCCCGAAAGACAATTTTTGTAATTGTTTTATTTAATAAATGAATTGACATTATTATTCATATTTATTATTCTCATATTCACCGATGTGACAATAGTATTTACACTACATAAAACCCTAAAGTATATCGTTTATGTAATCACTTAACTCAGTGTATGGTATATACACGGGAGGATTGTGTTAGTGAAGATGTACTTAAAATACAATTAGCCTGTAGTGAAGTTAATCGAGAGTATCGGGTCTCTCCTTTAACGTGCTATTAATGCGCCATAAAACAATAGGTGTGATTGTCTTATCCGGACTTTCGGTTAAGAGAACCAAGTAGGGCATTTATATATGACAGATATATCATATAGGGCTGGACCGATTTGACTAGAGTTCACGATATAATTCCGTAATTGAGAATTCTTATCGAATCAATGGATGATCATATTTATGGATATATCTTAATCCTGAGGTGATCACAGTCAACTACTTGAATCAGTATGAAGTTTGACTTGACGGTTAAGGATTACACTGAGTCTGTGGTATGAATTACCCCATCTTGGCATTGTACTGGATTGAGTGAGTAGTCTATGTTATCACAGATACATAATCCATTCCTTCCATTTATGGAAGTAGATAGACAGTTCCCTTGTTTGTTAATCCTAGAAACTGATCGATCCATGGAGTTCATATTACACTGATTAGCTACCAGTGAGTTGTATGAATTAATTGATCACTAGGGGTTAATGGTAAATAAGGATAAGAGGTTTTAAAAAGGGTTAACGGTAACTTCCCGATTTAGAATGAACAGTCTATGGAGGATTAATCCATATGTAATGATTATATCAATGGACGCTTATTATTATTCTCGTGAGGAGATAAATATAATCTTATAATCGGAGGAGTGCAGTCACGGGATTATGGTGGCATATTCCTGTGATTGATTTATCGAATATAATTATTCTGTTCGTAAGATAATTATTTATTTGATTTATCGGAGCCGCTGATTATTAGTCCACGGTCACGACGTGCCTCCTAATATATCATAGCTATTCTCGGACGTCGAATCCTAATAATATTAATTTAGTTCTTGTTGGACTTTATTAAAACGATATGTGAATTAATTGTTTAGTGGACTATTAAATTAGTTGGGCTAAATAATTAAATATGTGGAAAAGACATTTTCCATAATCTTGGCCCAATTATTGTGTTATGGAAAAATTAATATTGACTAGGTCAATGTATGTAAATTTCGCCCCATGCTATTTTTATGGAACAAGAAATTGTTTTCTTGTGTATTAATAAGACATGTGCATAAAATATTTATTGGATAAATATTTATGGAATGAAATAAAGATAAATATTATTCTAGATTTGTTCTAGAATATTATGGGATTATCTTTTATTTGATAGGATTATTATAATTGATTTTGTATTAATTATTAAATCCTTGGAGGCTAAGTTTTACTCTCCTATATAAAGAGAGTTCTTCCAAGCCTTAGACACACAATATTTTCGAGTTCCACCTCTTACAGAGGAGGAAGAAATTTCGGCCAAGAGGGTTGGAGAAAAATCTTGGAGATTTTTCCGGGTAGCATATCGGAAGGATTCGAGACGAGGATTTCCTTCCACCGGGAGTTGCTTGGATCACACGTACGGAAGATCGTGGTGCTCTTCACACCTTCGTTCGTTCTTTCTATTGCGGTTCTCCAACTTGGATTTTGAGATCCAAGAGATATGTTCTACAACCCCCTTGTAGATGTAGATCTGGTTATTTTATTACGTGTATTTTATAGATCTTGTTCCTTAAATCGCTTCCGCTGCGGATGATATTACTAACAGTGGTATCAGTCGCCATGGTGATATATATTTATACGTATAAAATTTTAGATCTAGGAGTGGTAAAACATGTGGATTTTTTGTCCCATTTTTTTTTTTTAAAAAAGGGGCCGAGGCACATGCTTAATTTTTATGTTATGAATGTCTTGGTTGAAGAGATGGATTGGGGTTGGTACTATTTACTCGTTAGATCTATTGTAGCTCCTTTGATTAGTATCAATTGAGCATAGGATTTGTAATTTAAATATGTTGCATTCGAAAATTTATGTAAAAAGGTAGTACCTTTTGGTTTTTAATTTTGATTCGGGTTCGAGACGACGAAGAAGATGTGTTGAAGATCATCAAGAAGGTAAAAACGGGAGGAGGCCGAATTGTTTTTTTTTTATAATGGGCGGCAGCAGCATTGCTTTAATCATATTTGTCAAATTGTGTATTTAGTCACGGCAAATTTTTTAATTTTTTTTCCATGCGGCAATTATTTTATTTTAGTTGACCTAATTTTGCATGCAGTAATTAATAAGGCGGCAGCTTCTTTGGTAATACTGTAAAGGAAAGTTTTTGGTAACCTAATTTTAATTCTGCCGTAAATAAATAAAAAAAAATTATAAAACAATCTAATATAGATATATTTTAAATATATTGGTATATTACGGCCTCCTCTCCTCGTCGTTCGTGGTTCGTGATCGGCGGTTCGAGTTTAAGATTCGAAGATCAAGACTCGAAGACATAGATTATGTAAATTACTGTTTTCCTAGGATAGATTAGATACGGGGGTACTAACAATCCATCTCGGTGTTTAAATTTTCCGCAATTTATTTTTTATGTGTTTGATCATAAAATAGACATAAAATCGGAATTGCCATGACATGCATCATATCATAAATTCACTCCATGCATACATGTAGAATTTTAATTTTGGTAATTAAAATAGACATGTATAAAAACTCGTGTAATTAGTTGAAATTTAATTAATACGTGGTAATTAATTAATTTAGTAACTAATTAAAGATCCGAGGACGGGTTATGAAATCGTTAAGCCTTTTCGGTGTGTGTTCTCGGTGAACCGCCTTAAAAGCCCAAACCGCGATCACGTTTTCGATTCGTAGTGTCTCAGAGATTGAATGATGGTAAAAGAACAATAAATCTTGGATAAAAGCGGTCCGCATATAGGTTGGGTGGTCAATTGAGCTTGGCTCGACCGACTTAATCCTCCTAGTGTGATGTATGCACGGGGGTCCGGCAAGACTAAGCTACACCGGAGAGCGGAGGGGTGATTCCTTCTTATCTCAATGGGGCTCTCTTGACCCGACTTCGTCCGACTGTCACATATGTTCCAACGAATAGGACGGGTAGGCTTGCCTACGTTACCGACACCATTCGGAATCCTTGATTTGATGTGCTTTTATGTTAACATCAAAAAGACGTGGTTAGTTAACCCACCACCACTTCCAAAAATATTGAGTGGGAGCGGGGGAGGCGACAACCAACCCCACGGCCTCTACTATAGATACAAGTAAGTGAGAGAAGGGTGACGCCTCGCGGCGCTTTGATTTCGTCCCCCTACGGATGGTGTTCACCCCTATCAACATTCGTGCCTTGGTCTCCGAAAGGATAGGATTTTTGGGTACTCGTCGGGTCACTGACCTATCCTACGACGGCACACTCGGGGCATACCTAAGAGATCCGATATAGTAGGTCACACTCATCATGGGTATTCTTGATAATATCTAGGCTAAAAAAGGAAGGTAGTCAATGAATAAAGGGATGTTCGATTCTCGTGGGATGTTCGATTCTCTCAAGTTATTCATTGATGAGATTGTCTCGATTTAACCGTCATCTCTTTGACCTACCCTACGGCGGCACGGAGATGCGAGGTTAAAACCTTGGAATGGTAGAGTAGACTTAGTTTTTAGTTTACAATTCTTAAAATAAAATAATATAGTAGTGTTAAACTTGAATTAATTTATGTCATTTTATTTACAGCATTATCCCTTACTAAATTGCTTAAAAATTTATAATTGACTAGTATTGACTTCTTTAAAAAGTGGAAAGTAACTAGGACGTTGAACTAGTTAATCGATAATGCAATTAATTTTCGAAAGAGATATTTTCTCTTAAGCCTTTTAAAAACCAGTGACATATAGGTATGTCACTAGTGTCATTCGTGTCAAATGGAAGACAAACTTAGTTTGATCAAAGGTGATTTCGGACTTTGAAATTCTTCTAGTGAATTTTGAGTGTGTACACGAGTAATTTTCTAATTGAAAAATCGGAAAATCATGAAGTGTTACTAGTTGGACGATATTTGGAATCGATGAACTAGTGGGAGCTTTATGATTTGTTGTTTTCTAGAACATTAGAAAAGTGTAACTGACTACACACGTAACCGTTCTAATTGAAAAACCGGAAAGTCATGAAATGTCGCTAGTTGGACGATATTTGGAATCGATGAACTAGTGGGAGTTCTATGATTTGTTGTTTGTCTGGAAATATTGGAACTATGATATTTTTTCTAAATCGGAAAATCATAAAGCATTGCTCGTTAGACGGTATTTGGAACCGATAAACTAGTGGGAGCTTTAATATGATTTGTTGTTTTTCCGGTATCTTAGAAAATCCGAGAAGTCCAGACGAGTAACACTCGAAATAGACATCCCATGGTTCAAGAGTAGTGTCTACTCAAACGAACCGCTGGTTCAAGACTGTTTCCATTCATGGAAAGTCAAGAATGGGAGAATATGTCTAAAAGTGTTAGTCATCTAAACTGAGAAAACTTTAAGGCTGAACCGAAAATTAATTAACTGAAAATCATAGGATAAGGACAATGATTTTGGATCGCCAACCTATAAATCCTTGGCGATTTTCTCGAGCTAAGTTCTTTGGCAGAACAAGGTAGCAGTGCATTTAACGATTAAAAGAGTAAACAACGGGCAGTTAATTTTAGCTAGAATAGTGGGAGTGATATAAGGAAATGAATCTCGGATTCAATCCTTGGATATCGTGGAAAAATTATTTTCTGTTTAAGATTCGTTGGAACGAATGGATTTACCTTATATTCGATAATTTGTTTGTCGTATAGAAAGTGAATATACCATTTGTAGTACGAATCCAAGACTCGGACTTTTGTTTGATAAAGTCAAAACCACTTAGAACCACTGAAATATGTATATAAAACACATCTTAAGAACTATTAAAAGCAATTGGTTTCTATATTTAGATAAACGCTTCTTCATATTCCATAGTTAGTGCATAGTCCCTAAAAGACAAGACTTGAAGACTGGCTCAGGTTGATTCCTTTCTCCCAGTCTGGTTAGATTGTCTCAAAGGTTCAATGACTAAGTTTCCTTTCAATTGGGAAAGGATAATGGATATAAAGACGTAACATAGCTTGTTCATGACGACCATCGGGGTCTGATGAAAGATACGAGCTAGTAGGAGCTTCCGAGTAGTGACTTCTTGTCTGATAACTATTCAAACACTCCGGAAAGTTTATCCAAAATATTTTAAGGTTTCTCTGTTTTCAACAGAGATAGAGTATTCTATACTCGGAATAGGCCATTCATAGTCCTCGAGACTGATGCTCAGCCTGCCTCATTGTGACATGTTCTCACTAAGTGAGAAACCGTTAAATTGCCTTACATAGTTTTTAGATGTGCTACAATACACTGCTTAACTCAATAAAGATATTGGAAGCAAAATAACAGTTTACATTGAAATGTAAGACCGAGAAGTCCACATAGAATATGCTTTGGAATTTACGGATAAGGTGTGGATTCGGTTCACCCCACTTCCATAAATATAAGCATTTAGCACACGGTGCTTGAAGGTAGGTCTGGAAATTTCGCGAACATGTTCGGTCAGTGACCAATTGTTATATATCTTGTAGCATTGAGAAAAAGGTTTGTTATAAGATTCTTGAAATCGGGAAGGGACAGTTATACTGTTGCATCCTTTCTGATAGAGTCCATGAACAGCAAAACCTTAAACCTTGAAGTACATTTACTAAAGGTAGTTACTAACTGATTAAAATCATACCACATCCAACATCGGTTGTTGGTGATAACACTAAATACTACTAAACTAGATCAGAATTTCGATCCACCCAGAATGTAATGGGAGTATGGTTTATCCATTACCCATTACGCATTTTGCGGACTTTGTATTCTGAGGATCGATTGATGACCTATGGCTCTTTTGTGAGCAGTATAGGATTCTGATAATAGAGGTTGGTTTAATAGCCATAACCCTGTGAATGGAGTTCGGTACTCCAGTTATGTTCATACTCTTGTAGAACCACCTGAGCGTCTCAGGCCCAGTGGGAGTAATTGGATCTACACGGAAAAGAGTAGAATGCATAGGAAAGTTTATCTTTCAGAGCAAAGCTTGAGTGGTCTAAGGGTAATTCCCTAAGAAGTAGAGAGTTAATCAGACCTTGAACTCTCTTACCACTTAGTATTGCATGATTTCGTTCAAAAGCAGAAAATATGGGTGATTCCCTGAGACTTTCTTGCCAAACAAACGGAGTCTGGATTCATTCGGAACAAAAGGGTATTGCCTTATGAACTTATGACAGGATGACTGTCAAGGCTTATGTCCTTTGTGGATAAAAAGCAAACCTCTTGGTCACTTGAAGTCATATATTTCTACAATATGTGTAGTTGACCAGAATATTGATAAGTCTGTTCTAGACTGGATATCAATTTAGTACAGTAGTGAATATATAAATATATATTAGTGTTTGTGAAGGATAACACTGCACCAGTTGGAATCAACATGGGTGTGTTATCTGAAGTCAGAATCTGACAATGCCACAATTCTCTGCAACAGAGATTTGGACAACATTCTGAAGAGCTTGACTCGGTTGAATTCATTAGAATCAGTCACTGTCCATCTTATTGGTTAAGATGATGCATCTGTGTATGCAACATTCAACGAGGAAGTTCTACCCTATGCCTCAGGAATTACTCTCTAAATCTTTGGATCAAGAGAAATGGGATAGATTCTCTTTATAGTAAGAGATGGTCAGGTTATTGAACGTCAACTTTGATCGAATCTTAGATTCGGCTGTTAACAAAGCAAGTTTAGTATGTCCTTTAGTATCTTGAGAGAACGAGGAATAATATGCGGACATATTCATGTGTGAACTTGGATATGTGTGATACACTGATTTTGACTTTAGGTCAGATTGAGGATGATCGTTAAGTCGATCTCGGGCTCAGTGTTTACTCAGTACCACATGATTATATGGACCGGTAACGTTTCGATTCTACGGATCGTCTCAAGCCGACAACCTGACTAATCATTAAGACCCATGACATTTAGATGTAGGTGCTCCCCGAGTCACTGACCTATCCTATGACGGCATACTCGGAGTGTACTTTGGAATCTGAAATGGTTATGATATGCTTAATGGGTACTAGAATACGGGTTGGGTCTCCATTGCTTTAGAGCTAGTGGGAGATGTAGTTTGTTGTATTTTAAATAATAGGGTGTGCTCTAAAACAATTAATCACATGCTTTCGTGCAAGAGGGAGATTGTTAGGTGTGATGCCCGAAAGACAATTTTGTAATTGTTTTATTTAATAAATGAATTGACATTATTATTCATATTTATTATTCTCATATTCACCGATGTGACAATAGTATTTACACTACAGAAAACCCTAAAGTATATCGTTTATGTAATCACTTAACTCAGTGTATGGTATATACACGGGAGGATTGAGTTAGTGAAGATGTACTTAAAATACAATTAGCCCGTAGTGAAGTTAATCGAGAGTATCGGGTCTCTCCTTTAACGTGCTATTAATATGCCCATAACACAATAGGTGTGATTGTCTTATCCGGACTTTCGGTTAAGAGAACCTAGTGGGGCATTTATATATGACAGAAATATCATATAGGGCTGGACCGATTTGACTAGAGTTCACGATATAATTCCGTAATTGAGAATTCTTATTGAATCAATAGATGATCATATTTATGGATATATCTTAATCCTGAGATGATCACAATCAACTGCTTGAATCAGTATGAAGTTTGACTTGACGGTTAAGGATTACACTGAGTCTGTGGTCTGAATTACCCCATCTTGGCATTGTACTGGATTGAGCGAGTAGTCTGTGTTATCACAGATACGGAATCCATTCCTTCCATTTATGGAAGTAGATAGACAGTTCCCTTGTTTGTTAATCCTAGAATCTGATCGATCCATGGAGTTCATATTACACTGATTAGCTACCAGTGAGTTGTATGAATTAATTGATCACTAGGGGGTTAATGGTAAATAAGGATAATTATTTATTTGATTTATCGGAGCCGCTGATTATTAGTCCATGGTCCCCGACGTGCCTCCTAATATAGCATAGCTATTCTCGGACGTCGAATCCTAATAATATTAATTTAGTTATTGTTGGACTTTATTAAAACGATATGTGAATTAATTGTTTAGTGGACTATTAAATTAGTTGGGCTAAATAATTAAATATGTGGAAAAGACATTTTTCATAATCTTGGCCCAATTATTGTGTTATGGCAAAATTAATATTGACTAGGTCAATGTATGTAAATTTCGCCCCATGCTATTTTTATGGAACAAGAAATTGTTTTCTTGAGTATTAGTAAGACATGTGCATAAAATATTTATTGGATAAATATTTATGGAAAGAAATAAAGATAAATATTATTCTGGATTTGTTCTAGAATATTATGGGATTATCTTTTATTTGATAGGAATATTATAATTGATTTTGTATTAATTATTAAATCCTTGGAGATTAAGTTTTACTCTCCTATATAAAGAGAGTTCTTCCAAGCCTTAGACACACAATATTTTCGAGTTCGACCTCTTAGAGAGGAGGAAGAAATTTCGGCCAAGAGGGTTGGGGAAAAATCTTGGAGATTTTTCCGGGTAGCATATCGGAAGGATTCGAGACGAGGATTTCCTTCCACCGAGAGTTGCTTGGATCACACGTACGGAAGATCGTGGTGCTCTTCACACCTTCGTTCGTTCTTTCTATTGCGGTTCTCCAACTTGGATTTTGAGATCCAAGAGGTATGTTCTACAACCCCCTTGTAGATGTAGATCTGGTTATTTTATTACGTGTATTTTATAGATCTAGATCATTAAATCGCTTCCGCTGCGGATGATATTACTAACAGTTATATGTCCTTATCCTTGTAATCTTCCAATGTGACCTTTGATTAAATCGAAATATGCATTCAGCAGATTCTTGTATATGTATGTCTGCTAAAATACTTATCAGTCAGCTGTCTGAAGTTTTCTGTGTTTATAATACACTTTAGCTGACTGTCTTTTATCTAACTTTTAACTGTGAAGTTAGATTACACCAATTTGAACATAACTAAGTTCCAATCACCACTTAACTTATGGAACTTAGACCTTGTACACACGGTATATGTAATCAGTTTAGGTCATCACAGACTTCCTTGAATTCTGATTCCATATCCTTGACTTTAAAACTAAGTTTTATCCATTAGCATAACTGAGTTTGAGCCCTCAGCCTTCAGTCTACAGCAGGTTTATAAACTAGTCTACTGACTTAGGTACCTTACTGACCTAGACAGGTCTACTGTTGAAAGTCAGCTGACCTATTACATTGCTTGTTTGATCAAACCTATACAAAGATCAAACTCTAATAAACCTATACATTTAATCTAGACATCTTTTTGTCTTTGCTCTATAACAGCTAGTCTGGCACTCCTCACTAAATCTTAAAATATGTCTAACAATTTCCCCCATTTTGGTGATTATGCCAATACCCTCCTTACAGCAAAGCAAAAAGGATAAAAACAAAAACAGAACTATTTCAGTCAATTCTCAATATAATCATATTTGTTCATCATTATTACAAACTTGATTCAGCAAAAGATAAATAAATATGAAAGTCTGCTGATCTAGTTCCTCCTTTCTCTTTCTTGTCTCTCTCTTTCTGGTTGTTCTTGATATTCTCTTATCTGCTTGACCATGTCTCTCAGCCATTGATTTTCAATAAGGGAAAAATCAATATGAGGATTTACTTCCTTCCACCATTTCCATGCCTCAGGTAGAGTTAGATTGATTTGGTGTACTCTGAATCCTAGACGTATGTACAGTTGTTTGAACTCTTCCAGTGACTCTTTTGCTGATGTAGTAGGTAGACTTCTTCCAACTCTTCCACCTCTACAACCTCTGTGTGAAGGTCTTAAAGCCTTAACTCTAGCTTCCCAGAACTTGAGTCCCAAAAAGGAATTTAGCCCCTCATGGAAACCCTTGTCATGGTAAGGTCTCCTCTTATTGTAGTATTGCTTCTTATATTGTTTGAAGAGGTCATCAGTCCGCTGAAGTCTGCCAGGTGCAGGTTCTCTAAAATGCATTTGTATCAGCCTCCCATTTCTTTTGAGCAAAAATTCTTGCAGCCACTTTTGCTACTGTTGTCTGGGTCTCTTCCCCCTTATTGACATCATCAACAAAATGGGAAAGCAGGCCATGAACACTCGCTCATTTAAAAATTTTCTATTCAATTCAAAACTGAAATAGGATAATTTCCTAAGAATTACTTAGAGGAAACAAAGGCTACATATATAAAAAACTCTTAAATATCGGGCTAAAGGTTTGACTTTTTGGTTTACATAGGTTCACATATACTTATAATATAAAGTTTGAATTGAAATGTGATCACTAAGTTATTTAGTTGACCTTCCATAATTTCCGTTCTAGTGTCAACTACAGTAATCCTTTCTTCCAATGTTTGCTACAGCAGATTGATCCTTTTAGTAACCTTAGGATCCAAAGCAACATGTTGAAGTGTTCCAAAAGGGTCAGCCACAGCAGGCTTGTGTGCTTCAGCAAGGTTGTCAAGCTTCTTGTGAATGGAGGCAAACTGTTCTTTCAAGAAATGATCCTTGAGTGTATTGCCTTGTTTTATTCATCTTACATCTTTGGTTAGATCAGCAAGAGAAAACTGAGTGGATGTAATGTTGGAAGTAACTGTTTCAGTAGTCATCCCTCTATTTTCAACCAAATTCATCCAATCTTCAAATATTTGCTCTTGTCTATTGAGTTGAGTTCTTAACTGTGTAATGTCATCGCTGACTGCTCTCAACTCATTCAAAACATATGCTGGTACTGCACCATCCATACCTCCATCCATGTGTCCAGCAGCATCATCAACAGGTTCTTCCACATTATAATTTGCCCTCTGTCTGCTGACAACCATGGCCCAACTCCTATCCCTTCCAGCAGGGTCAGGACTTCCTTCAACCACAACACCAAAAATATCTTCCAAAATTGGATCTTGTGCAGGTTCCAAAACATGTTCCTCCTCAAAGATTGGTAGATGTGCCTGTTGAGGTTTAGCAGCAACGAGTTCTTCCTCAGGCACTTGGAACTCCACATCACTAAAATCAGAGTCCAGGAGCTATTCATCCTCATCAACAGCAGCCTGCTGACTATCCTATCCTTCAGTACCTTTTTCCATAGTAGACTGTACTACTACAGCCTGTTCTTCAACAATTGCAGGGGATTCCTCCAATCCCATTGTAAGTTCCAACCTTTGTCCAGGTGCTGTCTAATCCTCAGCAACCTGTACCTTTAGTTCCGACCTTTGTTCAGATGCTGTTAGTTCATCAGCAACCTGAACCTCCTCAAAATGTGTGGGTGATCCTTCCAACCCCATCACCAAATCTATTCTCTGTCCAATCACTATTTGTTCCTCAGTGAATAGGACCCTCTCTTCCACAAAAATAAAAGGAAAAATAGAAATATTTTCCTCTAGCACTCCTCTATCATCAGCAAACTTCCTTAGAGTGTCAGCAGCTTTAGATAAAGTGTCCTGAGTGTCAAACCACTCCTGATATTGTGCTGAATCCTCATAGTTGATGTCAGGCTCATTATGTGCTATTACCAACTCTTATTCAAATTTTTAGTTCGCTGATCATCAGGATTCACATCAGTTTCCACAACTAAGAATGTATCAGACATACTGACCAGCCTATTATTTCCAAAATTTATTCCATCATTGATTAGAGCCAAATCATCTATAGTTAGATCTTCCAGATCTTCATCCATTTGATCAGTTTCTGGCCCTCAGCAGACGTTCCAGCACCAGTAGACTGTTCTACTCTTGGTTCAGTTGACAATGCAGTAGGTGTGAGGAAATTTCAATCTCCTGGCAATTAACTATGGTAGTAAATGCCTCTCTATTATCTTTTATCACAATGTTTATCTAGAAATTTGCAACATTCGTTTAGGAGATGCTTTCCAACCTGAGATTTAGGACATCTTCCAATCGTTCATATCTTCTGATTCTTCAACCAATACTGATAGCCAACTCAGTTTTATTAGCATCAACAACAAACCCTCTGACACTTTGGCTCATTCCAATGTGAATATCATCCTTGTCCGCCATTAGAGATGAAAAAGATGAAGAAGAAAGCTTTCAAATCTGTGTTCACACAGTGTATTTGCAAATAAAAATGATCTGAAAGTCATATGTAATGTCTCTATGTATATATCTGTATATATAGAGAAAGTAGTGGGTGGTAACTGTCAGATAAAGTGCTGTACGTGCACTGTAGCATTAACCACGATTAAAGTAGGAATAAATGTGATGTTGCCACGTGTCCCACTAATTGATTCAATGAGAGTTGTAACCGTTGGATATTTTTAACTGCGGTTATAAAGGATAAGAATAATATCCAATTACTGTTGACATTCATTTAAGTTTGACTGTCTTGTAACATATAACTCAGCAGCCTTCATCTTCAGTAGACTTGGATCAGCAGCCTGCTGACAAGAATGCCTCAGCAGTCTGCTGACAAAGTAACTCTACTGATCTACTTGTATCCTTGTTTTGTCCAACTGATAATACAAGATGAAGTTTAATACAAATGACTGATCTGTCAAGTGAGCTCACCCAACAGGACAAAGACCAATCCCCTTGGAAACTTCATTTGGTCAATTGTCCAAACACGTATAAGTAATGAAATTGTTGATACCAATGACTAATCTGCTAAGTGAGCTCACCCATCATAGGAAAGACTAATCCCCTTGGTGAATTCTAGTACACTGCTGATCATTAAAGTATATCAGTCAAATTTTATGATTCCGAGTTCAGTCCTTAACTTAGCAAATCTTTCACTATCCAATGGTTTTGTGAATATATCAGCATGTTGATCTTCAGTAGGGATGTAAAGAACCACCACATCTTTCTTTTCAACATGATCTCTTATAAAGTGATGTCTCACATCTGTGTGCTTGGTTCTTGAGTGCAAAACAGGATTTTCTGTGATTGCAATTGCACTTGTGTTGTCACACATTATAGGAATTTCTATTTCTTCAATTCCATAATCTCTTAATTGTTGTCTTAACCAAAGTATTTTTGAACAACAACTTCCAACAGCTATATATTCATCTTCAGCAGTAGAAGTTGATATTGAATTATGCTTCTTTCTAAACCAGGAAACCAGTCTATTTCCCATTAACTGACAGGTTCCTGTAGTGGTTTTTTCTATCAATCATGCATCCTGCATAATCAGAATCTGAGTGTATATAACTTTGAAGCTTCCATCTTTTGAATACCATATCCCTACTCCCAAAGTATCTTTTAGATACTTGAGAATCCTTTTGACTGCAGCTAAATGACTTTCCTTTGGTTTAGATTGAAATCTTGCACAAACACCTACATCAAAGGATATACCAGGTCTGCTGGGAGTAAGGTACATCAGACTGCCTATCATCCTTCTGTATAAAGTTTGATCAACATCTTTGCCTTCTTTGTCTTCATCCATTCTGATGTTTGTACTCATAGGAGTTGATACCTTAGTGCTATTTTCCATGCTAAATTTCTTCAGTAACTTCTTGGTATATTTAGTTTGATGAATGAAGATTCCATCTTTCATTTGCTTGACTTGTAATCCCTAGAAATAGTTCATTTCTCCCATCATACTCATTTGGAACTTGCTTTTCATGAGATTAGCAAACTTTTCACATAGAAATTCATTTTCAGAACAAAAAATTATGTCATTAACATAAATCAGTACCAGCAGGGGGCTGTCTCCTTCATTGATTTTGAAAAGAATCTTGTCAATGGTTCCTTTGGTAAAACCATTGCTCACCAAGAATTGAGATAGGGTCTCATACCTTGCTCTTAGTGCTTGTTTCAAACCATAAAGTGCCTTATTGAGTCTGTACACTTTATCTTCTTGATCATTAACTTCAAATCAAGGAGCTTGCTAAACATAAACCTCTTCTTCTAGAATGCCGTTCAGAAATGCACTCTTGACATCCATCTAGTATACTTTGAAGTTTTTGTAAGCAGCATATGCCAAGAATAATCTTATAGTTTCCAATCTTGCAACTGGGGCATATGTCTCATCAAAATCTATTCCTTCTGCTTGAGAATAGCCTTTTGCTACTAGTCTGGCCTTATTTCTCACAATGGTACCAAATTCATCCAATTTGTTTCTGTATACCCATTTGGTTCCAATTATATTTGCACGATTAGGCCTTTCCGGTAGTGTCCAAACTTGATTTCTTTCAAATTCATTCAATTCCTCTTGCATAGCAATTATCCATTCTGGATCTGATATTGCTTCTTCAACAACTTTAGGTTCTATTTGGGATAGAAAACAAGTAAACATTGCTTCCAATTGTCTTCTAGTCCTTACACCTTGCTGTATATTGCCAATAACTTGCTCAGCAGGGTGATCCCTTAACCATTTTGGATTTTGGTTAGATTGATTCTCAGGAACATCATCTTCTGTAGGGTCTGTTGTTGCTTCAGCAGGGGGTTCAGCAGATCCTTGAACTGCCTCAGTTGTTGCATCAGTAGTGTTACCAGTAGGGTGTTCACCAGGGGCAGAGTCAGAAATCTTTAAGTCATTTGCCCTTTCCAAAATATCAACACATTCTGGATCAGTGGCCTGTTGATTCCAAGTAGGTTCTGAAGCTTCATATTTCATTGCAGTGAACTTAGGTTCATCAAATACAACATGTATTGATTCTTCATGTTTCAGTGTCCTTTTATTCAGTACCGTGAATGCCTTGCTAACAGTAGAATAACCCAAGAAGATTCCTTCATCTGATTTTGGTTGGAATGTCTTCAATTTGCTCCTTATGATTTAGTATAAAACATTTGCTTCCAAATGGATAGAAATAGGATATATTAGTTTTCCTTCCATTCCAAATCTCATAAGGTGTCTTCAGCAGCTTTTTGTTCACTGAGGTCCTATTTTGTGTATAGCATGTTGTATTGACTGCTTCAGCCCAATATATTTCAGGTAATAGTGCTTCACAGATCATAGTTCTTAGTACTTCTTTCAAATTCCTATTTCTTCTTTCGGCAACACCATTTTGCTGAGGTGTACCAGCAACAGCTAGTTGATGCAGCACACCATTCTGCTCACAGTTTTCTCTTATAACTTTATTGAGAAATTCAGTTCCCTTGTCTGATCTGATCTTCACTACTGTCAAACATTTCTCAATTTGCAATCTCTTCAAAAGTTCAGGAATCTTTTGACGTGTTTCACTTTTCTTGTTCATGAATACTACCCATGTTTACCTTGAATAATCATCCACAACTACTAGAGTGTACTTCTTTCCAATTACACTAGTTGGTGTTACTGGTCCAAATAAATCCATGTGCATCCGCTCCAAAACTCTTTTTGTTGATTGCATAGTCTTTGACCTGAAGCTTGATTTTTTTTGTTTACCTTGCTGACAAGCATCACATATAGCATCCTTTTTGAATGTGATCTCAGGTAAACCAATCACCAGTTTCTTCTTCACCAACTGATTGATATCATCAAAGTCTAGATGATTCAACTTCTTATGCCATAACCAATATAGTTCTGACTTGGTATGCACAATCAGGCATGTCTCTAGAACAGCAGTAGACCAATCCACAACATACATGTTTTGTTGTCTTCTTCCAGCCAATACAACTTGATCATCTCTTTCACTAATGACAATACATGTGCCTTTGTCAAAAGTGACCTAGTAACCCATGTCACAAATTGTCCAGTGCTCAGTAGGGTGTAGCCTAGTCCCTCCACAAATGCAACATTCCTGATAGTTAATCCATTCCTCACCAATGTGCCATATCCTCTTGTGTATCCTGGTGTGTTCTTGTTGCCAAAATTCACTCTTGGACCATCTTTTGCCACATAGTTTGTCAAACAGTGCTTATTATTTGTCATATGTCTGGAACATCCACTGTCAAAGTACCAGACACCCTACAAAACAAAGTTAATGTATTTTAGGTACCTAAAACTGTTTGGGTCCATAGTGGTCAGTGGTAAGCATGACCCTTGTCAAATTTCCATCAGGTCTTCTTTGAAAAGTGTTATACTTTTGTTCATACATGTATTCTACTCATGCATAAGGTCTAACATTTTGTTGTGTAGGACTCAAATATGCTTTCTGGCCTTTTGGAATGTAATACTGTTAGGAGTGATTTCTATTGTTAGAAGCACTAGAATAAGCATAGGTTTGCTGTCTGTTAGGAGCAGCCCTATAATATAGAGTCTACTGAGGTCCCTGCCGAGGTCTTGCATAAGTCCTCTATTGAGTCCTCTGCTGATTCCATTGCTGAGGTTTTACCCTAGCAGTATGGTTATACCTGTTGTTTCTAGCTGTAGGGCAGGAATATTCCAATCATCATCTGTAGGGAATAATCTACGTTTCCCCCTGAGATAAGTGTCCCTAGAATGATTGACATTTTTAGGTTTAGGATTCTTATCCTTGGAATATTTCTGATTTTGCCCTTTTGTGGTCCAGCAGACTTGGTAGCAGGTCTGCTATCAGCAGGTCTGCTATCAGCAGGTCTAGAAGGTATAACATTCCTAATCTTTGATTTATTCTTTTTGTTAGGTACTGATGTCCTTTTTGACTTCTGATTTTGCCTCTTTGAAGCACTCTCAGTAGGATTCACTGCCTCAGCAACCCTTTTGGGAGTTGGATCTTGTGCAGGCACAAACATAGGGCCAATTCTGGTACTGGGTTCAGTAACCTTACTGGATCCACTATTATTAGATTGTTGACTTCCTAATCCAAGGCCTGTTCTATCACCATAAGGCTTTCTAGATTTGAATGCAGTGGAGGAACAAGTTTGTTCAGCAGATTCAGCAGCTACTGAATGTACAGCAGACTTATGTTGATTCTGTCCAAACTCTTTTTCCTTTCCTTTGAGAATTCTTAATTTAGCTTTTAATCTTTCAACATCTGTTTGAAGAGCTTCTTTTTCAGCCTTCATAATCCCATAGCCAGATCTTATTATCCCCAGTTGATTAACGATGGCATCAAATGTTTTTTTATTGTCAGAATTTTTAGGATTAAAACAACAAGTTGATTCACAATCACTTTCAGCAGGAGTGTTTATAGATACAAAATTGTATACCTCCTCTGTTTCATCCATATTTTCCATTAAAGCATAATCATCCATATTAGCAATAAGTGCAGTATCATCAGATTCTTTTCTTTTTTCTTATTCAACTTCATATCCTGATTGATCTTCAGCATCCATAGCTTTCTTGCTAGATCTTCTTTGCTGACTTTTGCTCTTCAGTAGGCCTGGACAATCAGGTTTGAAATTTCCAGGCTTCTTCTAGTTGAAGAAAAGATAATCAGGTTCCTTTTTCTATTTTAGTTCAGGACAGTCAGGTTTGAAGTGTCCTGGTTTCTTGCATTGAAAGCACAAGTAATCATTGTCTTTCTTGGATTTCTCCTTCTTCTTTTCACTAGATTTCTATGTGAAACTCATTGGAGAACCCCTTCCATTTTTCATCATTCTGATTTTCTTGCTCAGTAGGGCAATTTGCTCTTGCATCGCATCCAGTAGATCATCTTGAGCACTAGATGTTTCTTGTTGATGTGTGGCTGCCAATACAGTGGTCTTTGGCTCTTCCTTTTCAATCTCAGGTACAAGTTTCTTACTGAATTCATAAGCCTTGAGATATGAAAATAACTTGAAGGTATCCTCTTCATGTATACTTCTCATTTCATCTATTGCAGTCACCTTAATTTCCTAAACTTCTTTTGCAGGCAGAGCTTTTAAGATTTTTGAATTGATTTCTTCTTTTGAGTAGTTTACACTCAGTAGGGTGAGTTCATCCATGAGGGCATAGAATCTTGATTCCATTTGTTCGATGGTTTCATTTGGTTTCATTTTGAAATCTTGGAACTTCTTCTTTGCCACACTGATTTTGTTCTTCTTGCTTGCATCAGTGCCTTCACAAATTAATTGTAACTTATCCCAAAGTTCCTTTGCAGTCTTGCAATCCTTCACTTTCATGTACATATTGCTATCCAAGGTTCTGTATATGATATCAATAGCAATATTGTTGAGGTTTGCTTTTTTTCTATCTTCAGCATTCCATTCTCTTTTTGTTTTTGGGATATACTGAGTTTCAGTTCCCACTGTTACTGACTTGGTGATCTCCACTGGTTCATCAGTTATCACATCCATCATCTCATCATGTGTTGCAGCTAGAAAAGCCTGCATACGACGTTTATACTCATCAAAACGATCTAAAGAACACATCAACATTGTTCAAGCATACTGGTTGTTATCCATGATGCAAACGTTTGAAAATCAGAAATATGAAAAAGTTTTCGAAGTATTTTCACAAGCACAACAAGTAGAATTACTTCAGAACAGAAGCACTGCTCTGATTCCAATTGTTGGTCCCTTGAAAAGGCTTTGGTTAAGTTTAGAGGGGGGGGTGAATAAACTTAACACTTAAAACTTGTGGAGTTAACAAACTCAGCAAGTTCAGTAGCATGTTGACTGCTCAGAGTCTGCTGACCACTCAGTAGTCTGCGAACAGCGCAGTAGTCTGCTGACTGTTGATTTTACTGAATTTTTTGCAGCGGAATATATTCAAGTTAAGCCTTATTACTTGTTGTTAAACTATGATACCAAGTATTAGATACTCAGTAGTGTAAGTGTGTGATCCAGTTGCTAGTTTCAGTAGGTTGATGTGCTTAATATACTAAATGCAGAAAGTAAATAGGTAGATTTTATAGTGGTTCTAGGTGGTGTAATCCGGTTAGTCACTAGAGATCCTTGAGGTTGCAGTTACAAAAATCCCTCAAGTTGTCTGTCCTTCACCAATAACTATGGCTTCAAATACTGAACACTTGAAACATGTAGGATTGCTGCTCCAAAGTATTCCACTGGTCCTTGAAGGGTAGGATTGCCTCTTCACCAGCTCCACCACAAACAACAGTCCTTGACACCCAAAGATGCTTCACTGTCTTCAGCAGGATTCTTGTAAAAGAAAGTTTGAATCAAGTAAGTGATTCAGCTTTCAGCAGCTTGATCAGGATGAAATGATCAGCAGCTTGGAATTTTCAAGTGTGTGAACTTGATGTAACTTGAAAGCAGGTTACACTTGAAGAATATACTGGATCAGTAGCTTTAAACTCAGTAATGTCAACAGGGTGATTTCTTGATTAGAATATGATAGCTCAAGATTGATTGTTGTTTTTCTTCAATTTTCATCATTTGTTTCTGTATCAGTGGTCTTCTATTTATAGGTGAGAATCCTTGTGACTTATGTTTGAAATTCAAACAGAGCCGTTTCAGATTTTTCCTCATCTTGACTTGCATTCTGTCCATGTACATAGTACTGACAATGTCAGTTTACTTTTTGACAGTTTTCAGACTGTCCACCCTTTGACTTGTTTCCATTGGATAAAGCTCTGAATCTTTCTAACGTCCCTTTAATCTTAACCATTGATTTGTTGACAAAATCAAGAGTTGTTATATGTCCTTATCCTTGTAATCTTCGAATGTGACCTTTGATTAAATCGAAATATGCATTAAGCAGATTCCTGTATATGTAAGTCTACTGAAATACTTATCAGTCAGCTGTCTGAAGTTTGCTGTGTTTATAAAACACTTCAGCTGACTGTCTTTTATCTAACTTTTTATTGTGAAGTTAGGTTACACCAATTTGAACATAACTAATGTAATATTCCGATTTTTCGGGAAAGGGCAGACGTGTCTTTTTGCGAAAACGAAATATTAGGTTCGTTTCCTTTTATTCGGAGTTAAATAATTTGGCGTTTTATATATATGTATCCTCGAGTTATGTATATATATAAATAAAGGAAAGATCTTTTTTTTAAAAAGGGGCATATAAGGAAAAGCCTAAGTTTTGGGAGTAGGTATTTAAACGGAAAATAACAATGACCTAACCCTGTTGTTAATCACAAAATCAGGATTTGAAACACCCTAAACCCATCTCTGCGGCTGTGAGAGAGAAAAGAGGGAGAGACAAGAGTTTTCCTCATTTTCGAGAGAAGGAGTTAACCGTTTTCGCATCGGAATCAAGTTTTGGAATCGTTGAGAAGAGGACTACGTTTGGATACCAGTTTGGTTGCCAAAGTTGCAGTCTTGTGCTGGTTTTGGTTCAGTTTTCTGGGCTGTTTTAAGGTAAGGAAAATAAATCCTATGATCTCCTTGCTTTTATAAGGTTAGATGCAATTGTAGGTTGTAGTCGATGCTGGAATGATGTGTTGATGGTTTGAGCTTTGTCTATAAGTGTCATGGCATGTTTAGATATAAGTTTGCTGTGTTTCTGTGCTGTTTTTACTGGTTTTTGGTTGAAATACGATCTGGAAATCGCATGGTGATGAAGTTAGGGTTCCAGTCGAACCCAGGTGGACGGGCGTCCGGTATTCTGGACGGGCGTCCAGTCTTGGTCTTTTCTCAGACGGGCGTCTGGCTTATCCGGACGGGCGTCTGAGGGGTAATTTTACATTCAGGATTGAAATGGTCTTCAGTGGACGGGCGTCTGAGTTTAATGGACGGGCGTCCATCTTTGGACGGGCGTCCAGTAGGGTTCGGACAGGCGTCCAGGGTCTTAAACGGGCGTCTAGCTTGTTTTGCCCTTCTTTCTTTGTGGGTTGTTGTTCAACCTTATATACATGATTTATCTTTATGAACCCTTATACATGATATGTTAAAATGGTATAAATATAGACAAGCCTGAATTGAGCTTCTGATTCGTTCAGTTAAAACACCGAATGTACTCTTAAAGGGAGTTGAAGTTCGGATCCGTCGGAAGAACATGATAGGCTTGTGCTTTGATGAATTAGCATTCATCAATGTCTGTGTATGTGCTAGGACTTGTCCGTGTCTAGTGGTCTAGGAAGAGAGTAGTATGTGTGAGGGAGATTATTTGAAAACACTTAGGTTGGCTAGTTAATAACTTAATAAACAACGTATGTGACTAGTAAAAGATTAAACAACATGTCTCTCTTGGCTAGGCACCAGGCTAAATCGCGATGCATGTGCTACCTCTGAAGGTGGAAGAACTTCGTAGGTCAAAAGACCCTAAGTACGGAGGGACTCTGCTGAGGTGTGCGTGCTATCGGAGTCTACCTTTTCTAGACTTCGTGGGTATTGGTGTGATCCACTAATATGTTGCAAAAGAGTGTTCCCAAAGTAGAAGAACTCTGTAGGTCAAAGACCCTAAGTACAGAGGGACTCTGATGAGGGGATGCGCGTAGTGCCCTTGAGTGCGGTTGTAACATAGATAGGTTAAGCTAGAAACAGTTAGTCACAACATGTTGATGAGCATGAAGTGAACCTTAGCTTGAGTCGGTCTCTTATAATCAGATAAACGGCTTAAATACCTTTCCTTATAATTTCTTTGATTTCATAGCTTCTCTTTCTTTCTAAGTACGTTGTACTTACCTCGAATGCATTTTCTTTTATGTGTTTGGGGGTGAGAAGACGAACAGGTGTTCGAGGAGAGTTTTGACGACGACGTGTGAAGGCGTTCGTTGAAGTTTCAAGAATGTTTCTTTTCTGTTTTTCTTTGGTGGCCCTTGTTTTGATTCTGAGGTAGACTGTTGGTTTCTTTTGGATTCTTCGAACTGTCTTTTGGGATTTTCGTACGTTTCCAATGTAATAATTTACATTTCTATCCTTTAGATTTCTTTTCTACTCTTTAAATTTTTTTGGGAAAAATTTTATATACCCGAGTTTTGCTTCCGTTTTGCCTTTTATTTGATACGACGTAGTAGAGGCTTACGTATAAAATGAATTTACTTTTATTTTATACGTGCCGAACGTTCTTTTTCCGGATAAGGACTCGGTGTCCGGGAACGGGGCGTTACAGTTGGTATCAGAGAAAAGCGTTCTTAGAATTCCTTTCTTTAAGATAAGTTTCTTTAGATCATTAGTAACGTCTGGTTTTCTTGATCTTTCAGCATGGTAACGACAAGAAGAGGCGTTCGTGGAGCTGAGAGCTCAGGGGTTAGACAAGGGGCAGAGAGCCCAGTGCCCGTAGTAGGGGGCGGGTTTGTGAGGCAGAATCCTTCGCCTCGTTTGAGTCTTTCGCCACCACCCCATACAGCCACGCCTACACCACGGTCTCAACAGGATGTGTCACCGAGGCCGCATCAGAATCTGCCACCCCGACCACCGCCAAGATATAACTACATTTATGGAGAGCCTGGACAAGCACCTATTCGTGTCACTGTAATAGGCGACATTCCACCGATTAGTGCGCCACCACCAGTGACCAATGTGTATCCACCACCATCTAGTGCTTATCCTCCAGTGTATCCTCAGCAGCAGCAGGTCTTTTACCCTCCTCCTGTAGGTCATGTTCCTCAACCTACAGTACCACCTTCACCACGCTTTGACCACCAGCAAGGCGTTGGTCATCCACCCTTTGGTTTTCAGCAGCCTCAACAGCACCGGTTTTATCAGGGGTACTATCCGTATCAGAATGAGCCTCAAGTAATCCCACCTTATCCTCAACATCAGCAGTATCAGCCGCATGTATCTTATGGTTACCCTCCAGTTCACCCACCAGTTAGACCGGCTTTTGAGCAAACACCAGCGGTGGATTGGTATACAAGATTGAGGAGAAATCGAGTTGAGAACTTCTTTGGTAATGTGGAGCATTCTAAAGCAGAGGAATGGATAAGAGGATTCGAGAAAGCTTGTAGGAACATACATGTTCCTGAGACAGAGATGGCACAGCTAGCGGTCAGTTTTATGTTGGGAGCAGCAGAAGCATGGATTGATGCCGTTCAAAGCAGCAACGGTAAGGTAACGGATTGGGAAGGGTTCAAGACGATGTTTTATAATGAGTACTTCCCGGTTACAGTTCAAGCAGATAAAGCAAGTCAATTCCTGAAGCACAAGCAAGGTAATCATCTGACAGTGTCCCAGTATACTAATAAGTTCAATGAGTTAGGAAGGTTCTATCCGGAATTGATGAAAGTGGAAGAGAGAAAGATGGCCCTCTATAAGGATGGGTTGGCCTACGAGATTCAGTCGGGCATGCTAGGATTCACGGCGAGGAATATGGCAGAGTTGATGAATAAAGCCTTGGAAGTCGAGACTTTCAGGAAGAGAGCTACAGTGGTTGTCAATAATAAGAGAAATTTTGGGACAAGTCAAGGCAGTTATAGGGGAGCGCCACAGCAAGCAGCCAAGAAGACTACGGCTCCTACAGCAGCTAAGGCCCCGAACAGTGCACCACTTTGCCCCAAGTGCAACAGAAATCATACAGGAGAGTGCAGGCAGAGTAGTAACGGTTGTTACGTTTGTGGTGAGCAAGGACACTTCTCTAGAGCGTGTCCAAACAGAGGAAACAAGAGTGGTTCGAGCCAAGGTAGCGGGAGAGGCGGCCCGAGCCGACCGGTTCGAGTTGCAGCGGATGCTAATTTTGTGGAACCAGAGGATGACGTTATTTCAGGTACCATGTTTTGTTTCATTCTTTTGTTAAGATATTTTATAGCGTGATTATTCATGTTGTAACTATATTTAAATAAATGAATATGCATCCTAGGTACGATAATGTTAGAAAACTTAGTGGTCAAGGCTTTGTTTGACACGGGAGCGTCAAATACTTTTGTGTCAACCAAGGTAGCTAAGAAGTTGGATTTACCTTCAGAGCCTTTAAGAAACACTTTGGAGATAACTACGCCGTTAGGGAAGGTAACAAGGGTAACTAGAATGATACCACAAGTGGAAGTTCGAGTCGGACCTTATCGATGTAAGAGCAACTTTACGGTTTTGGACTTTTCGGATTTTGATGTAATCCTCGGAATAGATTGGCTATCCGAGAATTATGTACACTTGGACTGTAAAGAGAAGAAAGTGACTTTTAAAGTACCTGGGAAATCGGACAAGACATATCAAGGTAATGTATACAAGCCGAGTAAGAAGAAACATCCGATCATATCAGCGGTTAAGGCAGTAAGGGCTTGTCGGAAGGGTTGTGAGGGCTACTTGTTGTATGCAGTGGACGTGGAACAAGTGAAGCCTAAGTTCGAGGAGACTCCCATAGTGAGGGAATACCCTGAGGTATTTCCAGAAGAGTTACCGGGAAACATGCCGGACAGAGAGATAGAGTTTGAGATTCAGTTGATACCGGGAGCGGCACTAGTTGCTAAAGCACCTTACAGAATGGCACCGGCCGAATTAAAGGAGTTGAAAGCTCAACTTAAAGATATGCTTGAAAGGAACATAATTCAGCCCAGTACCTCGCCATGGGGAGCCCCTGTTTTGTTTGTGAAGAAGAAAGATGGCAGCATGAGAATGTGTATCGACTACAGAGCACTGAACAACCTTACCATCAAGAATAAGTACCCTCTACCGAGGATAGATGATCTGTTTAATCAGCTGCAAGGTAAGAGAGTGTTTTCCAAGATCGACCTGAGATCCGGATATCATCAGCTGAAGGGTAAGATAGCAGATATACCGAAGACGGCTTTCAGTACGAGATATGGACATTATGAGTTCCTTGTTATGCCTTTTGGACTCACTAATGCTCCATCTGCATTTATGTATTTGATGCAGCGAGTTTTCATGCCGTACTTGGATAAGTTCGTGATAGTGTTCATAGACGATATCCTAGTCTACTCTAAGGATGAGAAAGAACACGAGGAACACTTAAGGATAGTGTTGGACACACTGAAGAAGAATCAGTTGTATGCAAAGTTTTCTAAGTGTGACTTTTGGTTGGATCGAGTGAGTTTCTTGGGTCATGTCATTTCTGGAGATGGCATTCAAGTTGATCCAGCAAAGATCGAGGCAGTTGAGAATTGGCCTAAACCTACCACAGTTTCAGAAGTAAGAAATTTTCTTGGGTTGGCTGGTTACTACCGGAAGTTCGTACAAGATTTTTCGAAGATAGCTACTCCACTCACCAGGCTGACACAGAAGAATGTGAAATTTGAATGGACTAATGAGTGTGATAAGGCCTTTCATACCTTGAAGAGTAAGTTGACTACGGCACCAGTGTTAGCAGTTCCGGAGATTTTTGATAACTATGATGTCTACACGGATGCTTCGGGACAGGGTTTGGGTTGTGTGTTGATGCAAGGAGGAAAAGTGATAGCCTATGCATCAAGGCAGTTGAAGGTACATGAGAAGAACTACCCGACACATGATCTAGAGTTGGCAGCGGTAGTTTTTGCCTTAAAGACTTGGAGGCATTACTTATATGGGGTTAAAGCAAGGATCTTCACCGACCATAAGAGTTTAAAGTATTTCTTCACACAAGAGAACCTGAATATGAGACAGAGGAGATGGTTAGAGTTCGTTAAGGACTATGATTTGGATATTCAGTACCATCCGGGAAAAGCAAATGTAGTAGCAGATGCTTTGAGTAGGAAACCAGTGTTTGCGGCTTCCAGTGTTGAGGTAATGGCAGAAAGGTTAGATGGGTTGGAAATCAGAAGCTTTGATCAGATTGAAGACAGACAGTTTGTGGCACCGTTGTTAGCAAGGTCAGAGTTGATGGATGATATTCGGGGAAAGCAAGACGAAGACCCGGTTTTGTTGGATTTGAAGCGTGTCGCTAGGGAGAAGCCTACGGTTGGTTACGTGTTGGATAAAAGTGGAAATCTGTGGTATCGGGATCGTCTATGTGTACCTAACGTTGGCGACTTGAGACAAAGAATTATGGAAGAAGCACATAGGATAGCTTTTGCGGTTCATCCGGGTGCTACTAAAATGTACAGAGACTTAAAGGAAAGATTTTGGTGGCCCTCGATGAAAGTGGAAATAGCCAAGTTTGTGGCCGAGTGTGATGTATGTCAAAAGGTTAAGGCGGAGCATAGAAGACCCGGTGGAATGCTTAAGCCATTGGATATCCCGGAATGGAAATGGGATAAGATCACAATGGACTTCATCACCGGATTACCTAAGACAAGAGGCGGACACGACGCAATTTGGGTAATCGTAGACAGATTGACCAAATCTGCCCATTTCTTACCGTACAAGGTCGACATGCCATTGAAGAAGATGACGACACTATATCTGGACAATATAGTGAAGTTACATGGAGTTCCAATCTCGATAGTTTCGGACCGTGATTCGAGGTTTGTAAGTCGGTTTTGGAAGAGCTTGCAAGAAGCCTTCGGGACCAAGTTGGATTTGAGCACGGCTTTTCATCCTCAGACAGATGGACAATCTGAGAGGACCATCCAGACACTCGAGGACATGCTGAGAGCTTGTGTTTTGGAGGTAGGCGGATCATGGGACGATTACCTATCGGTAGCGGAGTTTGCCTACAACAACAGTTTTCATGCAAGTATAGGCATGCCGCCGTTTGAAGCGTTGTATGGGAGAAGATGCCGCACGCCACTATTTTGGGATGAAGTCGGGGAGAGACAGATTACAGGGCCAGAGATGGTTGAACAAGCAAAGGAAAGGGTTCAGTTGGTCAAGAAGAATCAAGGCAGCTCAAGACAGGCAGAAAAGTTGGGCTGACGTTAGAGAAGACCTCTTGAGTTTGAAGTCGGCGATAGAGTTTACCTACGGGCTTCACCGATGAAAGGAGTGAAACGCTTTGGACAAAAAGGAAAGCTAAGTCCAAGGTATGTTGGACCTTTTGAGATTTTGGAGAGAGTTGGGACGTTAGCTTATAAGCTTCAGTTGCGAGAATCAATGTCGAGAGTCCATAATGTGTTTCACGTTTCGATGTTGAAAAAGTGTCTGACGAAGAATGATGTGGAAACTACGGTTGACCCAGAAATCTTACAAGATAATCTTGCCTATGACGAGAGACCTATCAAGATTCTAGACCGGAAAGAAAAGATGATTAAAAGAAGGATGATTCCCTTGGTGTTAGTTCAGTGGAGCAATCATTCACCCGAGGAGGCAACTTGGGAAGTGGAAAGCGACATGCTTAGTGAGTTCCAAGAGTTTGGGGAATTACTAGGTATGTTCTAGTTTCGAGGACGAAACTCCTTTTAAGGGGGGAGGAATGTAATATTCCGATTTTTCGAAAGGGCAGACGTGTCTTTTTGCGAAAACGAAATATTAGGTTCGTTTTCCTTTTATTCGGAGTTAAATAATTTGGCGTTTTATATATATGTATCCTCGAGTTATGTATATATATAAATAAAGGAAAGATCTTTTTTTTTTTAAAAAAAAAGGGGCATATAAGGAAAAGCCTAAGTTTTGGGAGTAGGTATTTAAACGGAAAATAACAATGACCTAACCCTGTTGTTAATCACAAAATCAGGATTTGAAACACCCTAAACCCATCTCTGCGGCTGTGAGAGAGAAAAGAGGAGAGACAAGAGTTTTCCTCATTTTCGAGAGAAGGAGTTAACCGTTTTCGCATCGGAATCAAGTTTTGGAATCGTTGAGAAGAGGACTACGTTTGGATACCAGTTTGGTTGCCAAAGTTGCGGTCTTGTGCTGGTTTTGGTTCAGTTTTCTGGGCTGTTTTAAGGTAAGGAAAATAAATCCTATGATCTCCTTGCTTTTATAAGGTTAGATGCAATTGTAGGTTGTAGTCGATGCTGGAATGATGTGTTGATGGTTTGAGCTTTGTCTATAAGTGTCATGGCATGTTTAGATATAAGTTTGCTGTGTTTCTGTGCTGTTTTTGCTGGTTTTTGGTTGAAATACGATCTGGAAATCGCATGGTGATGAAGTTAGGGTTCCAGTCGAACCCAGGTGGACGGGCGTCCGGTATTCTGGACGGGCGTCCAGCCTTGGTCTTTTCTCAGACGGGCGTCTGGCTTATCCGGACGGGCGTCTGAGGGGTAATTTTACATTCAGGATTGAAATGGTCTTCGGTGGACGGGCGTCTGAGTTTAATGGACGGGCGTCCATCTTTGGACGGGCGTCCAGTAGGGTTCAGACGGGCGTCCAGGGTCTTAAACGGGCGTCTAGCTTGTTTTGCCCTTCTTTCTTTGTGGGTTGTTGTTCAGCCTTATATACATGATTTATCTTTATGAACCCTTATACATGATATGTTAAAATGGTATAAATATAGACAAGCCTGAATTGAGCTTCGATTCGTTCAGTTAAAACACCGAATGTACTCTTAAAGGGAGTTGAAGTTCGGATCCGTCGGAAGAACATGATAGGCTTGTGCTTTGATGAATTAGCATTCATCAATGTCTGTGTATGTGCTAGGACTTGTCCGTGTCTAGTGGTCTAGGAAGAGAGTAGTATGTGTGAGGGGGATTATTTGAAAACACTTAGGCTGGCTAGTTAATAACTTAATAAACAACGTATGTGACTAGTAAAAGATTAAACAACATGTCTCTCTTGGCTAGGCACCAGGCTAAATCGCGATGCATGTGCTACCTCTGAAGGTGGAAGAACTTCGTAGGTCAAAAGACCCTAAGTACGGAGGGACTCTGCTGAGGTGTGCGTGCTATCGGAGTCTACCTTTTCTAGACTTCGTGGGTATTGGTGTGATCCACTAATATGTTGCAAAAGAGTGTTCCCAAAGTAGAAGAACTCTGTAGGTCAAAGACCCTAAGTACAGAGGGACTCTGCTGAGGTGGATGCGCGTAGTGCCCTTGAGTGCGGTTGTAACATAGATAGGTTAAGCTAGAAACAGTTAGTCACAACATGTTGATGAGCATGAAGTGAACCTTAGCTTGAGTCGGTCTCTTATAATCAGATAAACGGCTTAAATACCTTTCCTTATAATTTCTTTGATTTCATAGCTTCTCTTTCTTTCTAAGTACGTTGTACTTACCTCGAATGCATTTTCTTTTATGTGTTTGGGGGTGAGAAGACGAACAGGTGTTCGAGGAGAGTTTTGACGACGACGTGTGAAGGCGTTCGTTGAAGTTTCAAGAATGTTTCTTTTCTGTTTTCTTTGGTGGCCCTTGTTTTGATTCTGAGGTAGACTGTTGGTTTCTTTTGGATTCTTCGTACTGTCTTTTGGGATTTTCGTACGTTTCCAATGTAATAATTTACATTTCTATCCTTTAGATTTCTTTTCTACTCTTTAAATTTTTGGGAAAAATTTTATATACCCGAGTTTTGCTTCCGTTTTGCCTTTTATTTGATACGACGTAGTAGAGGCTTACGTATAAAATGAATTTACTTTTATTTTATACGTGCCGAACGTTCTTTTTCCGGATAAGGACTCGGTGTCCGGGAACGGGGCGTTACAACTAAGTTCCAATCACCACTTAACTTATGGAACTTAGACCTTATACACAAGGTATATGTAATTAGTTTAGGTCATCATAGACTTCCTTAAATTATGTCCATATCCTTGACTTTAAATACTAATTTTGATCCCTTAGCCTTCAATAACTAAGTTTGAGCCCTCAGGCTTCAGTCTACAGTATGTTCCTAAACTAGTCTACTTACTTAGGTACCTTACTGACCTAGACAGGTCTACGGATGAAATTCAGCTGACCTATTACATTGCTTGTTTGATCAAACCTATGCAAAGATCAAACTCTAATAAACCTATACATTTAATCTAGACATCTTTTTGCCTTTGCTCTACAACAACTAGTCTGGCACTCATCACTAAAACATAAAATATGTCCAACACTTACCAAGTGTACTAAGTGCGTTGACTATATCCATGAGTCTATTATCCATATCAGTGATAGATTCATGAGGATTATCCTTGAAAGTGTCATATGCATACAAGGGTTGACTTATGCATGACTTTTTAACCTAACCGGTGCCTTCATGCCTTTTAATTAATGTCTCCCAATTTCTTTGGCAGACTCGCATGCGGCAACAACTCGTTTTTTGGAGGGACTTAGAGAATTGTTCAAGATAGTGGTTTCTTTTGCATTCAGAGACATCATTTTTAAATCTTCTAAATCAAATTCATCTTCTAAGTTGGAAAATTTTCTAGTGACACCTCCCTCAGTGATGGATTTCAAATGCACTAACGGACCTTTATTTATAATGACCCAATTTATAGTCCGTTTGTTGTATATGAGTCTTTATTGAGCTCTTCTATTGGATAAACCCGGAGCTGTCAAAGTACGGAGGTCTTATCAAAGATAAGCCCTCTCTCAGGTTCATGGAATTTTTTAATGTAGTCATGCAAGTGGATTACAAAAGAATTATTACAATGCATGGGGGTATGACAAATGAAAGGTTACAATGCAATATAATGTAAAAATATGAAATGTGTGTGTTTGTGTGACAACTTTTTGTATGAACAAAAATTGCTTGATCTAAGGAAATAAATCTGCAAAACAAATCTAATGGCAAACCAAGGTAAATCACAGAAATTGATGATATTAAAAAAAAATGGTATAGCAGTTAAGCACGTAAATATATAACATAAGTGATAACAAAAATTAGTACCGGTTTTGATCACGAGGTGACTGATAGGCCTAAATAGTGTTGGTACCTATGAGTACCCGGATAAAGCCAATCTAGCCACAAGGCCGGATAATAAGGCCTGTGTCCATAGCGTCCGCGATGACAATCAAATTGAGGTCGCCAAGCTCAGGTCCCCGCCAAGAGCCTTCAAACCTTTAAGGTCACTAGTAGCTCAGGGGACGATCTATGATCCTAAAGGAGATCCATCAGAGACCGCACAAGCCCTTGGAGGGTATAAATGTGGAAGCAGCTGAGACATGATGGAGATCACGTGATCCCGTGGAGAGCGACTTGATCGTCCATATGACTATACGTCGCGGCTATATCATGTAATATTGTCTTTAACTTAAACCTTATTTTACCATCCTTTCTATAAAATGAGGCCTTGTGTAATAGAAATGGGAGACACGCAAATAATGAAGTGAACCAAACTCTATCAAAATATGTAATCTCTCAAGTATTCATACACACCACCATCACACCGCCGTGCACCACCGGCTATCATCACTCAAACTCATTACATAAGCCAGATATCCACCATATAAACCACCGCTAGACAACCGTGATAATTTCAATGTTATCAGTTGGCTACGTTACCGGGAAATGATCTGTATGCTTTTTGGTCTTGCAGACATGAAAATCGCCCAGAAAGCCTACGTACGGCGGAGCTGAGGATCATCATCTTCATCGTTCTTCCAGGTCCAGCTAGGCTCTTCTCGCTCAATGAAAGTCTCGGAATCAACATCATCAAAATGGAAAGTTTAAAGAGAGGTAACATTAACGAAGCTTGCACGAAACTCACGGGTTAGCATTTGAGAAATCACCTTTCTAGTAGTGTTCATCACTTAAGTTCTTGTGTTTAGTTAAGCTCTTGCAATCTCGGAAGTTATAAGTTTCTGTGTGGGAACGCCTGAGATATATTATGCTTGCGTTTAAGAAATCACTTCTCTCGATATCCTTAAGGTTATACATTATCATCTAACTAGAAAATAGCCAAAAACATCACTTTGAGTTCTTATTTCCTTGAAGCCCCATTGTGTTGAAAAGCCGACGTTATTCCTGATAGTGCATCTATTTTTGATATAAGAATCATACGAATTTCTGGGGTTTTTGCTTTTGAATCATCACCTCATTCCCGTAAAATTCATATTTCCGGCCACTACCTCATCTGAGCTATCACCACCCAAAATATCATTGTCTAGCTCCCCAAAAGTCAAATAAAGTACGAAGTAGTTGAAGGTGTCAGAAAATATCATGTTGTTAGATAGTTGGTGGTGACCGGAATTGTCTTTTCTATAAACAAAACAAGATAGTATTAAAAGGTTATGGCACGGAGTAAGGATTTACCACTAATACCCCAAACACCAGCAAAAGGGGGGTGCACAAAAATAGCCCTGCACTGAGGGTGGAGAAGAAAGTTTTGATAATCCCACTGCAGATTAGGACAGATCGCAGAGAGAGGTTTTAGCCACTGACGACGTTAGAAATGTCCTGAATCAGAGGACCAAATCCAAAGAGGCCATCGCGGCTTTAGAAGAGACTCGCAGGGAAAAAACCGCAGCCGCAACGACTAGACCGCAGGAAAGCCAAGGAATGGAACCAGAAAGGATACCCGGATTCCAAGAGGATCCTGAGGTCACAGAAATGAGGGAATACGCCAAGTATGCCGGAAAATGTATCTAGCAGATTCTCGGATGGTAGCTCTAGGTCGGGAACCCTTACCGGTCCAGGAAGCGATCCCACCCAGGAGCGAGGTCAACCCAAGGGCACTAGATAGAGGTCGCCAAAGTAAACCTAAAAGAATAGAGGTTGACGAAAGTGTTCACTCGTCGGGCTGAATGGGTCACAAGAAATATCAGGAGGTCGTCCAAACTTCGGCCCAACCTGGTCGCAAGATTCAAAAAGAAAAAAGCGAGGAGAGGAGATCCATTATGAAAGGGCTAGGTGAAAAAGAAAGGGGTCCGGCCCTAAGCCGTCTAGGTCCCCTGGAAAGAGGCTTAACGCCCAGGCAAGAGGGGAGGAACGAATGAGACGCTCATCTATTCATAAGAGAAAAACGGGCTCAAAATGAGGAATCACAAAACCATACGGATTCAGAGCGTAGGTCTGAGCGAACAGCTGAACCGCCTCCACCCAGGCGAGGAGTTGATCCCATCATGGCCGAATAAATGGAAATAATGAGAAAGGAAGTCATAGAGCTGAAAAAGTTGAGGCCCGCTGAAAAAGCTGCCCAATCGATGTACTCACGAAAAGGATCACGGAAACATTGCAGACGGAGAAACAAAAGGTTAGCTATCCTAGTTACAACTACTATAACGGAAGCACTTGTCCATATGATTGGCTCACCGCGTTCCTAGGTCGTATCACTATATATATTGAACCAAAACAGATCAGCCTGGTGCATTAACCTAGTAGGCTGTATGCAACATAGAGCCACAACATGGATTCGCAGGCTTCCTCAGGGTTTGGTTGAGTGCTAGGAGGATTTATCTGAGAAATTCGTGAAAGAATTTGAATCGGTGAGCAAACCGAAGAAGACCATAGAGCACCTTTACGAGGTCCGAATAAGAGAAAATGAATAAGGAAGAGGCTATTATGAGCGATTCATAAAAGTCTACGATTCAAACTAGAAACATCCTCGATGACGCTGTCATCACTTGTTTTCTGACAGGAATAGCCAAAGGCCCGATGAAAATGGAATTCATTCTCCGAGCGCCCAAATTTGGTTCTAGGGAGATGTTAGAAAGAGAAAGGACGATTTGTTTGAGTGAGGAACCATCCTCTGGAAAAGGGTTGCCGATATGAGAGCACCCCTTACAAAAAGAGGATCGTGGGGAACATCATAAAAAAGATCGTGGTAGGGATGCAAACCAAGACTGCGAGGTAAATAAACCGTGTAAGTTTAATATAAACGAATTTATCCCGCTCAATGCCAAGCCGTCACGGATACTCATTGAAATTCGAGAGCATTTTCATAGACCACGGCCCATGAAAGGCGGTTCCGATACTCGTGATAAAACAAAATGGTGCAAATAACATAAAGATCACGGTCAACTAACTGATGAATATTTCACTTTGAAGAAAGAGATAGACAGGCTGATCGAGAAGGGACCCATGTCCAAATACAGGAGAGATAGAGATGCCGGCGCCAATAAAGGGCGGTAAACTCCTGTGTATCAGAAAGAGATCCATGGAGATCTCCCAGGTAAAATCAGTTGAAATCACAGATATATTCGATAAACACTCTTAGCTTTGAGAAGCAGATAGTCTTGGGAGAATCGGAAAAGGGAATCACATTCACCAAGAGTGAACTTACAACTCTGGAAGGTATCACATGGAGGTACCAATCATTCTTACAGTCGGAGTCAATGAGAAGAACGGGATCAATCGAGACAAGGTAGACACCAGAGCGGGCAGCGATATCATTTATATTGACTATCTACAACAGATCGGGTTCGGAGAGGCCAAGCTGAGGCCATACGTCGGAGTGTTAGAGGGTTTCTCCAACGACACAATGAGAGTCAAAGGCACGATCGACCTCAACATCACCATAGGCGACTATGAACCATGCCGGACCGAGGTAATAACTTTTCTAGATGTCGATCTACCCTCTTATTAAAATATGATTTTAGGAATCCCGGTCATGAAAATTTCCAAATGGTTGTCGCCGTCCCTCACCAAAGGGTCAAATTTCACGTTAAAGATGACGTTGGGGTTGATAAGTCGACCATGATTTTTTCTTGAATATATGACCAATAACATAGACGACTCCAAATGGCCCAGAATCGAGGAGTTTAGTGTGTTTTCAAGTGGAGTCAATATGATAGAGGAGGCCGCAAACAGAGTGGTGGAGGTCGAGACTATACATATCAGAGACCATGCAAATTTTACAGCCGGTGACGAGCTAGTCGAGGTCGTCATGAATGAAAAATATCCCCGTCAAAAAATAATGATCGGATCCCAAATGACAGAGATAGAAAGAGAGGAGTTGATCTCACTTTTGAAAGAGAACATAGACGCCTTCGCCTGAGAGCTTGGTAACAAATATGAGAGGTGTGGAGCCTAAGGTCGTGCTACACTATCTTAGCGTCAGTCGCAACTTCAAACCAATCCAACAAAAACATGTCAGTTCTTTGAAGAGAAAGAGGTTGCCATCAAGGGCGAGGTTTGAAAACTTTTGGCGGCGGGCATAATCAGGGAGCTACAATATCCCACCTGGTTGGCCAACGTTGTAATGGTGAAAAATAAATAGAAAGTGGGGGATGTGCACCGACCTCAACGATCTGATAAAGCTTGTCCAGAAGATCCCTATACGCTGCCAAGAATTGGCAAAATGGTAGATGCGATCACCGGTTTCGAAATGCTGAGCATTCTGGATGCTTATTCAGGGTATCACCAGGTCAAGATGGCAGAGTATGACAAGGAAATAACTGCTTTTAGGGCCCTTGGAGGGCTCTATTATTATGAAATGATGCCTTTGGGGCTGAAGAACGCCGGCTCGACATATCAGAGGATGGTGAATCGAGTTTTCAGCTCACAAATAGGCAGAAATATGGAGCATACATCGACGACATGGTCATCAAATCAGGTCGACGAAATCATCTGGAAAATATGAAGGAAACTCTCGTGAACGTAAAAAAGCACTCAATGAAGCTTAACCCCACCAAATGCACTTTTGGGACCTAGGCGGGCAAAATTTTGAGGTTCATGGTAATTCAATAGGTGATCGAGGCAAATCCTGAAAAACTAGAGGCGCTGATAAATATGAGCGAGCCGACCACAATCAAGGAAGTGCAGAGGCTAAACGGAATGATAATTACTCTGGGGAGATTCATCTCCAAATCTGCTGAAAAATTCCTACCTTTATTCAAAATTCTTAAATGGAACAAAACCTTAATGTGGACCGGGGAGTGCTCGCAAGCTTTCAAAGAGCTCAAGGCCTACTTATCATGCTCGCCATTGCTGGTCAGTCCCATGATCGAGGACATTTTATTTCTATATTTAGCGGCCTCAGATCGGGCTGTCGCCGCTGCTCTTGTCAAGGAGGACGGTACCCTTCAAAAACCCGTCTACTATGTTTCCAAGGCTCTTAGTCCCATTGAGAGTCGTTATTTTAATATTGAAAAGTTGGCCTACTGTGTTGATATTGCTGCCCGGAAATTAAGGGCTTACATTTCATCACACACCATTATTGTGTTATCTGATCATCCATTGCACCAAGTCCTCCACAAGCCAAACTTATCTTGTTGGTTACTCCGTTTAGCCATTGAGCTCACTGAATTTGATATCCGGTATGAGCCTCAGAAAGCAATCAAAGCCCATATCTTACCTGATTTCATCGTAGAGACAAGTTTCAATGAAGAAAAGCCAGAGGAGTAGCCTAACTCAAATCTTGTCGACGATCCAATATCCCTGACGGTGGCCGGGTCTCAAAGGCCGAGTCGTTGTTGGCAGCTCTATGTCTATGGGGCTGCAAACCTCAATGGTTGTGGGGCTGGAATCATACTATTGGAACCAGGTATCTCGGATGAAATTTAAAAGGCCTTGAGATTTGATTTCACTTCTTCAAAAAATCAAGCGGAGTATGAAGCGGTCTTAGCAGGGCTTGAGCTCGCCAAAGCTATAAATGTTGAAAATGTCACAGTATTTTGTGACTCGCGGTTGGTAGTCAACCAAGTGACAGGATCATACGGAATTCAATGCGAAATCTTACAAAAATACATCCACCTAGTCAAAAAGCTAGAGGGAAACTTCAATTATTGCAAATTCACCAACATCCCACGAGAGGACAATCAACGAGCATATTATTTGTCAAGATTAAACAGGAAAGACGAAATGAGCAATCTGGCCATCATGGTGGAACACCTATCAGGGCCTGCCTTCAACCGAGTCGAAATCATGGATTTCCAACCCACAAACCTATTTTGGGTCGACGAGTTAAAGGCATATATTGAATCAGGTGTGCATCTGGACGATCCGAAAGAGGCCAAAGTCCTGACCAGATGGGCCGCCAGGTATTCCATCTTGGACAGTGTTTTATATAGAAAATCATTCTCTAAGCCTTTGTCGCGATGTGTGTGACCTGAGAAAGTCGAAGGAATACTCATGGAGCTTCATGAGGGAGTATGAGGCGGCCACCCGGCCAGTCGTACCCTCACTCAGAAAGTACTATTGGCTGGCTATTATTGGCCTAAGCTCGCAGAGGATGATCAAATATTTGCCAGAAAGTGTGACAAGTGTCAAAAGTTTGCGAATTTTCCCAAGGAACCCTCAGATGAACAAAGCATCATTGTCATGGCCTGGCCCTTCGATATGTGGGCAATCGACCTCATTCGGCTGCACAAAAAGGGTTGCTCAAGGTGTGAATATATGGTCGTCGCCGTGGACTATTTCACCAAATGGATCGAGGCCAAAGCCTTGGTAATTACTAAGTCCAAGGATGTTATCTACTTTATGCTTGACCAAGTTTGGACCAGATTTGGAGTCCCAAGGGTGATAGTATCTGATCACGGGCCGCAGTTCAAAGATGAGTTTGAGATTTTTTGCAAAAATCACCATGTAAAGCACTGGTAGTCATCAGAGTGCTACCCTCAGGGGAATTGTCATGCCGAGAACGCCAACAAACAAGTACTAAGCCTACTGAAAAAGAGCATGGAAGACAAGGCGGGAAAATGGGTAGATCACTTGCCCGCTGCCTTATGGGCCCTCAAGACGTCGAGGAAAACAACCACTAGAGAAACCTTTTCGCCTTGATGTATGGTTTAGAAGCTATTGCCCTGGTAGAGATGGCGCAACCCAGTTTATGGGTCGTACATTTTTGTGAGGCCAAAAATCCATTAACAAGACAGCTCAACCTTGATTTTTTGGAAGAAAAATAGATACATTCTTATGGCCTCCTACTCAACTGAAAGCAAGCAGCCAAAAGGCATCACGACAAACATATCTGCGACCATCATTTCGTGGTGAGAGATTATGTTTTGCAGAAAAGGTAGGCCATTGGTCACGAGGCTGGGAAAGAGAAGCTATCTGAGAATTGGGAAGGTCCACTTCAAGTCGCGAGGATTGTAAAAAGGGCACTTATGTTCTGAGGGATAACCAAGGTCGTGAATACAACAGGCCTTTGCACTCGGAAAACTTGAAGAGATACTACATGTAAGATCAATCTCTTTAATACATGTTTTGTAAGAGGGCCTCAGTCCCCATCTTTCGGAAATCATTGTGAATAAAAATCTCGTTTTGGCAATGATAAATTGATCTCGATAAAACATACCCAGCCGCAGTTTTCGACAAGACGCGGGCTAGACTCCCTAGGTTTCTCCAAAACAAGGGGGGCCGGATGAAAAATTATCTAGCCGACAAGATCACTCGGTTTCAGTGATTGTTTTGACCACGCCATGAAGATCAAGTCAGCCCCGCTCAAAACAAGAGGGCTACATATAGGGATTTTCAATTCAAGCAAGTTGGGTTTCGAGGTTATTTTCAGTGACCTCAAGGTTATTTTCAGTGACCTCCTGGCCTAGCGCCCTCGACCTCTCTGAAAATAAGGGGGCCGCATACTTGTACTGCGAGTTCTTTTGCAAAAGAAAACTCAAAAAGAATGCAAGAAAGAAAAAATCATACATACAAAACAACAAACAGCATGGCAAACAAAAATGGAAAAGGTGCATACATCAAAAGGGCCAAAAGCGGCCACATGACAAAAATAAATTTCCAAACAACGGAAGGAAAATGATAAAACTGTTCAAATGAAAAAGTTTGAACTGTTACAAAACAAAATATTACAATCTTCAATCATGTCCGGGAGGAGTTAGGGTATGATCGCCTGTCAAGTTGAGAAACTCGTCGCCAGCTTGCAAATCTTCAGCAACAGGATCTCCCTTGGTCAAAGTGGTTAAGTTCACTGCGTTGTGAGGGAAGGATCCCAAACCGCTTCACCTTTCTTCTTCTGATCGGTAGTAATGTCAATAATATGATCATCAGAATAAGGAATATCTGGATGAAAGGCCAATAGTTCAGGTCACCACTGGGACATTCCAACCCACTTGGATAACTCCTCGAGGCTAATAGATTCTCTACCATGAGCAACCCAGAAACAACGGGCGAGGTGATTAAAACCTTGGTCGAAACTAGCCTCCTGAATGTCTAGAAATTCCTCTGAGAGCTTATATGCCGCAGTGGTCACAGGCCCAACCTTCTTAGCAGCTTTTTTAGCCTCAGCGAGCTGCTCCTCCAATCTGGCGATATTCTCGTGTGTTCTCTTTAGCTCCTCCAAATATTTCTTGGCAGTCTCATTTAAGCTTGCCACTTTCTGCTCCAGTTTAGCATCCAGTTCTTTGCATGCCTTGATGGTCTCCCTTAAACGGCCATTCTCTCGCAAGGTGTTCGCATGGTTGGCCTCAAGATAAGCCCTTGCCTTCTCAGAAATGGAAAGAGCAGCAGTAGCCTTCCTGAGCTCAGCCTTGCACTTAATAGCGGCCTCAATGGCCTTATGAATGCGAATTCTGAGCTGAAACAAGAAAAAGAGTAAGCTCGCAGAAGTAATAAAAGAAAAGTACAAGACATGAATAATGTTTACCATGGAAGAGGCGAGCCCAAATTGACCGGCAGGGTCATCAAGCTCGTCAGTATCATCTCCAGCAGGAACCTCATCTTGAACCACAACGTGAGCAGTTATTTCACTACCAATCTCCATCTAAACCCCAGCCGGTGAGTTCCAAGTGAGGCGGTTTAGTGGAATGATGTCAGCAATTGCTTTCTTCAGTAGGCTTGCCTTATTCATGTCAATAGGGCATTGGGTAAATTTAAACTTTGAGTCCAACCTAAGGGCCTCTTTCCCTTTGTAGCCGTGAGGTAAAGGTTCTCTCGGCGGTGCCCTTGTTTCGTCTGCAACCCGCCCACTTTCAGTTTCGGGCCGTAGAGTCTCTTCAGCCGGCTGCCCCTCGGAAGGAGTAGATCCCCGCCGGCTTGACTTGAGCTCATGCCTTGAAGTTCTCAACAGCCTTGGATCACTTATAAGCTTGAGACTTCTACACGGACTCCGCCAGAGATCTTTTGTGAGCCCTGCCGGCTTGACTTGAGCTCGTGCCTACATTAGCCGCAGGCTGATTCTGTTGAATCGGAACAAATGTCTCATCAATAATGGAGGCATCCACAGTACGCGGCACCCTCCCGAAAGCTTGCTTCAACAACTCTTGCCTAGCCTTTGTAGTGGCCTCAACAAGCTCCTTCCTCTTAGCAAGACGTTCATTAGCATCAACCACTGCAATGGCAAAAAATGAGTTTATCATTATAGAGAAAAAGTAATAAAATGCAAAGGAAAAGAAAAAAAAGACAGCAGTAAAAGAGGATTACGGTGGGGTCTTCTGTTGGGGTCGCCAGAGCAGATTGTACATCTGAAGGAAAGCATTTTCCATAATGGAAATCGCTATCCAATCCGAGTCGGACTCCTCAGGCTCTATGGTGACCAAAGCTTTAGATTTTGCCCGACATACTATCCCCGCCTTACTAGGATATGCCTCCGCCACATCAATAAGATTAACCCAAGAAACATTCCTTGTTGACTGCTCGATCCCATCAGAATTTATAAGTGTCATAAGCCCCTTGACAAATCGGAGCTCGAAAACACAAAGGGGCTCAATCGTGCGAGGCAATGACTTTCCCCTACGAGAGGCGGCGTTTGGGAAGGGCCAACCGACTTTCGATTCGGCCTTAAGAACACGGTCACCCCAATGATGAATCTTGTTGGGTAAGTGGAATAACAGACGATGAGTCCTGGTCCTCAAAGAAATCTACATTGAGATTAAGGTTCCGCAAAAAGTGTAGAACTGGTTCAGGAGAGAAAGAGTGGGCTCCATCTTCATCGTCCGGCATAGCACAATGATAGACATAAGCTGGATCTCAGCCCCCACAACAAAATGGCTTGGCAAGGCTTGCATATACTGAAACACCTACACCAAGAAAAGACCGAAAGGAAGTCGGAATCCTGCACAAAAATGGTCAAAGTGAAGGACTAAGGAATTGCCTAGGCGAAGAGAACCAATGCGGTCCTCACGCTCGTCTGGTTTGTACTTGTCTTCCTACTTCTCAAAATGGAACAGTGAAAATCGATACTCATCCGGGACGATGTTATATCTACGTTTACGGGTCCTGGCGAAGTCTTTGCTACTCCCAATCTGCTCCCACTCCTCTTCAAGGGCTTTCTCTTATTCAGTAAAAGAGCAAACTCTATTAGAGCCGCAGGATTGTTGGGTTTCAAGGGTTTCCCTTTTGAAGCCTAGCCAACAATTGTGGTTGCAGCGACGCCTTTCATCCTCTTTGGTCTCTTGGGGTGATACCAAGGAAGAGTACGAGGAAGCGGCAGACTCTCATCTTCACTTACCCCCATAAGCTCAATAAAAGCGGCATTCTCAGCAATAAGAGTGTCATCCTAACCCATATCGCCGCTAGTACTGACTTCCCCTCTATGCCCTGCGGTAATGATTCCTTTGGCATTACGACCTTTACCACAACGATGTTGTCCATAGATCAAATTATTTCTTGGATTTGCTTTCACTTGACTGTCTACGGTTCCATTGCGTGTGCTCGGGGTAGAAGTTCGTCTGGGTTCTCAGCGGCCTCTTTGCGACTCTTCTTACGTCGCGGCGCCAGTTCAGGTATCACACCGGCCAAGTAAAAGGGATCAACATGTGCCCGCAACGCGGCTTCTCTTTCGGTCAGCTCGTTAAGAAGATCGTCCCCCGAAGACACATCGGAGTTGGAAAGGTCCTCTTCCCCTTCATCCAATGCATAATCATAGACTTCTTGATCGTCGTCTGAGTCCCCCCTTGAGGCATATTCATCATTGGACATCCTGAAAAACAAGAGGGAAAGGTGGAGTTTTAGTCACCTGGGATAATGAAGATTAAACCAGATGAGTGATCGCACCCATCTCGACACCTTCCCCTCCGTTTGTACCTATACAAGAGAAATGAAAACTCAAATGCAAAAAGCGGCATACGACGGTCACAAAGATAAATGCCCATGTGAGCCTATCCAAAAAACCCCACTTTACTCCTAGAACAACATTCAGTTTATCCCTCATAGAAGAAGACCTAAATAGACATACAGACCTACCCCCAAAAAATCCAAAATTTAACCCCAAAAACACAATCAATCGACTCAACATTGCTGGAAAGAAATGCGGACATGAAAAAATAATCAAAAAACAGGAAGAGAATGAGGAAAAGGGTAGAGAAAAGAGGGTTTACTAGTAAAAGAGGCTGAAATCTTAAAGCTGCTACAGGAACCTTCAAACTTGTCGCCAGAATGCCCAAACCTCTACTGAGAAACTAGAATTCTCGCCGGAAACACACCCAGAATTCAGAGAATAGGAGAGCAAAAATGCAAAGAAATCTAAGGAGTATGAGATGTGAAAAGTGTTATGGAATTATGAGAGAGCACCTTATATAGGCAACCTTAAAGCTGATCGTGCGGCCAGCACTCAATGGTCCGGATTCGCGCGGTCATTTCGAATTTTGAAATTCGAAATCCATCATCATTATGGGGAAGCAATCAATGCCCACGTAATTACATGGGCGGTTATCGAGAAAGCTGACGATAGGCCACAGACCACGATCTGGCCTTTCAACTGCCCCACTAGCCATGCCTGACAACTCACCCCGCCTAAGATTACGGCTGCCATAAGGGTACATCGCCTAAACGAGTCCATCAGCTTAATAGCGTGGTATTCATGATCGTCTGCTTAATAGCGCGGTTCTAAATGAGTCCATCAGCTTAATAGCGTGGTTTTCATGATCGTCCGCTTAATAGCGCAGTCTAAATGAGTCTATCAGCTTAATAGCGTGGTATTCATGATTGTCCGCTTGAAAGCGCGGTCCTAAATAAGTCCATCTACTTAATATCATGGCACTAGTGATCATCCGCTTCATAGCACAATCCCATAAGTCATCCACTTAATAGCGTGGCACTAATGATCCTCCGCTTAATAGCGCGGTCCTATAAGTCCATTTGCTTAAATTGAATGGCGCCCACGGCCGTCAGCTTCATAGCGCGAGCCTAAAAATCAAGTCGCAAAAAATGACAAGGTCGCCAAAGACCAGTAAAACGCTCAAACAAAGCTATAGGCAATAAGTGAGCACACTTTAGTCCCTGCTTGGCATTTCATTAAAATACCTAAGAGATGGAGTAGGGGGCCATTGATATGCCTAAATAGTTCCGCCACCTATGAGTCCCCGGATAAAGCCTATCTAGCCACCAGGCCGGATAATAAGGCACGCGGCCATAGCATCCGTGACGACAACCAAACTGAGGTCGCCAAGCTCAGGTCCCCGCCAAGAGCTTTCAAACCTTTAAGGTCTCTAGTAGCTCAGGAGGGCGATCTACGATCCTAAAGGAGGGCCATCAGAGACTGCACAAATCCATGAGATTCCCGAGGCATATGCACCATATTCGAATCCAACATTACCAGAACACCGGTTTCAGTTTGATCAGATTTCGAACCCTCTCCCATAGTTGACAATACTGCAATCACGAAAACCGTGAGGCACAAGAACATAACGTTCACGATGATTATGCAGAAATTAACTTCTTGATTGGATATATATTTAATTTGTGAAGACGTATGCAAAATGAGTAATGTATAAATAGTAACACAAGCCGAACAAAACATTGAAGATATTCCGATTTAAAGAAAACAACTTCATACTAAGCACCAAATCAACATTCAATTACTTAGAATTTGCCGCTTGTACATCAGCTTATTATCACTTTTTTTTTGACTGGTTACAAGAACGATGTTTAACAATTAAATATCATCATTATATGTTCTTAAATTGAATATTTGGCGCTTTGTTAAGCAAAGTAATATGCTAGAATTGCTACTGGACGAAGTAATAAATTAACAATCCTAGCTAAGTTATTCCATAAATGGCCTGGAGAAATTTGTTTAACAAAGTGTTAATGTTGGAAATAAAATTTATGTTTTGATGATGATTCATCAGTTATTAAATTATTGTTTTTAACACCATTGATGAAGTGTCATAACTAGCTGTTATAGTGCAAAACAAAAATATGTCTATAAATCAATGTGTAGAATTTATTAGAGTCTGATATTTGTATAGGTAAATCAGACAAGCACTGTAATAGTTCTAGAATCAGAACTGAGAAAATGAGAAACTGATTTGATGACTTTAAGAGAACTGAGTTTACAACCAAAGAAAAATTAGATTGGAAAGATGATTCAGAGCACAGCTACAGAAACTGAAGAAGGTAAGTTCGCTGAGGGACTCAGACTCAGTAGACTTATCTAAAACATAAGACTGAGGGAGACAAACTCAGTTATAGAAGATTGAAAAACTAAGAGTTCAAACTTAGTAATGGAGGATAAATCCAAGACTGTAAATTTAGAATTCAGGAAAAGTCTGTGATGGCCTAAACTGACTTTCTGGATTTTGTATGTTACCTAAGATACATAAGGACAATGATATCTTAGCTGATTTGTGAATTATGGTGTACTCTGATTATGTCAATTATATTGAGATGAAGAATAGAGTACTGAGCTTTTTAAAGAAGAGTAAAAACTCTGTTAATGCTCTTAAGCTGAAAACTGACTAAATCTTATAAGGTAAGATTTCATGCTGAGGTCAAGAAAAATTGAAGGAGAATTTGACCGTTATAAAGTAAGCAATTTTATTGGTTTCACAGAAATGTCAGAAAGGACGCTGACATTCAACAGAATAAGCAGGACCACCAACGGATATTGGGATTCAAATTCAAACGTTCAAATTCATCTAACCGTTGGAGAAACCCCTATAAATAGGACACCTCTAACTCAAGAAGAAGTGCGGAGTTCTATTGTTAAATTTATCAAAAAAGATTCAAGTAAAGTGAATGAAAAGAACTCGTGCTAATTTCTATATTGCAAGATCAAGAAATCTTCAAAGTGTTCATACGTATTCAAAGAAACATCAAGACTCACACTTGAAGAAAAACAGAGCGTGAGTATATCATATACATCTAGAAGAAGAAACTCGAAACACAAATTGAATCATAGTTATTGATTCAAGTCTCAACTTTGATTTCATCAAAGGTTTAGACTGTGAAACACCAAGAAGGTGCGAAGGACAGTTAAGTGCAGTCAGGAAGACTGTGTCTGTGTACAGCTGGTGAAGAGGCAATCCTACCCTTGAAGGACCAGTGTAGCAAGCTTAGTTCAAACAACAATTCGACCTGCTGTAGACTGAAGCTGGAAGATTGTGAAGCTAGGGATTTGTGAAGGACAATCAGTGTTTAAATTTACTTTGTGTCTTGTAACTGTAAATCTCAAGAACATAGTGAATTTGGCCTCCTACATCACATGGGAAGAGAGGGCTGATAGGATTACACCACCTAGAACCTCCATAATTTTTGTCTCAGTTATTTACTTACTTTACGCATTTATTTAATGCATGTTAATTTTCATGGCACCTGATCACAGACTCAGCAAACATTAAAAATTGAGTCAGCGCAACATTGTATTTAAACTGATAAACACAAGTTTTTCATAAAGGCTTAATTTAATCCGCTGCCGGTTAACTCAGTTAAGGATAAGTAAGTCTTGACTTATACTCAGCTAAGTTAGCTTAACTCCACACAAGTTTAAAGCTGAACTCAATCAGTTCATGATTCATTTTTCAGTTGGTTTTTGGGGACAATTTTATTCACCCCCCCATCTTGTGTTAGCCTTTCCAAGGGACCAACAATTGGTATCGGAGCAGTGCTTCTGTTCCGAAGAGATCCATAGCTGAAACTCCATATCAGTTTGTTTACTCGAGGTAACTGGGCTTCAGTTATTTTCGATACCCACAATTGGTATCGTAGCAGTTCTTCCTTTTGGAGGTGGTTCAAAGTTACTACTGCTTCGAATCTCTAGGCATAAATTGCTTCCAACTGTGTTCTCAATTATCACATCATGGAATCACATAATCATTTTAGAAATATTCTTATTTGTTCATTTCTTAGATTTGATGAATACAAAAGCAAACTGCAGGCTCTTGTTGCTGATACTCAAGAAAAGTTGATTGAAACATTCATTGAAGATCCATCCATTACCGACAATGAAGATAATGCTGAAATACTACCCATAAGCTTTGGAGGAAATGGTCATGTGAAACTGATGAAGAAATCATACTTTTTAGAACTAATCTGATGAGCAACATTGTTGGATCAAATAAAGGCAAGTAGATAATGGAATATGAAGAAGCTATAACTGAGAATTTATCGATCACACATCATGAGTTAAATGCTTCCACATCCAACACTCACAGTTCCATGAACAATCATAGAAATGAATATTTCATTGAAAACTTGGACATACTGATAAAGGAATTATAGGAAATTCTAAAAATTATGAGAATGTCAAAAAGGAAAAAGAATTGTTGAAAGCTGAAATTCTAAGATTGAATGCTGAGAATAAACTTATCAAAGCTAACAGTGGAACCAAGGAAAATTTCTCAACTGATGAACTAACAGAGGTAATAAACATCACAAAGTCATCAGTTGATCCAATTCCCAACGTTCAGTTCAAACCAGGAAAACCATTTGGAGATAGAACAGGTTTAGGGATTGACAATCAACAGAATTCTAAGTTCAGACCTAGTTCAGCTGCATCTAAGTTCGTAATTGCACAAAAGTCAGGAAGTCAGAAAAATGATAAAACTGTTAGAACTGACAAAAACTCAGCACAGCCTCAATTTAAAACTGACAAATCTGTAAAATCAGTCAGTGGCAAACCCAAACTGAAAGATTCTACAAGTAGAATCAGAAGGCTGAAAAGGGCACAAGTGATCAGAAATCAGTTAAAAGAACATTCAAGTCATATTCATCAAGGAATGATTATCATTCATGGAATAATAGATTCAGGGGGAAAGGAAGACTCTTTCCTACTGATGAAGACTGGAATGCCCTTATGATCACTAAAAGATCATATCAGTTTCACAAAATGGATGAACAAAAGACTGTTAGACCAAAACAGTAAAATTTTGTGAAAACTAACTTTACTCAGTTAAAATATCAGGAAAGGTATAAGGCTAAGATTAACAAGTCATCTAAGAATTACAGAAATTAAAAAACTAATCAAAAAGGATCAAAACAGATATGGATAACAAAAATCTCTCAATTTGTTTTGCAGGAGAAAATCAAAAGCTGAGAAGACTGAGAACCTGTGATTCTCAAAACTGAGTCATATTCTCAACTGAGTTTTGGAATTGACCAAAAAGACCACTGTTTCAAGTTTTGGATAAGATCAAGCTGGACATTAACAGCTGGAGATACACCATATCTACAGCATTTTCTGATACAAGCTACGGATGACTGAAAAGTTGTGACATACATTGATCTCGACCGTCCATCCTCTCCATTCACCATCTTTTTCGCAATCTCAACGCCAGATGTGACTTATGAAAAGACATCTTAAAACCCACTAAAAAAATTCTAACTACCTCATCTGCTACTTATAAATATTCTCGTATTTTTTACATAAACTCTTTACACTCAGTTTTTGCATTATCCCTCACATAAACTTTTTCTCTAATCTTCAAATTTCTCCCAAATCAATTCAACCTTCAGAAATCATGACTTTTACCAGAGTTGAACCTGGAATGATCATCTCACTCGATCAATATGTCGCAAGATATACATATCAATCATTAGCCCAGAAAATAGCAGAGAAAATCCGGAAAATTAAAGGACTGGAAAAAGTGTTTAACATCAACCTAAAGAATGTATGTCTAGAGAGCATCGACGACTTCCATGAGTTTGGGATTAAAAGCGTAGAAGATGAAATGATCTTTACCTACATAACCCAGGTCAATAGGAAAGAAATCAAAGTCACTGAAGATCTTATTGCAGATATATTTGGCTTCAAAAAATCTGGATACTCTTTAGCGTTGAAAGTGACTAAAGAACAAAGGGAAAAGTTGTGGAAAATCATCATAGTTAAAGAAGACTCAAATGTGTTTTTATCTGGAAGTACATGACTTCTCAAGCCTGAATTCAATTATTTGACCAAGATGCTCGCAAATTGTAATTGGAAATGCAGGCAATTTTAGTAATATTTCTGGCACTAAGATAGATTTATCTGGTTTGAAGAAGATTTGAATTGGCAGAGATATGTTTTGGACCAATTGATAGCACAATCTTCTGATGTGCCCAAGAAGAAAGCTGACGAGAAGAAAGGAAGATTTGATCATAAGCAGATTCTAGCAATATTGGCTCAAAGGATTATTGACTAGTTCGATATTGCAAAGAGAAAGAAAACTGCAATTATAGATGGCAAAATTGCAGCTAAAAAAGAAAAATATTGGAAGAGGAAAGCTGAAGGTTCTGAGGCTGAGCCTAAAAAGAAAAGCAAAAGATCAAAGAAGCCTCGAACAAGTGCTGAATTCTTTGAACAAGTGGAATAGTTAAGGGTGAAAAAGAGAAAAATGGAAGAATAGGAAAAGGCCAATGTTGTGGCAATTGCTGAGAAGATCATGGAGCCTTCACCAGCAAAATCTGCTACCTCAGTTGCCGAAAATCAAGCGAAGAAACCCAGAACTGAGGAAACCCCTACAAAACCAGTCACCACTGAGAGAGAACCAGCTGTTGAAGAAATGATAGTTCTAGCACTGCCAGAAGCTGACACTCAGGGGGAACAAGCCCTGAGAACTGAAATCAATGTTGAAGAAACTGACATTGAGGAAGAGCTGATTGGATCATAAATCTTGACCATGCTCAATTTAATTTCTATGTCTAAATCTACACCACAAAAATCAACGTCGAAACTTGAGTATGTGGAATCAATCAGAGAATTAGATTCATCCCAGTCGCAAGAAAAGAAGTTGGTGAAGTTATACCATTACAAGTCATCCCTCTGGACGAACTTGTTAACGAAGAAAAAGTTGAGAAGAAAGCTGAGATAGTGAAAAAGGAAAGGAGCCAGTTTTTGATCTGGAAATTGAACCTGTCAAGGAATCGGTTGCTGAACAAAGTGAGCCTCGGGAAACTAAATTAAGAGAAAATCCAGATCAAACAATTGAACCTATGGCTGTAGTTGAACCTATAGCTAAAACTGAACCTATATCAGGAAAAGATGTTGTTGCTGAAGAGAAACTGGAAACTGAGCAAGTTATCTCAGTCCCAGCTGAATCATCCGTCATCCTAGTTGTTGCTGAGGAGGAACCCAGCAAAATTGAAGTTGAGAGAATTGAGACTCTAGTAGAGTTCAATTTAGAGATTCCCAGAGTAACTGAAGAACACAACCCAGCCTGAACCATTTGTCAATATTGGGAAACTGATTGAAGCTGATTGTAGAAGACTAGATGCTTATCAATACTGGAAGTTCAGCTCAATCAAAAATCAAAGGGAACAACAAATGCTGATGGAAACTGAAGAGAAATGGGTGTTCGGTCTGTTTGATATCACTCATCTATCCCAACTATTCAGTTCTGAAGATTTTCTAAGCATGGTTTACTCATTGATCTGGAACAGTTACACGAAGAAGCATGCTGGAAAGGAAATTTCTAAGACTAGGAAGGATGATAATGACAATGATGATGATTCATAGGGAGATCCCGCCTCACTCAAGACACAAAGATGGGTGTTCGGTCTGTTTGATATCACTCATGATAATTACAAAAAAGGAATCTCGCCTCACTCAAGAAAAGGAAACAGAAAAAGATGCTACTGAAGATTATGATGAAGATAGCACTAAAGGAAGTAGTGATTTGGACTCTGAGACTCAGTCTGAATTAGAAAATTAAGAGAACTAAGGATACCAGTCTCCAAATGACAGAGGTGTGCTCGAAATACAAAAAGCTGAAGCTGACCAAGCAAAAACTGACATTGCTAAAGAAGAAACTGATTATAAGTCATCAGTAAGAGAAACTGAGGATTTCAAAGAATAGCTGAATCAAATTGCTTCTACTCCTCTCAAAGAGATAAAGACAGCTGAGATTGTTGCAAGCAAGTCTCGGATTGAAGCTGTGAAAGTACTCGAAGATGAAAAGGATAAAACCGAAGAAAAGAAGCTGAGGCCATCAAAATCTATTCTAATGAGCTTGTGAGAATTCAAAAAGATGATCTAAGTATTTTTGGAAAATTTGTTAAAGTCTATGGTGGAAAACAAACATGAAAGAGTCAACATGGAAAATAGATTGAACAGTGTCAAAGAGGACTGCCACAACACTTTGACTGAAATTCGCAAAACTACCATTGAAACTGATGTGAGGAAAACTGAGACACAAGGAAGATTGGAAGGCATTCTTAATAATGTGGTTGATAGATTGATTCTATTGGGGAATGAAATGAAAGACTCATTTGTTGCATAGACTATATTGGCATCAAATCAGCAGCACCTAAATTCAGACATCAGGAGCTTGATCAACAAAGATGATGTCAATAAGGGAGAAATCTGGACATGTTAAAAGTCAATGCACTTGATATGCCAAATGTTCTTGAAATCATTGATGAGAAACTGGTCGAATTGAAGAAATCTAGAGCAGACATGACTGATGAAGAGATGGAGCTGATTGCAAAGTTCTCAGAACCAACTGAGAAAAGACTTGGTCTAGATTCACAGCTGTATAATGTTTTCAGAGAGCTACCCGCACAGGAAGGTGAATCAAGGGAACAAGCCTTAAAAAATTTTCTGAGCATCCAAAAGATTCTTGTTCACTACTGGCACAAACAGTGCAAATGAGAGAGAAATGGTACTCTAGATAAGGCTTCAGAAAAAGATGAGAAGATGGAACTTGAGTTCGTTCAAGACTTACTAAAAACAGCCACAAGTGAAAGATTAAGGAGAATTGTATTCGTATTTTCAGTATTGTTCAAGAGTAAATTTTTAAGCAAACATTGCCTGACAGATTCATGGAACATATGGGCAAACATCTATGGAATCGAGAGCACGGAAACGAATGCTGGTATGAGAGAAAATGCTGAAATCTATGATAACACGACAAGTGGAGCTAACGAAGGGATAGGAAGAAAAGCTAGAACTTAGTTTATTTTCATGTATTTGTATTCTAATACTTTGTAACTCAGTTCATCAACAAAATCTCTGTTTTTCAGTTCTTTCTGTTCATTTTTTTATTTTGTCATTATCTTTTTGCATTGCTTTTAAGGAGGGTATTGACATCATCAAAAAGGGGGAAATTGTTGGAAATATAATTTGTGTTTCGATGATGATTCATTAGTTATTTAATTATTGTTTCTAACCCCATTGCTGAAGTGTCATAACTAGCGGTTATAGTGCAAAGCAAAAAGATGTCTAGAAATCAATGTATTGGATTTATTAGAGTCTGATATTTGTATAGGTAAATCAGAGAAGCAGTGTAATATTTTTGGGATCAGAACTGAGAAAACGAGAAACTGACTTGATGACTTTAAGAGAACTAAGTTTACAACCAAAGAAAAATCAGATTGGAAAGTTGATTTAGAGCACAGCTACAGAAACCGAAGAAGGTAATTTCACTGAGGGACACAGACTTAGTTGACATATCTAAAACTGAAGACTGAGGGACACAGAATCAGTTATAGAAGATTGAAGAACAGAGGGAAACTCAGTTATGAAGGATAAAGCCAAGATTGTAAAGTTAGAATTCAGGAAAGTCTGTGATGGCCTGAACTGACTTTATGGATCTTGTTTGTTTCCAAAGATATATAAGGACAATGATATCTTAGCTGATTTTTAAATTATGGTGTACTATGATTAATTCAATTATAATCAGATGAAGAATAAAGTACTGAGCTTTTTGAAGAAGAGTAAAAACTCAGTTAATGCTCTTAAGCTAAAAACTGACTAAGTCTTATAAGGCAATTTTTCATGCTGAGGTCAAGAAAAACTGAAGGAGAATCTGACCGTTATAAAGTAAGAAAGTTTATTGGTTGCACAGAAATGTCAGAAAGGACGCTGACATTCAAAAGAATCAGCAGGACCACCAACGGATATAGGGATTCAAATTCAAACATTCAAATTCATCTAACCGTTGAAGAAACCTCAATTAATAGGACACTTCTACCTCAAGAAGAAGTTGAAGAAGAAGTGTGGCGTTCTAAGGATAAATTTATCAATAAAGATTCAAGTAAGGGGGAAAGTGAATCAAAAGAACTCCTGCTAATTTCTATATTGAAAGATCAAGAAATCATCAAAGTTTTCATAAGTAGTTAAAGAAACATCAAGACTCACACTTGAAGAAAAAAAGAGCTTGAGTATATCATATACATCTAGAAGAAGAAGCTCGAAACACAAATTGAATCATAGTTATTGATTCAAGTCTCAACTTTGAATTCATCAAAGGTTTAGACTGTGAAACACCAAGAAGGTGTGAACGATAGTTGAGTGCAGTCATGAAGACTGTGTTTGTGTAGCTGGTAAGGAGGCAATCCTACCCTTCAAGGACCAGTGTAGCAAGCTTAGTTCAAACTGCAATTCGACCTGTTGAAGACTGAAGATGGAAGATGGTGAAGCTAGGGATTAGTAAAGGACAATCAGTGTTTAAATTTACTTCGTGTCTTGTAACTGTAAATCTCAAGAACATAGTGAATTTGGCCTCCTACATCACAGAGGAAGAGAGGACTGACAGGATTACACCACCTGGAACCTCTATAATTTTTGTCTCACTTATTTACTTATTATACGCATTTATTTACTGCATCTTAATTTTCATAGCACCTGATCACAGACTCAGCAAACATTAGAAACTGATTCAGCACAACACTGCATTTAATCTAGACAAACTGATAAACTCATGTTTTTCATAAAGGCTTAATTTAATCCGTGGCCGGTTAACTCAGTTAAGGATAAGTCAGTCTTGACTTATACTCAGCTAAGTTAGCTTAACTCCACACAAGTTTAAAGCTGAACTAAATCTGTTCAAGATTCAGTTTTCAGTTGGTTTTTGTGGACTAGTTTATTCACCCCCTCTAAACTTGTGTTAGCCCTTCCAAGGGGCCATTAGTTAACTACGGTGACTTGATCTCAATGTTTGAATCTGGCTCTTAGAATAGAAGCTGAATCTGTTGCGTACAACGTAATATCCCGAATTTGGGGAAGTAGCAGACGTGTTATTTTGTAAAAAATCAGAATATTATGTTTAATTATTTTATCGTTATTAAATTTTACAATAAATAAAAGGAAGGATTATTTGAATTAAATAATGGAATTTAAGATATTTATTTCAATAACTCGTTGGGAGTTGTTTTTGGGGAATATAAACCTTCCATATTCAAAGGGAGTTTGTCGGTAGTAGTGCTCCTTCAATGTTCAAACTTTGGTTATCAGAGAAAAAGAAACAGAAAAGACAAGGGAGAATTCTTCCAAATTCTCACAAGGCTTTCATCGGTTTTCAGAAACAATTAGGGATTCGGAATCAACGGGGGAAGGGATACAAGTTGTTACTAAAAAGGTGGAACTTTGAAAAGGTTAGAAAAAGCCGTATTTTTGGTTCTTGATCAAGTTCTCCTTGTTAATAGGTTAATTTCATAGTTTTAATGGTTCAGAAGTTGTTGATCACAAGTAATTCTAGTCAAATCGTTGATCAAATAGGTTTCCTTGGAGAAGTTCAGAAGTGCTGCAGTTTTCATGGAAGTTTTTCTTGGAAGAGGTTAAACCAAATTCTAACCAAAGAACAACCCTCTATAGATACTTACCCGGATGGTGTCCGCAAGATTTCCTAATGGTTGAAAGGTGAGCTTATCTTACTTTGCTATCTTTCTTAGTACCAAAACTTTTAACCTTTTATGCTATTGATAGTTAGTATATCTAAGTTGTCCATTACTGACGTATCTAAAAGTCGGTTCATTAACTTTTGCACTTTTTCAACGTGAATTGATTCATGTCATAAAGTACTTAAGGTAAATAAACAAACTAAAAGATGCTTGGCATTACTGCGTCCAAAGAAAACACCTTTGTTGGTTAACTTTCAGTTCTTCAATGGTTTTCCTTGATTCCTTCAAATACCTCTTATAGGACCAACTTTTGCAATATGTCCTTTATCTCCACAAAGGTAACATCCTTTTGTACAAGAGAACCAACATTCTGAGGTAGTTCCTGATTCTAATGAAGTCTTAGTTGATCAACTCTTCACTATTCCAACAACCGTTGCTTCATTCAGATTCTGTCTAGCCTTCGGTACAACTCTAGAATGCCCAACTCCAAAAACACCTCTTCGGGTTACTACCATTCTGAGAGATCAAGGGAGATCAGAATGTCACTAAGTGGTCTAAGAACTTATCTTAAGGAAAAGAAGCCTAGTAAAGCAAGGAACGCTCGTCTCTGATACCAACTGTAACGCCCCGTTCCCGGACACCGAGTCCTTATCCGGAAATCGAAACGTTTGGCACACATAATATTAAATAAATAATATTACACGTAAGCCTCTGCTACGTCGTATCAAATAAAAGCAAATGGAAGCTAAAAAGACTCGGGTGAAAATTTTCTTTTTGCAAATATCCAAGAATATAAATAACTAAAGATAGAAAATGTAATACTTATTACATCCAAAAGGAAACCAACGAATCCAAATGTGTACGAATTCCAAAAGTACTAAATGTAAACTACAAGTTCCAACAATAATCCAAGCCTATGAAATAATTAAAACAGAAAATAATCAAGGCCTTCAACTCCGGCGTCCTCAAACGTCGTCATCAAAGTCCTCTTCTAAATCTTCACCAACCTGTTCGTCTTCTCTCCCCCAAACACAAAAATAAACATGCATTTGAGGTAAGTACATTGTACAAGTAAGAAGTAGAAGCTACAATACAATTATGTTTTATTATCAAGTTTTAATGAAAGATTATCTTTGTAAGACCGACTCCATCTAGGGTTCATTTCATGCCCATCGACATTTCATTACTATACGTTTCAAACTTAGCTTATCTTGGTTACATCATTACTCAAGGACACAATGCATGGTGAAAATTCCACCACGAGATATACTTGCCAACTACGGTGATCAGCACCGGTAGTCCCGGGATCTCCCCGGTATGCATATACGCTCAATGGATTTCCTCCACTACCCTTCAGCCTTTTGAGCCAGTAGCGTTGTCCACCTTTTTATGAACGTATCACATCGCCGATTTCAATCAGTGCCTAACCAAGAATATATGACGTTTTAGATTTTACTACACTTATGTAATTATTAATGTGAATTAACTAGCCACCTAAGTGTTTTCAGAATAAACTCACCTTAACAACTCTACTCCCTCACCTAGACAACTAGACATCACACCTTAACAATTACACAAACATTGATGATGTTGGTCCCTTGAAAAGGCTTTGGTTAAGTTTAGAGGGGGGGTGAATAAACTTAACACTTAAAACTTTTAGAGTTAACAAATTCTGCAACTTCAGCAGCCTGCTGATACTTCAGTAGTCTGCTGAGACCTCAGTAGCCTGCTGATAAATAGTAGTCTACTGACAGTTCAGTTTGCTGAATTTGTGCAGCGGAATAATATCAAAATTAAGCCTTGTTACTTGTTGTTAAGTATGATACCAAGTATTAGATACTCAGTGGTGTATGTGTGTGATTTCAGTTGCTAGATTCAGTAGGTTGATGTGTAAAGTGAACTAAGTGCAGAATGTAAATGCTGAAAGTAAATAGCCAGATTTTATAGTGGTTCCAGGTGGTGTAATCCTGTTAGTCCACTCTTCTTCTGTGATGTTGGAGGAAATTCACTAGAGATCTTTGATGTAGCTGTTACAAAGATTCCTAAGTTGCTTGTCCTTCACCAATAACTATGGCTTCACAAACTGAAAACTGGGAACAGGTAGGATTGCTGCTCCTGAGTCTTCCACTGGTCCTTGAAGGGTAGGATTGCCTCTTCACCAGCTCCACCACAAACAACAGTCTTTCACACCCAACAGATGCTTCACTGTCTTCAGCAGGTTCTTTATAAAATAAAGATTGAATCAAATAAATGATTCAGTTGCAGCAGCTTGATTAGGATGAAGTAATCAGCAGCTTGCAGGCTTCAAGTATGTATGCTTGATGTATCTGCAGTTGAAGAATTTTTCTGGATCAGTAGCTTTATGCTTAGTAAGTTCAGCAGGGTGTCTTTCAGTTCAGTAATATCTCTTCAAAGTTTGTTAGTTTTCATCATCTTGTTTCTGAGTTGAAAGTACTCTATTTATAGGTAGGAATGCATGTGACTTGTATTTGAAATTCAAATGTAACCGTTCCTTGTTTTTGTCCCATCTGATTTGCATTCTGTCACTATTCATAGGACTGACACTGTCAGAATTCCTTTTTGACAGTGCAGTCTGTCCACCCCTTTGACTTGTATCCAATGGATAAAAATATAAATCATCCCAACGTCTTTTTAATCTCAGCCTTTGATTTTCTTGATAAGTCAGAGGTAGTTGGCTGTCCTTATCCATGTAATCTTCCAATATAATCTTGATTTAATCGAGGTATATATCAGCAGGTTCATCAGTCTGCTGAAGTACCTATCAGTCTGCTGAACAGCAATTTGCTGTGTATAAAATATAATGCAGCTGATTTCTTTTATCTAACTTTTATTTGTGAAGTTAGATTACACCTTTTTAATTATAACCAAGTTCCAAACATCATCCAACTTATGGAACTTAGACCTTCTATACAAGGTATATGTAATCAGTTTAGGTCATCACAGACTTGCCTAAATTCTGATTCCATATCCTTGACTTTAATTACTAAGTTTGATCCCTTAGCCTTCTGTAACTGAGTTTGAGCCCTCAGCCTTCAGTCTTCAGTCTTCAGCAGGTTCCTGACTAGTCTACTGACCTATCTACCCTACTGACCTAGACTAGTCTGCTGACAGAAGTCAGCTGACCATTACAGTGCTTGTTTGATCAAACCTATTTATGAATAAAACTCTAATAAACCTATACAATTGATCTAGACATCTTTTTGCCTTTGCACTATAACAGCTAGTATGGCACTCATCATCAAAACTAAGAAATAAGTCCAACAATTTCCCCCTTTTTGGTGATGATGCCACTACCCTCACCTAATCAGCTAAGCAAAAAGATTAAGACAAAAACAGAACAAATATTCATCTTTCATTAAAATCATTTGTTCAAAGCTATTACAGTCTAGAATCAGCAAAGGCAAAATGCAGTTAAAAAAATATGCTGATCTACTGTCTCTTTTCTCTTTCTTGTCTAGCCTTCTCAGCTTGCTCTTGATAGGCTCTGATTTTTTCTATCATATCCCTCATCCACTCATTTTCAATCAAAGTAAAATCAATGTAGGGATTAACTTGTTTCCACCAGTTCCAAGCTTCAGGCAGGATAAGATTAATATCATTCACTCTGAATCCAAACTTCATGTATAGTTCCTTGAATTCATCAAGTGAGTCCTTTGCTTTTGTGATAGGTAAGATCCTATCACCTCTGCCACTTCTTCCACCTCTGCCACCTCTTCCTCCTCTGTAAGTTTCCCTTAAGGCTTTGACTCTTGCTTCCCAAAATTTCAATGCCAAGAAAGAGTTTAGACCTTCAAGATATCCCATGTCATGATAAGGTCTCCTTCTGTTATAGTATTCTTTCTTGTATTGTCTAAGGAGATCATCAGTAAGTTGAACTCTGCCAGGTGTAGGTTGCCTGAGAGCATTGATCTCATCCTCCCATCTTTTCTTTGCAAAGAGTCTAGCAGCCTCTTTTGCTACAGCTGATTGGCCCTTTCCCCCTTAGTGACATCATCAACAAACCGGGACATTAGGCCATGAATACCCTCCTGTGAGATTACCACTCTATTCAATTGACCTTCCATAATTTCAGTTCTTGTATCAAGTGCAGTAATCTTTGATTGCAATGTCTCCTCCAGTAGATTGATCCTTTCAGTAAGTTTAGGATCAGGCATAGCAGGTTGTTGTGCAGCAGCAGGCTCAGCAGGTTTAGGTGTAGTAGCAAGGTTGTCAAGTTTCTGATGGATGGAAATAAGTTGGTCTTTCAGAAACTTATCTTTCAAAGTATTCCCTTGCTTGATTCCCCTTACATCTAGCATCATATCATTGACAGCATTTTGAGTGGATGCAAAATTTGAAGCAACTGTATCAGCAGATTGTCTGTTTTCATTCACCATCTTCATCAGTTCTTCAAATCTTTCTTCTTGTCTGTCCAGTTGAGTCCTTAACTGTTGCATATCATGCCTTACAGTCCTCAACTCATTCAATACTTCAACTGGCACTTCACTGGTCATCCTTCCACCAGTAGCTTCATCAGCAGGCTCCTTAACATTGTACTGTGGCCTCTGATTGCTCACAACCATTGCCCAACTCCTATCCAGTCCAGCAGGGGTAGGTCCTTCATATTCCTCCAGGATAGGATCAATGGCAGGTTCCTCTAAAATAGGTACAAATGCCTGTGGTGGATCAACAATAATATTCTCTTCATCAGGCATCTGAAACTCCTCATCACTAAAGTCAAAGTCCAGCAGCTGCTCATCCTCATTAACAGCAGTCTGCGGACCATCTTTCCCTTCAGTGGTCTTGTCTCCAGTAGGCTCCACTACAGCAGCCTTACCATCAACAGCAGGGGTTTCCTCCAAACCCAAAGTTTGTTCCAACCTTTGTCCAGGTGTTGTTTGAGACTCAGCAGCCTGTACCTCATGTTCCAACCTTTGTTCAGGTGCTGTTTGTAGCCCAGCAACCTGTACCTCCTCTTCAATTCTCTGTGGATTGAATATAGCCTCATTATCCACTTGGAATCCTTCTGCATGACCAATCTTGTGCAGGATGATGGCAGTTTTAGTAAGAATGCCCTCAAAGTCAAATCCATCTTGATATTCAATGGATTCTTCTGAGCTGGCACTAGGTTCATTGAAATCAGTAACTTTTTCTCCATCCAAATCCTCACTCTGTTCAGCTTCATTTTATGCAGTAGGCTCTACAACATGGAATGTAGAAGATTCTTCATCTAGCCTACCAGCACTCAAATTGATTCCTTCATTGATCAATGCTTCCAGATCATCCATGGTGAGATCCTATAGGTCCTCATCCATCTCACCAGTCTGCTGGCCTTCAGCAGACTTACCAGTATCATGGGGCTGTTGTACAGGTGGTTCTATGATTACTGCAGTCCCACTGGTTCCTCCTGGTCTAGAGGGGAAATCTCCTCTAGAATCTGATGATGAGGAAGAGTCATCATTGTCATCTCTTGGATCCCTAAACTTGATAACCTCCTCCTTCTGTTGCTCATCAAATAAGTCCATCAATCTGGATTGCAGCAGAGTTGTATCAACTAGGTCCAACAAATTTTCCACTCCCAACTTGTTAAAAGCCCATTCCTCAAAATCTGTCATAGGTTCAGCAGCTGGCTTTTGTCTCTTGTAGAAACCAAACTTCCATTGGAAATAGTCAGCAATTTTCTGAAGTTTGGGATCTACATACTCTTCTGTTTTCTTCCTTTCTTTCACATGCCTTTCAAAGGGCATGAAAGATCTCCTGGGAGCAACTCCAGTACATTGTTGACCTCCAAAGGTTCCAACAAGTAGGTTCATGGTTTCTTCAACAGATGTTTGAAAGTCAGTAGGTTGCTGAGGTTGTACATTTGTGCCTACTACTTCCATCTGTACCACACTTGGTTCCCCCTGACTTACATGCTCATCAGCAGGGTTTGCAGCAAACTGCTCTTCCCCCTGAGTTCTTCCCACACTTGCAGGGTCTTCAACCAAGTCATCAACTACTTCTTCAACTACCACAGCAGGTTCAGGTTCAGTGGTTTACTGTGATTCTTCAGTAAAAACTACAGTAGGCTCAGGGTCAGTAGACTGCTGTATATCCTCAACAGATTGCTCAACAACAACCTGTCCAGCATCAGTAGACTTGACAACCTCTTCAGGTGAGGAGTCAGTAATCTCCACAAGCTTGATTATGGTCAAGGGCTCAGCCTCAATAGCCTCTTCTTCCTCTTCTACTGATGCTTCCTCTTGGACTCTTTGAGCTTCCAAGTTTTTCAGTTCTTTCCCTTTTCCATGTTTCTGTTTATGAATAATTTCTTTTCTCCTCTTGGAAAGGGGTTCATCATCTTTTTCAGTCACAGTAGACTTCCTCTTTCTACTGGCTTCCTTTTGTTGTTCCCTCAAGATTTCAACAACTGTTCTTCTTGCAGCAACAGCAGGGTCAGTAACCTCCACTAGACCCTCAGCAGACTCAATAGTCTGTGCTGTTTGCTTCTTTGTTTTCTTTGAAGGCTTTAACACTTTAGTTATCTTCCTTGTGTCTCCACCCTTTCTTTTCTCAGCAGCTTTCTTTGGTGCAGCAGGTTTAGCAGATTTCTTTTTAGGTTGCTTGACCTGCTCACCACCAGCATCACCATCATCTCCACCATTATCATCATCAGCAGCCTCTCCAGCAACCTCTTCATCATCATCTAGACCAGGAATAGTATAATCAATTTCCTTCTTGTATCTAGACTGATTTATCTTTTCAGGTGCTACATCAAGGATTTCCAAATGATTCAGCAGGGTCTGAACCATCAATCCTAAGGGCAAGGCCTTGGATTTCCTCTTTCTCTCTTTTTCTTCCTTGAAAACCTTCCTCATATAATGAATGAAATAACCAGCCCAATCAAACTTCATGCTCCTGCAAATGATTATCATCAACTCTATCTTGGGTCCTGATAGAGTATCCATACTTCCAATCAATCCAAGTATGTTCTTAGCAATGAGTTTGCTCAGCAAACTGTATTCATTTCCAATATGTTTGCAGTTGATGCCTGGAACAGATTTGGTGGCCGCATTTGTTTTGATCTGATCAACAAACGCCATCTTGTCCGATCCCATTTCTTCAAGATTGACTGAGCCATCCACTACTTCTTCAAATCCAAAAACTTCCCTCAGTAGACTGGGGGAGACTTCAATTTCTTGTCCATTCATAGCAGTTTTAAATGCTTCAGTTCCATCCTGTATTTGAATGTTTCTCCAGAAACTGACAACATTTGTGTAAGAAATTGTCTCCAGTCTTATATTGAGTACATTCTCCAGACCAACATATCTCCTTATTCTTCGACCGATATTAATGGCCAGTTCAGTTCTGTTTGCATCCACAACAAAACTTATAACACTTTGGCTTGATTCAATTTGGACATCAACCTTTTACGCCATCTGTATGAGAAGAATAAGATGAAGAAGATTGATTCTCAAATCTGTGTTCACACAGTGTAGAAATCGTAGTGATAAAGCATATTTGCAAGCAGAGAATCTGCTGTGTGATAGCCCGTATAAATAGACAGTGATTAGTTGTAACTGTCAGTGCACATACATTGATGCTTGACCACGATTAATCTGAATAAATGTTGTCTTGACACGTGGCCCATTACTCCTCCATAACGTTTGTAACCGTTAGATCGTGTTAACCATGGTAATAAAGGATAGAATAAATATCCCGCCAAACTTCTTTTTGACTTTAATAAAATTTTATTGAGTAACGTTCCATTCAGCAGGGTAATCCTCAGCAGGGTGGGCTCAGCAGTCTGCTGATAAACAGGCTTCAGCAGCCTGCAGACATAAGTACTCTACTGATCCTTGTTTTCTTCTTGTTTTGTTCAATTGATAATACAAGATGAAGTTTAATACCAATGACTGATCTGTCAAGTGAGCTCACCCAAAATGACAAAGACCAATCCCTTTGGCAACCTCATTTGCTCAATTGTCCAAACATAAGTACATGGAATTGTTGATACCAATGACTAATCTGCTAAGTGAGCTCACCCAACATAGCAAAGACTAATCCCCTTGGTGAATTCCAGTACATTGCTGAATATCAATCAACTTTTATAATTCCAAGTTCAGTCCTTAGTTTAGCAAATCTTTCACTATCAAGTGGTTTAGTGAAAATATCAGCAAGTTGATCTTCAGTAGGGATGTATAGAACCACCACATCTTTCTTTTCAACATGATCTCTTATAAAATGATGTCTTACATCAATGTGCTTGGTTCTTGAGTGCAAAACATGATTTTCTGTGATTGCAATTGCACTTGTGTTGTCACACATAATTGGAATTTCCTTTTCTTCAATTCCATAATCCCTTAATTGTTGTCTTAGCCATAATACTTGTGCACAACAACTTCCAGCAGCAATGTATTCAGCTTCAGCAGTGGAAGTTGATATAGAATTCTGTTTCTTGCTAAACCAGAAAACCAGTCTATTTCCCATTAACCGACAGGTTCCTGAGGTGCTTTTTCTATCAATCTTGCATCCAGCATAATCAGAATCTGAGTAGGATATAACTTTGAAGCTTCCTTCCTTGGAATACCATATCCCTACTCCCAAAGTCTCTTTAAGATACTTGAGAACTCTTTTGACTGCACCTAAATGACTTTCTTTAGGTTTAGATTGAAATCTTGCACAAACACCTACAACAAAGGATATATCAGGTCTGCTGGCAGTAAGGTACATCAGACTGCCTATCATCCTTCTGTATAAGGTCTGATCAACATCTTTGCCTTCTTTATCTTCATCCAATCTGATATTTGTACTCATAGGGGTTGAATTTTTAGTGCTGTTTTCCATACCAAACTTCTTCAGCAACTCCTTGGTATACTTGGTTTGATGAATGAAGATTCCATCTTTCATTTGTTTAACTTGCAATCCCAAGAAGTAATTCATTTCTCCCATCATACTCATTTGGAATTTGCTCTTCATTACATTTGCAAACTTTTCACAAAGTAAATCATTTTCAGAACCAAATATTATGTCATCCACATAAATTTGTACCAGCAGGGTGCTGTTCCCTTCACTGATTCTGAAAAGTGTCTTGTCAATGGTGCCTTTAGTAAAACCATTATCCACCAAGAATTGAGATAGAGTCTCATACCAAGCTCTTGGTGCTTGTTTTAGTCCATAAAGTGCTTTTTTGTGTTTATATACTTTATCTTCTTGATCTTTAACTTCAAATCCAGGAGGTTGCGGAACATATACTTCCTCCTCTAGAATGCCATTCAGAAATGCACTTTTGTCATCCATTTGATATACTTTGAAGTTCTTATATGCAGCATGTGCCAAGAATAATCTGATAGCTTCCAATCTTGCAACACGTGCATAAGTTTCATCAAAATCTATTCCTTCAGCTTGAGAATAGCCTTTTGCAACTAGTCTGGCCTTATTCCTTACAATGGTACCAGATTCATCAAGTTTATTTCTGTATACCCACTTAGTACCAATGATATTTGCATGACTTGGCCTTTCAACTAGTGTCCAAACTTGATTTCTTTCAAATTCATTTAATTCTTCTTGCATAGCAATTATCCAATCTGGATCTGAAATTGCTTCTTCAACAACTTTAGGTTCCATTTGAGATAGAAAACAAGTAAACATTGCTTCCAGTTGTCTTCTAGTCCTCACACCTTGCTGTACATTGCCAATAACTTGTTCAGCAGGGTGATTCCTTAACCATTGTGGATTCTGATTATTTTGATTATCAGGAACCTCATCTTCAGTAGGGTCTGCTGTAGCTTCTTCTACAGGGGGTTCAGCAGATCCTTGAACTGCTTCAGTTGTTGCATCAGTAACATTATCAGCAGGGTGTTCAGCAGGGGCAGTATCAGAAACTTTTAAGTCATTGAATCTTTCCAAAACTTCAACACAATCTGGATCAGTGATTTGTTGATTCTCAGCAGGTTCACAATCCTCATCTTCCATACCAGTAAACTTAGGTTCATCAAACACAACATGGATTGTTTCTTCATGTTTCAGTGACCTCTTGTTCAGCACCCTGAATGCCTTGCTGACTGAAGAATATCCCAAGAAAATTCCTTCATCTGATTTTGGTTGGAATGTTTTCAAATGAACTTTGTGATTTAGAATAAAACATTTACTTCCAAATGGATGGAAATAGGATATATTAGGTTTCCTTCCATTCCAAACCTCATAAGGTGTCTTCAGCAGCTTCTTGTTTACTGATGTTCTGTTTTGTGTATAGCATGCTGTATTGACTGCTTCAGCCCAATATCTTTCAGGTAGCAATGCTTCACAAATCATTGTTCTTCCTGCTTCCTTTAAAGTCCTGTTTCTTCTTTCAGCAACTCCATTTTGCTGAGGTGTACCAGCAGCAGCAAGTTGATGTAGTACACCATTCTGTTCACAATATTCTCTTATTACTTTGTTGAGAAATTCAGTACCCTGATCTGATCTTATTTTTATTACTGTTAAACTTTTCTCATTTTGTAATCTCTTCAAAAGATTAGGCATGCTTTGAAGTGTTTCACTTTTCTTGTTCATAAATATCACCCAAGTGTACCTTGAATAATCATCCACAACTACTAAAGTGTACTTCTTTCCTGTTACACTTGTTGGAGTTATTGGTCCAAAAAGATCCATATGCAACAGCTCCAACACTCTATTAGTTGATTGTTTGGTTTTTGACTTGAAGCTTGACTTTATCTGTTTACCCTGCTGACATGCATCACATATAGCATCGTTTTTGAATGTGATCTCAGGTAAACCAATCACCAGCTTCTTCTTCACCAACTGATTAATATCATCAAAGTTTAAATGATTCAACTTCTTGTGTCATAACCAATTGAGTTCAGACTTGGTATGCACAATCAGGCAGGTTTCTGGAGCTGCAGTAGACCAATCCACAACATACATATTCTGTTGTCTTCTACCAGCAAGTACAACTTGATCACCTCTTTCACCAATGACAATACAGTTGTTTTTGTCAAAAGTGACCTTGTATCCCTTGTCACAAAATTGTCCAGTGCTCAGTAAGTTGTAGTCCAGTCCTTCCACATATGCAACATTCTTGATTGTAAGTCCATTCCTCACAAGTGTGCCATATCCTCTTGTATAGTTGTTGCCAAAATTCACCCTTGGACCATCTTTTGCCACAAAGTTTGTTAAATAGTGCTTGTTCTTTGTCATGTGTCTGGAACATCCACTGTCAAAGTACCAGACACCCTACAAAACAAAGTTAATGTATTTTAGGTACCCAAACCTGTTTGGGTCCATGGTGGTCAGTGGCAAGCATGACCCTTGGTATGTTTCCATAAGGTCTTCTCCTGAATGTGTCATACTTTGGTTCATACTTTGGTTCATACATGTATTCCACACATCCATAAGTTCTAACAGTAGGTTGTGTAGGAATCACATATGTTTTCTGGCCTTTTGGTTTATAATGCTAAGTGACTTTGGTTGTTAGAAACATTAGCATAACCATTAGCTTGCTGTCTGTTAGGAACAGCCCTGTAATATGGAGTCTGCTGAGGTCCCTGCTGAGGCCTTTTATAAGTCCTCTGCTGGGTCCTTTGCTGATTCCATTGCTTAGGTTTTACCCTAGCAGCATGGTTGTACTTACTGTTTCTAGCATTAGATACAGGAATATTCCAATCATCATCAGTGGGGAACAGTCTACCCTTCCCCCTGAGATAAGTATCCTTAAATGATTAACATTTTGGGGTTTTGGATTCTTATCCTTGGAATATTTCTGTTTCATACCCTTCTGTGGTCCAGCAGACTTGGTAGCAGGTCTGCTATCAGCAGGCTTAGAAGGCACAGCAGTCCTATTTTTAGATTTACTCTTTTTATTAGGAGCTATTGACTTCTTTGACTTCTGATTTTGCTTCCTTGAAGCATTCTCATTGGGTTTTACTACCTCAGCAACCTTACTGGGAGTTGAATCTAGTGCAGGCACAAACATAGGACCAATTCTGGTGCCAGGTTCAGTGACATTACTGGATCCACTCTTGTTAGATTGCTGAGTTCCAAATCCAAGCCCTGTTCTATCACCATAAGGCTTTCCAGATTTGTATGCAGCAGAGGAACAAGATGGTTCAGCAGATTCAGGGGCTGCTGGATGTTCAGCAGACTTATATTGATTCTGTCCAACATCTTTTTCCTTACCTTTGAGAACCCTTAATTCAGCTTTCAATCTTCTAACTTCCAATTCAAGAGCTTCTTTTTCAACCTTCACAATCTCATAACCAGATTGTATTATCCTCAGTTGATTAAGGATGGCATCCAAAGTCTCATTGTTGTCAGAATTTCTAGGATTTGAACCACAAGTTCATTCACAATCACTTCCAGCAGGAGTATTGATGGATACAGTGTTGTATACCACCTCAGTTTCATCCATATTGGCCATCAAAGCATAATCTTCCATATCAGCAACCAGTGCTGTGTCATCTGATTCATTTCCCTTTTCAGATTCCACTTCATACCCTGATTCATCTTCAGCAACCATGGCCTTCTTGCCATGTCTTCTTTGTTGACTATTGGTCTTCAGTAGGTTTGGACAATCAGGTCTAAAATGTCCAGGCTTCTTGCAGTTGAAGCAAAGATAATCAGGTTCCTCACCTTGTTTTAACTTAGGACAGTCAGGTTTGAAGTGTCCTGATTTCTTGCAATGAAAGCACAGATAGTCATTATCTTTCCTTGGTTCTTCTTTCCTTCTTTCAGTAGGCCTCTTTGTGACATTTCTTGAAGGGGCCTTTCCAGTTTTCATCATCCTGATTTTCTTGCTCAGTAGGGCAATTTGCTCTTGCATTTCATCCAGCAGATCATCTTGTCCTCCTGATGTTTTTTCTTGATGTGAAGCAGCCAATGCAATGGTCTTTGGCTCTTCCTTTTCAGTCTCAGGTACAAGCTTTTTGCTAAATTCATAAGCCTTGAGATCTGAAAACAATTTGAAGGTATCTTCTTCATGCAACTTTCTCATTTCTTCAATTGCAGTCACCTTCATTTTCCAAACATCTTTTGCAGGTAGAGCTTCCAAGATTTTGGTGTTTATTTCCTCTTTTGAATAACTTACACTCGGCAGGGTAAGTTCATCCAGGATTGCATTGAATCTTGATTCCATTTGCTCAATGGTTTCATTTGGCAGCATCTTGAACTTTTGGAACCTTTTTCTGGCCACACTGATTTTATTCTTCTTTATTGCATCAGTGCCTTCACAGATCAAATGTATCTTGTCCCAAAGTTCCTTTGCAATTTTGCAATCTTTAACCTTCATGTACATATTGCTATCCAAGGTTCTATAAATGATATCAATAGCAATGTTGTTGAGGTTTGCTCTTTTTCTGTCTTCTGCATTCCATTCTCTTTTTGGTTTAGGAATGTACTCAGTTGTATCACCCACTGTTACTGCCTTGGTAATCTCCAGTGGTCCATCAGTTAGTACATCCATCATCTCATCATGAGTTGCAGCAAGGTAAGCCTGCATTCGACGTTTATACTCATCAAATCTATCTAGAGAGCACATCAGCATAGTTCTAGCATACTGTGGGTTATCCATGATGCAAGTTTTGAAAATCAGTAACTTGAAAGAAAGTTTCAAAGAATTTTCACAAGCACAACAAGTAGGATTTCTTCAGAACAGAAGCACTGCTCTGATACCAATTGTTGGTCCCTTGAAAAGGCTTTGGTTAAGTTTAGAGGGGGGGTGAATAAACTTAACACTTAAAACTTTTTGGAGTTAACAAATTCTGCAACTTCAGCAGCCTGCTGATACTTCAGTAGTCTGCTGATACTCAGTAGCCTGCTGATAAACAGTAGTCTACTGACAGTTCAGTTTGCTGAATTTGTGCAGCGGAATAATATCAAAATTAAGCCTTGTTACTTGTTGTTAAGTATGATACTAAGTATTAGATACTCAGTGGTGTATGTGTGTGATTTCAGTTGCTAGATTCAGTAGGTTGATGTGTAAAATAAACTAAGTGCAGAATGTAAATGCTGAAAGTAAATAGGAAGATTTTATAGTGGTTCCAGGTGGTGTAATCCTGTCAGTCCACTCTTCTCCTGTGATGTTGGAGGAAATTCACTAGAGATCTTTGATGTAGCTGTTACAAAGATTCCTAAGTTGCTTGTCCTTCACCAATAACTATGGCTTCACAAACTGAAAACTGGGAACAGGTAGGATTGCTGCTCCTGAGTCTTCCACTGGTCCTTGAAGGGTAGGATTGCCTCTTCACCAGCTCCACCACAAACAACAGTCTTTCACACCCAACAGATGCTTCACTGTCTTCAGCAGGTTCTTTATAAAATAAAGATTGAATCAAATAAATGATTCAGTTGCAGCAGCTTGATTAGGATGAAGTAATCAGCAGCTTGCAGGCTTCAAGTATGTATGCTTGATGTATCTTCAATACAGAATGCACTTGAAGAATTTTTCTGGATCAGTAGCTTTATGCTCAGTAAGTTCAGCAGGGTGTCTTTCAGCTCAGTAATATCTCTTCAAAGTTTGTTAGTTTTCATCATCTTGTTTCTGAGTTGAAAGTCCTCTATTTATAGGTAGGAATGCATGTGACTTGTATTTGAAATTCAAATGTAACCGTTCCTTGTTTTTGTCCCATCTGATTTGCATTCTGTCACTATTCATAGGACTGACACTGTCAGAATTCCTTTTTGACAGTGCAGTCTGTCCACCACTTTGACTTGTATCCAATGGATAAAAATATAAATCATCCCAACGTCTTTTTAATCTCAGCCTTTGATTTTCATGATAAGTCAGAGGTAGTTGGCTGTCCTTATCCATGTAATCTTCCAATATAATTTTGATTTAATCGAGGTATATATCAGCAGGTTCATCAGTCTGCTGAAGTACCTATCAGTCTGCTAAACAGCAATTTGCTGTGTATAAAATATAATGCAGCTGATTTCATTTATCTAACTTTTATTTGTGAAGTTAGATTACACCTTTTTAATTATAACCAAGTTCCAAACATCATCCAACTTATGGAACTTAGACCTTCTATACAAGGATATGTAATCAGTTTAGGTTATCACAGACTTGCCTAAATCCTGATTCCCATATCTTTGACTTTAATTTCTAAGTTTGATCCCTTAGCCTTCTGTAACTGAGTTTGAGCCCTCAGCCTTCAGTCTTCAGTCTTCAGTATTCAGTAGGTTCCTGACTAGTCTACTGACCTATCTACCCTACTGACCTAGACTAGTCTGCTGACATAAGTCAGCTGACCATTACAGTACTTGTTTGATCAAACCTATTTATGAATCAAACTCTAATAAACCTATACAATTGATCTAGACATCTTTTTTCCTTTGCACTATAACAGCTAGTATGGCACTCATCATCAAAACTATGAAATAAGTCCAACAGATGAACTCTAGTTCATCAAAGCAGAAGCCCTTTCATGCCCTTCCAACGGTCCCGAACTTCAACTCCCTTTAAGAGTACATCCGGTGCCGGAACCAAACGCATCAGAAACTCAATCGGGGATTGTTCATGTTTAATTAATGTTATTAGATCAAGACATGTCATTTAGAACTCACCTCATAGCTTAAAACATAAGAAATAATCATTCATATAGTGTTGGGGGGCGCCAACACCTTTGGTGTGCGCCAAAATGCACCAGAGGGTGCTCTAAACTCTCTGTTTCAGGTTCGGGGTGCGCCAAAGCTTTCGGCGTGTGCCAAAACTGCTCCAGAGAGTCACTGAACTCTCTGTTCAGGTTTGGGGCACGCCAAAGTGTTTGGGGCGCGCCAAAATGGTCAAAAACTGCTCTAATGTGTTTTTCTGAACTCTATCGATTTCTACTCAAATCCAAACATGTTCTAAACGATTTTCCTCATAAAAACACCAGAAAAACATACCCTTTATGATCCAAAATGACTCTTAGTCCTGACCATCATATAAGCATAATATTTGATACAAAAATGCACCAAAACACAACCTAATCTCTCTAAATCATAATCGAATTGTAGGAAGAGCTTCTTACCTTTTTAGCAAGCTAAAAACCAGTCCCAAACCTAGAAAAACAGCAGCAAACGATCCTTCCTCTCATAGAAAACCTATGTGACTAATCCATAATTCGTATTAGAATCGATCACAAGATTCGATCAACACGAAACTACGAAAGACATGAGTTTTGATCCCCAAAACTCATCCAAAACAGCAGGTTGGTTGAAATCACATACCTCAACAAAGCTCCAACTTTCTAATTTCAAAACGAAGCTCTCTTCTCAACGATTCCGGTGCTCTAGTCTGATCAGAGAACGGTTATGAATTGACTTAGCAATCAATTGAAAACCTCTCAGCCCTAAATCTTGCTCTCTCACACACGCAGGTAGTAAATTTTGGGATTGAAAATCTGATTAAAGGTTAAGGGGCTGATTCGGTTGATTTTTCCTTAAATAGGAAAAATCCCATAATTACCTAATTTCACTGATTTTCCTTAATCACCCTTATACTAAAATCAGATTACCTTCCTTAAATTTATACATATCTCGAAAATATATATATAAATTTCCAAATAAATAAACTCCGAATAAAAGGAACCGAACCCAATATTTCATTTTCGCAAAATGACACGTCTGTCATTTCCCGAAAATCGGAATATTACAAAATGTGTAGCATTGTATGTGAGAATGTTATATGTTGTTTTGTTAAATGATTAGTATAAATGCCTTAATTTTTCTACTGTAGTACTGCATGTTATAGATAATTTTGAAAGTGATTAGTTTAAATATGTAGTATGAAATACCTTAGTTAATTTTGAAATGCGTAATATGGTATGACTTTTGAAATAACACCCGAATAAACAAATCGTTACGGGTAATCACAATGAAAATGTCCATGATTTTAAAAGGAATAAATCTTTGATTTATAAACGAGAAACAGACGACAAATAAATGTTGTTTGAAATTACAAAAAGAAAAATATCGACATATTATATGGTACGCCTCGACCTGATGCGAATATTAGAAATGCATGCATCCCTCGGGTGTTTTCGATTCCTTCTGATTTGCTGTGTCGGCCTATGCCCTATGCATTCAATTTGGGCTCCTTATATAGCGTAGCTCGTAGAAAATTACATTAGGTCTGCTCAATAAAGCATATTTTCTAGTTCTAAGCAGCTTGGTAAAGCCTCGGCCGGAAGTCAGGCATCCGTTAGATCGAAAATATAAGCTTTGTTCTATTGGCTTTGTCCAGCATCTGTACCCCCTCGTCATCATCAAATATTATTTGACGTTCGTAAAAACAATCTTCGCTTCTACTTCGCATGTCTACTGTTACAACACAACGAAATTAAAAAAAATTAAATAAATAAATAAATATATATATATATATATATATATATTAAACATGTCGACATTAGTGACGATAACAAGTTTTTGATTAGTGTTATAGTGTTGAAATGATGTTTTCATACTATACTACACACACACACACACACACACACACACACACACACACACACACACACATATATATATATATATATATATATATATATATATATATATATATATATATATATATATATATATATATAATGGTGAGTTAAAATTGTGCTACTGAGGTCTGGTGTGGAATATATGGTGGTCAGCAGAGCATGAAGCATCTGCTGAATCTGGTGTTCGTCTGGGGCAGCAGCAGAGTTGATCAGTCTGCTGGAGCTGGGTCTGCTGATTTAGGGTAACTTCAGAGTGAAGTCTGATTGTTAATTCACCGCAGACTTATGGAACACGTCTGCATGGTTTCCTAAGTCGGTGGAGTTACTTCTGGGGTATTTCAGTCATTTACTAGGTTGGCTGTTTAGTCAGTTAGGGTTGGATTCCCAAGGCTATAAATACCCTCTGTATTAATGCTACTAGATGTAACTTTCTGGTGATAATAAAATATCCTCTTTTTTCTGTGGAGTAATCGGCACATTGCCGGAAACCACGTTAAATCCGTGTCTTCTTGTTTCTATGTTTGCATGCTTGTTTATCTTATATCTTTACTCACAATCACCATCACTTCTTGATTGATCCGTAATAACAAACTGGTATCGGAGCGTCCTGGTTCATCAAGAAATCTGTTTATCTGTTTTAAGCAAGGTAGATTGGCACTAAGGTCATAATTGACTAAATTGTGGCATATGAGATTAGGTCATATGGGTGAAAGAGGGATTCAAATTCTATCTAAGTCTGATCTACTTAGGGGACATAAGGTCAAGGAACTGGAATTTTGTGAACACTGTGTGTTTGGGAAGCTACATAGGAGCAAGTTCCTAAAAGCAATTCACATCACAAAAGGGACACTTGATTATGTCCATTCTGATTGTTGGGGACCTTCAAGGGTGAAGTCATTGGGTGGTCATGGGTACTTTGTGTCATTCATAGATGATTATTCAAGGATGGTTTGTGTAATTTTGATGAAGCACAAGAGTAAAAAATTCAAGAACATCAGGCAGTGGAAGGCGGTTGAAAATCAGACAGGGAGCTAGAAAGATCAAGAAACTTAGAACTGATAATGGACTAGAATTCTGTTGGTCTGAGTTTGATGAATTTTGCAAGAATGAACGCATTGCTAGGCACCATACCTGTAAGAGATACTCCACAGCTGAATGGTGCTGCATAAAGAATGAATCAAACTCTTCTGGAGAGGACAAGGTGCATTCTCTTTAATTCTGGTCTAGCAAGGAGATTTTGGGCAGAGGCTGTTAGTACAACATGCTACTTAATCAATAGGGGGCCTCACACTGGGATCAAACTTAAAACACCTTTTGAAGTATGGTCAAGATGTCAGCAGACTACTCTGGACTTAAGGTTTTTGGAAGCACTGTCTACTATCATGTCAATGAGGGCAAATTGGAGCCTAGGGCCAAGAAGGGTGTGTTTGTTGGATATTGAGAAGGAGTTAAGGGGTATAGAATCTGGTCATCAGCTGAAAATAGGGTTATACTCAACAGGAGTGTAGTTTTTGATGAAAACACTATGCTTAACTCATCTATGAGAGCCACATTTGAATAAGAAATTGGACCTGAGACTGAGAAGGTTGAAAAACATGTGAAGCTTCAAGTAGAGTCTACTGAATCAAAAGACTCAGTAGGGGACAATCAACAGTCAGCAGATCCAGAACAGAATCCAAGCCAGTCTGCTGAACAAGGGTCAGCAGAGACTCAAACTGCTGATGTTGGTCAGCAGGGTATAGCTCTCAGCAGAGCTAGGAGGACCAACATCAGACCTCAAAGAAGATATGGGTTTGAGGAGGATATGGTTGGATATGCACTACATGTAGCTGAAGAAGTTGATGGTTTTGAACCTAACACTTACAGGGAAGCTGTGACATGTTCTGAGGCATCCCAGTGGCTTGCTTCTATGAGAGTAGAAATTGAGTCACTTCAGAAGAATGAGATTTGGGATATGGTCAACCAACCAGAAGACAGGAGGGTGGTAACTTGCAAATTCAAAAAAAATGAATGAATGACATCTGCTGAGGGTTTTAGATATAAGGCACTTTTGGTTTCTAGGGGGTTCAGTCAAAAAGAGAGGGTAGACTATGAAGAAATATTTTCTCCAGTGGTCACACATACTTCCATCAGGGTGCAGTTAGCAATGGTGGCACGTCAGGATCTTGAACTTCAGCAATTGGATGTGAAGACAACCTTTCTACATGGAGATGTAGATAAGGAGATTTATATGACTCATCCAGAGGGTTTCCAAGTTCCTGGGAAAGAAGGATATGTGTGCAGGTTGAAGAAGTCCTTATATGGACTTAAGCAGGCTCCAAGGCAGTGGTATAAGAACTTTGACAGTTATATGATTCAACAGGGTTATAGTAGGAGTCCATATGATTGATGTGTTAATCACAACAAGTTGAAGGATGGATCAATCATCTACCTGGTGCTGTATGTAAATGATATGCTGATAGCAGCTGCAAACAAGACTGACATTCAAGATCTGAAGTATCTGCTCATGGCTGAATTTGAGATGAAGGATTTGGGGAATGCAAAGAGAATTCTAGGGATGGAGATCTATAGAAATAGGAAGCAGGGGAAGATGTTCTTGTCTCAGCAGGGGTATATTGAAAAGGATTATCCAAGTTCGGCATGTCAGCAGCCAAACCTATAGATACTCCAATGGCACCAAATTTACATATGTCTGTTGTTTGCTCCACAGTCAGCTGAAGAGGAAGAATACATGTCTAAGGTTCCATATGCTAGTGCAGTGGGTAGCTTAATGTATGACATGGTCTGCACTAGGCGTGATTTGGCTCAGGCAGTCAGTGTTGTCAACATGTTTATGGCTCAACCTGAAAGGGAACACTGGAAAGCAGTAAAGAGGATATTTAGGTACCTTAGGGATTCATCAGATATTGGACTCATTTATGGAGATGGTACTCAATCTTTTGTCACAAGGTACTGAGATTCTGATTATGCTACTGATGTGGACAACAGGAGGTCAATGACTGGGTATGTGTTTACTTTGGGTGATTCTGTGGACAGTTGGAAGGCACCTTTACAGGGTAAAGTGATATTGTCTACTACTAAAGCAGAGTGTATAGCACTGACAAAAGCAGCAAATGAGGCAATCTGGTTGAAAGGGCTAGTCAATGATCCGAGTCTGCATCAAGATCAAGCTAGATTGTATTGTGACAGTCTTAGTGCAATATGTTTGGCTAAGGATCAGGTTCATCATGAGAGAACAAAGCATATTGATGTTAGGTACCATTTCATGAGGCATGAGAGGAGGGTTAAAGTGGAAAAGATCAGCACTGATGTGAATCCTGCTGATATGTTCACTAAACTAGTTCCAAGGAGAAAGTTTCAGTTGTGTCTGGACTTGCTAAATATCCAAAGCTATTAATTTGAATCTGGGAATACTCAGCTGAAGGTGGAGGTCTGCAGAGGTATTCAAATCTGAAGACAAAGAGGATTTCTGGCACTTGGTTGTGCATCTGGCACTTGGTTGTGCATCTGGTCAGTTTGCATGAAGTTGAAGTCAAGGTGGATATTTGTAATGGTGACTTAAACTTATGCTACTGAGGTCTGGTGTGGAAGTTATGCTGGTCAGTAGGCCATGAAGCATCTGCTGAATCTGGTGTTCGTCTGGGGTAGCAGGAGAGTTGATCAGTCTGCTGGAGCTGGGTCTACTGATACAAGGTATCATTAGAGTAAAGTCTGCTGGTTCCCAGCATACTTAAGGAACACGTCTGCATGATTTCCTAAGTCGGTGGAGTTACTTCTGGGGTATTTCCGTCATTTACTAGGTTGGATGTTTAGTCGGTTAGGGTTGGATTCCCAAGGCTATAAATACCGTCTATATTAATTGTAACTTGATGTAACTTTCTGGTGATAATTAAATATCCTCATTTGACCGTGGAGTAGTCGGCACATTGCCGGAAACGACGTTAAGTCTGTGTTCTTCTTGTTTCAGTGTTTGCATGCTTGTTTACCCCTTTGTAAAGAGGATATTTAGGTACCTTAG